>OZ010683.1:16825848-17401153 GCA_963932265.1 Thymelicus lineola | reverse complement strand
ATATATTGTTTTTGGTTTTCGGAAGTGCACACAACTTTGAACCGCTATACCCTGTCCACAAATCTTAGAGACTAAAATGACAACCACTAATGTCAAAGTTCGAAATAATGTTACCAGCTAAATTTGTGCAATCTACTTTTCCGGTTTTTTGAATCGTAAACCGTACATTTCGTAGGAATTGTGAGAAGTTTGAACTAATTAAAAAAATCATTCAATTAGTAACAATATTAATATTGATAAGTCTATATAACTTATTTTCACTCAAAACTTATTGCCTGGGGCACATAGTCGATGAGATATTTCGGATATCTCAATTTTTATATATTAAAATAGTTCTTAATAGACGTTCTTGGCTATATAGTATAAAATTAGCTGTATACCAAATGTCACCAATACCATAACCAAATACTAATTCTTGTAAGTAAAATAACTTTTAAGTTCAGTTAATTAGGGTAAATATATTATGGATATAATTATATTTGATACGGTTGCCTAAACTTATTTTTCTACCAGTTTTAGGGACTCTTTAATACAAATATTCAACCTACCGTAAAAACTGCGAATATTTTTCCGATTTACTTTCCGGTTTATGGTCATCACTATTTAATTTGCACCCGAAACTGGTCACCCATGAAACGTCAATTTAGTCTCTAAGATTTGTGGACAGGGTTATAGTTCCATCTCAGTCATCGAGGACAGCTGTCGATCAAAAAAAGGTTGATAAAAATGTAAAACAAAATAAAATCAATTATGTCCAAACTTTTGTACCTGTATAATATTTAGTGACTTATGATTTTCAGGTGCAAAATCTGCGCTCAAACGGCTATAGTGGAAAGGAACCGGAAAATGAAGAAAATCACACGCAACATGTAATACATGAATGAACTTCAATATACGTTGTATTATTTATTTATTTAATCTTTATTATACCTAAAAATGATGGTATAAAAGGCGAGCTTAATGCTAAGAGCATTCTCTACCAGCCAACCTTTGGGCGAATCGGAAAACAGCGGCTATTATTGGTTGTATTATTTAATTTATATTGTATTAGTAATGAATATACGTATAAGTTAAGTGAAATACACTAACGCATTAGGACATGCCTGTAATGTTAGTGGTAATATTATGGAATGACATAAATAAATAAATAAATCTATAGTTCATTTTTCAGTGCAGTCGTATTTGCTAAACAATCTTACGGTGCCTTTTTATCGTAATTTTAAATTTAAAAATAAAGCTATAATAACATAAAATTAAAAGATGTTTCTCAATAACGATATCACAAATATATCAATCGAAGAGTAATAATAATAATAATAAATGCCATTCTCAAATAAAACATATTTTATTTTATTTGTAGTAATTACAATAACATTAGGTTGGAAAATGTTTGTATAACAATTGATTTTACATATTAAATTGCATAAAACAAATTAAAATAAAATGGAAATATAATACAAATAAACTAAACAAATATCACATCGGTTAGCAAAATATTTATCAACTTATGGCAAAGTATCTATATCTCTTTCAGAATTCAAATTATTTAATATTGAATCAAGTATAATATAAATGAGAGAAACATCACAGGTTTAATAAAAATAAGTATATGACTTAAACTAAAGGATTTTCATAGACATCACATCAATATTTTATTACACAGCATATTTTAAAATAAGTTGAATCCTGAAAAAATTTTTTTTTTTAAACGCTTTTATTTCAATAATGTTTAGTTTATAAAATTAGCTACAAGTTGTGAAAATTTCAAGTCTCTACGTAAAATAGAACATAGAGAATTATGCGTCTAAAGTCTGAAAATCGTTTTTTTTAATTTAACAACAAATAAACAATGAAAATTAGTTTAAAATATGATTTTCGTGTATTGTCATCGGAAATACACATGTCTGCCAAATTTCATCAATTTTCATTAAAGGGAAGTCATTCAAATTAACGTTACAAGATTTGATGCTTTGATGCTCCGAAGTGAAGCTAAATAAAAGCGTTTAAAAATGGGACATCTTTATCGATGTTTCCTGATGCGTATGCATTACAAGGTTTCACTACAGTAGATAGCGCAATAAGAGGAAGCATTGTACGTACCAGCTTTAATTAACCAACTTATATTTGGTCTGAAATGAGATATAAATACATCGCCAACAAGACAACAGCTAAGCTAAGCGTCCTAAACTTACAGCTATGGTTATTCTTAACAAATACATAACTACCTTATAAGATTCCACTATAGATCTATTTCAGAATCAACTTTTTTAGAATAACATTCAGTCTGTATTATCTCTTTCCGCATCTCTAATGCCGAACCAACCACAGACATAAACCTGTTTATATGCCGTTTATATAATTACATAATTGAATTGTCTGTGGAACCAACATATTAAATATTTTAATCACACGTTTTAACATTAATTTACTCATTTCATTATTAATTTATTAATTGATTTTTATTTATGACAGAAATTTTAAACAGCAAAAGTTACTTCTAATTAAATTTGTATTTTTTAAACAACTCCAAGCCACTAGCGGTCTACCAAAATTATAGCTTTTGTGTAAATATAAAACTTTGAAATACTCCCTAACAAGCATCATTTTAACTATATTACGAGCAAAATGCATTATTGCACGAAGAGTTTAGGTTTACCTCTGAATGTTTCTGACACTTAAATCTAATTGAAAGCATATAATTTTATTTATTCAGCAACATTACATATCGTATTATATTCAAACTCCCTTTAGATTCAATTACATTAATAATATATTTAATTGCCATCAAATTCAATGTTAAATGCACTCACCATCTTGTTATATCAAACTACTATTCCTCGAATAAATTGACGAATAAATGATGAATGAATTTGTAAACCAAATAAAAATAACATGCAACTTTATAACAACAATATAACTAGATTTTATGTGGACGTAATTTTGCTGAAATGTAACGATTTCAACCGTTGTTACCACATCACTTAACATCACATATGACATTTTATTTGCAGAATAAAAGGTTGGTCGAATCCACCCTTAATAGTATTGTCTACTTTTTTGTAAGCTTGTAACGTGGGACTTTAACAAGTATTTTATTTGCCACCTATAGTTAAATAAGATGTTCGCGTACTGAAAGATTTATGACGCGTCACCATACCATGGCAAAGCCGAGTATACTTTTTAAAATACAGAAAAGGCAATTCGTCTTCCAATGAACCGTTTCGACCAAAACGCAAAATAACATCAGCTTGTAATCTGTAATTCAAAAAACATTTGACTGAATTTCGGCGCGTAATTTCCGCAGCGTATTTTCCGCTACAAGCAGGGCCTCTGTAAAGTGATGAGCTCATCAGTACCAGGCAGATTGACGAGGTAGGTGCCGCGAGGCAGCCGAAGTACCGTCAGTCATCCCTGTAGGGGCCCTGGGGGACCCAGGGGACTCGGGGGCTCCACGGGCCCCGGGGGCTCCAGCGCGCAGTACAGGCAGATGTTCGCGAGGGCCATCGCTGCGTTCTGCCGGACCTGGTGATGGAGTAAGTACCATTTCACACAGAGTAATGTTTGCCGAGCGACAGAGTCTACATCACTAAGTACGTAATCATTAAATTGTTCGCGCATCGAGAATGGATGTTGTATTTGCTTTTTTTTTGTTTTTACCTCAGAACGCCATTATTTGTAAACTGATATTGAGAATTATTTTTAATTGAAAGGGAATAATTCCAGATTATTACATACTGGGGATATTGATATACATACAGTATATTGATATTGTAACAGGGATAAATTTTTTTGGTATAATTTTGAACTATAAGTCAAGTTGACTAAATCGACCCCAAATCGAACTTACCTGTGGGTTGGGGTCCTTGACGAGGGTGAGCAGCGTGGCGCGCGCGCTGCGGGTGACGTCACCGTCCACCGGCGGCTCCTCCCCGCGCTGCTTCATGGCGTACAGCTCTGCGTACAGCAGACCTGACCACAAACGATGATAATGTCAGTCGAGTAGACGACTCTACAATAAAAAATGTGCAGTCTCTTATCTTTCCTTATCTTTCATGACCAAGTATCTTTTCGATATGGTGGTAGAATGTAAAAAAATCATGCAAACATAAAAACATGGGCGATTTACATTTCGATTGGAGAAATATGGTAAATATAACAAGTAACTTTCTGTATTTAGCCCTAAGTTTCCTTTAATAATAAATAAATAAATATGAAAGTCTTAAGTGACCTGGGTAGATACCCAGGTATACTCATAGATATGAGTACCTCAAGAAGAGAATATAGCAATATCACATGGAAGATTGACATAATATCTCCACCACCAGGATATCCGTAGGGAATCTTCCGAAGATTTTACCTATGTGGGTGTCCAATGCCCTACAGGGGGCCACCAATATTTGTATTAGCAACATGGGCCACCAAATTTGTCCAATCCCTCCCCGACCCGCAACGGCGAAATCGGCGCGCGGCGGGAAATATGCTTTAGCCTAGAATATGACACCGGTTACCAAAGGTTGGTACAATTCCTCGCCAAGCAGCAACGACAGGGACTATGCTTTAGTTTTCCTATAATGGGCCACCAATATTTGTTTATCCTTCACCGATCATCAATGGCCAGTAGTAAGCTTTAGGCCTATAGTGTGTACCAGCAATATGGGCCACCAATATTAGTACCAGCAAAATGGGCCACCAATATTAGTACCAGCAACATGGGCCACCAATATTTGCCATCTCACCGATGAGCAGCGGTGGGTGCGGTGCGGGCCGGTGCGCCGCCGCCACCGCCGCGGGCAGGCATCGCGCCAGCCCCCCGCCGAGCTCCGCCGCCAGCAGCCGCAGCAGCGCCGCCAGGAACTCCGCCAGGTACAGCCGCCCCTCCTCCACTAGGTGCGTCACGCTGAACTCGCACGACTTGCGCAGCTGCAGCGCCGACAACACCTGGCGGACTGTGAACTTGCTCGCCTGCAGTACGAACAAGGAACGTGTGATGACAGTGACCACGCATTACTGTTCAGGTAAAACTGCTCGTCACACATGATGCCTTAGCCCTAGACCAAGACGATTTAGTAGCTAGTGCAAATTTTAGAAAAAAATCTGTAACGAAAAATAGAGTTCACAGAACTACAATATTTTTTAACAATACCCTACACTATGGGGTCCATGGAGGTGATGACAAAAAAAAACATCTTGATGCACTTCTTTTTTTTTGGGAAAATACCCCAAATTTTTGTTCATATTTTTGGCCCACCCATGTTTCAAAGCTTGGCTTCAACCCATTAATGGCCCACTACTGGGCACGAGTCTCTCCTCTTGAGGAGGCCCTTGTTTTAAAGTTTACTAGTACTGTAATTATATGTATACTTTAATCATTATAAATACCAAAAAAAAACCACCAACCCTAACAACAGCTGGATTATCATCACACAGGTGCAGCAGGAAGCACGGCAAGGAGGCCAGCGCCTGGTCCGTCAGCTGGTCACCCTTGACCCGCCCCGCTATGATACCGAACAGGCGGATAGAGGCCTCGCGCAGCTGGCCACACGCGGTGTTCATGAACGGCCGGATCTTCTGCGAGATAGACAGGAGCTCCCGGTCGAACGATGGCTCCAGATCTTCGATTTCAGTGAGGAGACGACTCAGACCCTGGATGGCTGCGAGTGGGACGTTGTCCACTGGGGATCTATAAACGTACACAATATCCCATTATTTTCTGAATGAGTCATAGGGCAGATGAATCAGATGTGTGTGTTAATAGAAGACTTCTCACCACAGAAGACATAATAGTACATGTATCACTAGCAAATAATTAAGACCATACTTCGTAATCCAAACGTGATTCAACAAGCATCAAACCGTCGCGACCTCTTATGTGTCACCTTTGACAGTGACACAATAAAAGAGTCACTTTTGGCAAAATCACTTTTTTACGTCAAACGATTCTACATTTTGAAGCACTATCGGATTCAAAAACCAATGTGTATACGACGTTTCCATCGTAATTTATTCACCAAATTCAAAATCACCTATGTGCTTGCTAAACAAAAGTTTATCGATTTTTATCATTGAAGTATAATGTTATAGAACAGACATCTCGAACAAAATGTGTCCCGCCCGGGAGGTTCGATTTTCAAAATTGAGCCCCCGTTCTCCTTTCAAAATCGACCGAATCCATTGAAGATTGAAGCCACGTGGCGCCCATGCATTGGGACATACATGGTGTTCGCGGTGTCGGTTCTGTACTCTAGTAATAATATCGATTTTTGTCGATTTTCTCGAAAAGTTGATTTTTACACACAAGAGGTCATAAAGTCGCAACACTCGTAACATCAAAACACAACATCAACAATAGTTACTGCGAGGTGGGCGCATCGACGCCCTGGCTGAGCGCGGCGAGGGCGGCCGGTAGAGCGGCGGCGCGCGCCCCTCCCAGGCGGGCCACGTGCGCGGCGCCCCGCAGGCACGCCGCCCGCACGCGCGGGTCCGCGTCCTGCCACCCGAACCCCAGCGTGGACAATACTGTCTCCGTCACTACGGCGTTGTCGTTGCATCTGGATATGTTGACATTATAGGACATAGGTTAATGGTAGACATTAAATAATTTCGTTAGGTTAACGATTTGGTGCTTTTACGAACCGAACTAAGTGTACATAAGCACGAACGGACGAACAGACTGACGGATAGACAAACAGACAGCAAATTCTTATGAATAGGGTGGGACCCTATTTGCACCCTTTGGCTATAGAACCCTAAACAAGACGTGCTGAGGAGTTTCATTTATCGTTTCTTCTCCTCTTTTAAGGCAATTTTCCCAAACTTTCACTTAGTTTATTGTAACCGTCAGTCAATTTATGGTCAGTTTACAGCTCAGTTCATAATGACGTGGATGACTTCAAAAAAGAGTGAATAGGCTTCTATTAAGTTAGTGCGCTCACCACCCTGAACCATATCTCCATTTACCATCAGGAAGGATTGCGGTAAAGCATTAACTTATTTTGGTTTAGGCGCAAAATTTCCCATTCGCATAATGTCCGGCGGACGCATAAGGTCCTATTCGCAGAATGTCCTATTCTCAGAATGTCCTATTCGCAAAATGTCCTATTTGTAAAATGTCTAATTTAATGTAGATGTTATGTTTTTGAACTTATACTTCTTTAGGCGCGTTATTAAGGAAAAAAATACACGCACGCACACACGCACGCACGCACACACCTGTAGTTAAGCAGGTCGGCGAGCAGCGCGTGCGCGGCGCAGCGCTGAGGGGGCAGGGGGGCGCGGCAGTAGGGCGCGGCACGGGCGGCGAGGCGCGCCAGCTGGGGGGCGCAGTGCCGTGCCAGCGCCCCCCCCAGCAGGGGCGCCAGCTCCAGCAGCGTGCTGCCGCTGTCGCTGTGCTCGATGGTGAGGCACAGGGAACACGCTTCTTTCACCTGGAGAACGACCAGGAAATTAGAGGCGGTTTTAAACCCCCGACGAAAAGGGTGTTATAAGTATGACGTGTCTGTATATGTGATCGATGTATGTATGTCTGTGGCATCGTATCTCCCAAACGGATGAACTGATATTGATTTATTATTTTTTTGTTTGAAAGGCGACTTAATCGAGTGTTCTTAGATATATTTAGAGCAAATAAGTGTCGGGGGTTTTTTAAATTTTAGTTCAAGATTATCGTGAAAGCAGAAAATAGGGAATTCCAATTTTTCTGCTTTAATGGAAACCGACCTTTGTATTTTAACGTGTGTCGAAAACCCAGAAGTAATGCGGCTCGCCCGATCACTTTTTGGCTGATGTACAGGTAATGCCTTTGATGTTAATGATGTCCGTGGGCGAAATTATTACTGATTGATCATTTACTACTAAGGGGTCGTCTGTGCCTTCGTCAACTAGTTAACCGTTGATAATTGCGAAAATCATTTAGTGTTACACCGTGTCCTACGTGGGCGACTCAAGGCGAACGCGATCGCGAAGCGATCCGGTGCGATTTCAGTGCGATGCGGTGCGATGCGGCGGCTCTGTCCTACGTGCACGCGAATCGTCCCTTCACCGCCACTGACATCCGCCGCGCCGCTGAAGTTCGCGCGAAAATATCAAACCAACTGATCGCGTTCGCGTCAAATCGCGCCGCGCCGCAGCGCACTCCACGTGCGTTTTGTAACGTAGGACACTTCAACACATTTCAACTGTTTGTTGTTTTCGCATCGCGCCGCGTCGCTTCGCGTTCGCGTTGAGTCGCCCACGTAGGACACGGCGTTAGTGATACATCGATAGTGTATCGATACATCGATTGAAAAATATCTGATTCAATGAATACATCATAGCAACAATGGTTACAAAACCCTAATTACCTTTTGACAATCAGCTCGTTCAAGGAACGCGTTGAAGGTATTGATGGTGATCTTAGCCGGGGACAGCCGGATCGCTTCTCTGTTGGGGATGAAGCCGAATCTGGAACATTATCAATAGTACCTATAAACGCGAGTTTAGACCACATGAGCAAATGTTCAATCCCTCACTATTCGATCAAATTATTTGCGTAAACAAAGACAGATCATTCTTTTGTCGTTCTATCTTTATCGCGATTAAAAATATCACAGAATGACACAAAAGATTAACGAAGGAAGCTCTTGTTCCACTTGGATTTTATCTGTTTGTTCGTGGTGTTGGGTGGGTGGGAAAAATAGACGAGGTTAACCGTCGTACAACATACATACATACATAAATACGGTACGTTGTACATACATACGGTGAACCGTCAACAGCTACGAGAACTTGGACACGCAGATGAAGAAAGAGACAAGAACAAAGAAGTAAGGAGAACGATAGAGAAGTACATAGCCACCTCTCCTGTCCCTTGGTGGGCGGCACGGCGTACGCCGGCGGCTCCGCCTCCAGGTAGCAGGCCAGCGTGGTGTACAGCACCACGAACAGCTCCGGGAACTTGGCGAGGCAGATGTCACACATGCTCGGCTCTTGCAGCATCTCGCCCAGAGCGCTCACCAACTGATGATAGGATATCCGGATAATAGGACCAATTAGGATGTTTACACTAATCATAAATTACTATTTTATTTCTGAAGTATTAGTGGTAACATTTAAAGGCCTAAAATATGATTCTTGTATCGAAATCAATCACAATAAATTAAATATCATTAATTTAAAATGTTAAAAATTGTACTCACTGTCACGTGACCTCAAACGCCATTTTGAGCTTTCTTGCAAATTCAACTAACTTCAGCAGACAGATAGTATTGAATAACGGATTGTGACGTCACGTGACGTTTTTGGTGGGAAATTTGATAATAATTTTTATTTATCAATTTTTTTTTAAATTGAAAAAAAATATTTTTATAATATTTTTTTTCGTGAATATTAAGGTCCTATCTATAAAATTAAATTGAATCCTAAAATTAGTCAACATCCCTATTGTGGCAAAAGGCAGTCAGAAACAAGCATGGGCACTCCTCTAGACTAGTGTCGCTTTGCCCGTAGGCCGTAACCAATTACCATCAGCCTATCTTATTATAATTTTTCGCCAGCTCTTCAGGCAATAAAAAAGGTTTCAAGCCCTTTTTCTAACCGAACTATAAAGTTTCTTGAGCTAACTCGCTTGAAGGCAGATTTGGCTTTAATCACAAGAGAGCCCGATGCGGCCGCAATCCGCATCGGGCTCTCATATGATTTAATACAAATACGTTCGGCAGATATAATATATCCGTATATTATGTGCGTTCACAATAAGAAAAGGTAGTTATAAAAAAAATAATTCAATTCAAAAGATCCAAAAAGATTACTGTCCAGTGCATAAACCCACAATGCCGACTTACCGTGAGCGGCTGCAGCGCCGCAATATGATGGTCGGTGATGTGATATGGGTCCTCGTACAGCTCGATGGAGGTCATCAGCCGCAGAAAGTTGTCTACTATCATCGCTGAGAGACCCTCGTCGCGCGCCAGGTACCGCCAGCTGGCTACCACGCACCTGGAAGGTGAGAGCGTCGTCAGTAATCATTATTTTGATCAACAACGAGCCATCTCATCACGGAAGAGAATGAGCATCAATTACAAGTTATCTCTGATGCAAAAACGGAAAAGAGGCGGTACTTGTACAGTCCAAAAGTTTTTCTGCCTACCCTCCTTCTAAAATCAACCGCGACATGTTCTTACGTACTTCAGTGTCAGGGAACTAAAACACAGACCAATGCTTTCTACTTGGCCATTGACGAATCGTTCATACCTGTGGTACTATATATATATGGTATTCTCCTCCTCGTTTTTTGTATACTGACATAAAGAAACTGCTTAATTAATCACTCATACTTTTGCAATATAACATATGATGGTATCTCTGCAACATTCTCCAAACACAAATGGTTCTCAAAGAATATGAATGTTTGTTAAATGAACAAAAAATACTTACGGCTTCAACGGTATCCGCTGCGCCAGCAACACAGCCGTGACGGCGTTACAGTGATGACGTGTGAGTGACGTCAGCGGCTTCATCAACCTCGCTTGAGCCTCCTCATTCACCACGTTCATCGTACCCAACATAACTTCCACTATCCTCTCAACGTTCTGGAACAAGTCCTGACCCTTCCTCGTGATATACGCATCCAGCACCGCACTTATTCCCAAACTCCTAAACTCCTGATCATCGTAACCTTCTAATAAGCTCTCTATAAATTGCATAGTATGCTGATGGGGAATTTTCACCGATATAGTGTCACATAATGACATGCAGTAATCAGTGATCATGTTGAGATCGTTCGACAGTATATTGTTCTGAAGCTGCACCAGTTTGGACATACACTCGTCTTCCGGTTCGATCGTGTGGCCTTCGTAGAGATCCTGAATCTGAATTATGAGCTTAATACAATCGACCGTAGTCAATCTAACCGGGAAGTTTGTGTCGGCCACTCCCGGTATAATGAGACCCAACAGATATCCCATCTGGCCAAACTTACTCGGCGTTTCATAGTTAAGCTTCACATTCTTGATGTACGAATCAAAAACAACCTGTAGAATCAACACAGCGGCTGTTCGGATTTCATCATTTTCGTTGCGAATCCATTCCGTTAACAATCCCACCAAATCGTCGATTGTACTCAAACACGTTGACTGAATGATTAACTCCCTAATCAATGAGTGCAACAGGGTCAATGAATCATTCAACGTCTTAGCTAAAAGATCATTCTTTTCTCCGTTCCCCTCAATTTCGTATTTCCGTTTGAAGGAGGACAGTTCGCCAAAGATGCTGTTGAATAAAACTCTCAATATCGTATTTCTTTCTTCTGGTAAGATTCCTTTCTGTAACTTTGTCAGGGCCTTGGATGCTTTAACGATAATAGGGTAGAGTTCGACGTTACGTTTCTCCAAATTTGAGTTGTATATCTGTTCAAGCACCGCGTTGAGAAGCTGCCATCGATTCCTTAGAGTAACATTGTGATGGGCCGCGGGATGCAGAGCCTTGCTAATCTCATACAACGTCGTAACGCTCGCTTTGCACAAGTCAAACGGTGGATTCGATTTCAGGATATCGTATAGTATTGAGGTCACGTTATCTCCCAGTCTGGCTAACACGTGAACATCCAGACATTCAGACGCCACTTTGCCATAGCACGTTATTACCGCGAACTTTACGATTCCCAGCTCAATATCGCTACGAGAGTTTCTTGCCGATAGGAAATTCAAAATCTTATTCCCACGCTTTGCTTCGTTCTCCTTGTGAATCGCATCGAGCTCATTCAGCACAAATTCGCCGTGCTGTCTCGAAGCAATTCCGACAGCTTTGCTCACGTAATGCACGCTTTCTAAGGGAATAGATTTAAGAGCGAGGAGTATTGTCTTTAAGACACCTTCGATTACTGCAGCGTTTGACATGTGGCACGACAAAATAGCGAGATACTGTAAGGACACTCCTTTGATCATTGGCCCTTGCTTCTTCGTTAGAACCTGCTTTGAAATTAAAGAAGATATGGACTCCACCCATTTGTTACTGTTGACTTGTTCCACGGCAGACACTAGTAAATCCAGTAACATTCCGTGCCACTGCTCCTTAGATTCATTCTTTTCTACGAACTTCAATAACCTCTGAATTTCAACCGTCCACGAATTTTTCAAGTTCTTGTGAACGTCACCTGAATATTCCTCTAGAAATATAAGCAAGTTTTTATTTCTTTCAGTCTGGTCTGGGTCTACTACATGAGTTAGACATCGTACGAAAACCAAATCAGGCGAACATTTGACTTCAATTTTTTCCAACTTCTCTACTTGATCATCTACAATTACTGCGGAATTATTCTGTAAAAGCGAAGTCAAGCAGTGACTGACCGTTGATATAGATGGTGTAAATTCTTCAACAGTCAGAGCGTTCAGCAACAAATTCCTCAATTGCGTTCGCACACTCGTCACAGTATTACACATCAGGACAAGAGAATTTTTACAAGTATCGTGCAGATCCGTGAGTTCCGCCTTCGAGGTCGTGGGAGACTCTTCGATACCACAGTGCTTTATGATAAATTCCACCATGGCAAAGTCATCTGCTGTGACAATGCAATTCCTGTACACTAAGCCCACGATGGCTTTAACGAGGAGCTTCTTCATTTTTAGTCCTTGTTCCATCATTGTCATAACTTTCAGAATGGCGATGAATTTGGTGGAGAAATTGTCGACGAAAACTTGGGAAGATGTCGTTAGATGAGTAAGAATGATGACAGCTTTCATTCTTTCCTTCTCTTGGTTGTTTTTACATTGATGGAGGAGTCCTTCTATGGTCTGGTCGGGAAACTGCCCAGCCATATGATCGAAGCATCGTAGAACTTCGAAATGATTCTTGACAGTCTGCGGTTGATCGTAATCTGGTTCGAGCAGGACCAAATTAAACAAAACATGGTTTATTGAATTGATGACGCTATCGTTCAAGGTCAATTTTGGATTCAATGCCGACGGAGAAAGCAAGTACGATATACATTGACTGATACAGTAGAAGTTTATCATAGGCTTGCGGTACAATGACAGCAGTGAAAGGACAAACTTATTGACCGTTTCGTTGAACTGTCTCTCGGAGATCAACCTTGTTATTGGCCCGAGAGCTTCGAGAACGGACTCTGATACTTTGGGCTCGTGCGAGGGCAGCCACTGGTTGTACAGGACGTCAAATATTATAGAAAACTCCGTGACAAAGTTATCTTTGATGGATGTTATGTTATCATTTTGGACATTATCGCCAATTTGTTCGGATACTGCCACAGCGAAATGACCGAATGCTGCAAAAGATAAAAAGTTGTACTGATTAGATTGCCAAGAACACTCTAGAATAACTACAATAATTAATTAATTTAATATTGATTAAATGATATATGAGACATAAAGAGTTTCACTAGCTTATCTCTAATGTATCGCTTCAAATTGCTTGGCAGTATAATTTGCAATCTGTTTAAAAAGGTTTCAACCAGATTTTAATATTGAAAAATTGTTTTTATAACTTAGAGCTTCCCTTATAAAGTAACCCTAATCATTCAAAATTTTCTCTCCCCCAAATCGCCTACTATCAAACAAAATCTATACTACAGTCACCCAAAGATAGCCAGGTATAGAACCATGAACCATCTCCTCACCATAAGCAAACGCCTGCTTGGAGCCGTCCTGTTTGACGAGCGAGAGGAGAGGCAGCATCTTGGAGAGTATCTCCTTGACGTGCGGCACCACGCCGTGCGTGTTGACAGCCGCGAGCGTGCCCAGGGTGTGTGGGACCGTGTAGTGAGGCACTGACGCCGGGGACAGCTGGTTGATGAGGGCTCGGAGCACCTGTAAGGGTTTGTTGTGTTGCCTACATTGATTGTGGTATTATCGTGTATATGTTGGTACTCGTACATACAGTATGAAAATGATCACTCTAATTTGTCAAAAACTACTAAATAAAGTAAGACTACTTCGCGTGTATTTAGAGAATCTTAATAGTAATATATGTAAACTAGGTTTTCGCGTGGGGCGCGCGCTGCTAAAGCAGCGCGCGTGCCTTTCTCTTTCGCAAAAGACAAAATAAATAAATAGTTTTTTTCAAAAATATTATTGGTCTTTGAAATTTATTTTTCGATTCAGGGGTCTGTTTGCGAAATGTTTGGCTTCAAACTACTACTTTTGGTTTGTCTATTTTTTTGGCATGATTAAGGGTAGACGTAAGAGGTAGACGTAGAGAGAGTGGGCGAAAGAGGGAGAGGGAGGGAGAGTGAGAAGGAGGAAGATGGAAAAGGAGAGGGAGAGGGAGGGAGAGGGGGAAGAAGAGTGAGATGGAGAGGGTGAGAGAGGAAGAGGGAGGGGAGACGGAGAGGTAGCGGGAGAGGGAGACGGAGAGGTAGCGTGAGAGGGAGGGAGGGGGAAAGGGCGAGGGAAAGGGTAAGAAGGGGAGAGGTAGGGAGAGGGGAGGGAGATTGAGGAGGAGAGGTAGCGGAAGAGGGTGGGCAAGGGGGAGGTAGAGGGGAAGGAAAGCGATGGAGAGGGAGAAGGAGAAATTGATAGGCGATACAAAGTTTGCCGGGTCAGCTAGTTGATAACTTATAATAACCCTTAATACTAATAAACGCTTCATACATTGTATTGACATTCAATGGACAAATAATCTGAAATATTCGACACAAAATGCATTTGTATGAAAATTAATATTTTTATATGGCAACACTGCAACATTTTTCCTCCGATGTGTACGATCTATAAGTACCAACGACCTCCTGATATATTGTAATAACATAAGATTGATGAAATGATTACGTAAAAAAGTACATTTGTATGAAAACTTTTATTTTTTGTATGGCAACCCTTAAATATTTTTTCACCATCATTTACGGACTATTGGAACCTACAAACGGCACACATTATAAGGCCATCAAATGAAGACTACCGCCTCAAATATTTGAAAAAAGAAAACATTTGTATGAAAATTATTATTTTTTGTATGGCAACACTGAAAATTTTTTCACCAAAATTCACAAAATGTCAGTACCTACAAATGCCCCATACATTATATTAGCGAAATATTCAATCAAAAAATAAATTTGTATGAAAATTTTTATTTTTTGTATGGCAACACTGAAATTTTATTATTTTCCCAAAACGAATGATTTAATTAAGAAATATCTCCCATACATTTCTTATACTCCTGATCTATAGTTTAGGCTCAATTACTCGAAAAGTGAAAAAAATTCTGGACTCCAGTGTTGCCAGTTTATTAAGATGAAAATGGTCAAATGTCATTACGACGACTACTTGAAATGTTTTGGTAAAATATTTTGATTAAAAATATTTTTCCTTCTACTTTTCATATTTTTGAATGGAAAGTCCAAAAAATTGTATGAACGAAGAAAAGAAAAACCAAACAAGGCAACACTTTCGGTCAAGTTACACAATCGCCTCATACAAAGTAACCCCCTCAAGTGTTGCCAACCTACTAATTTTTGCCTTCGAAAAATGCAATTTTTCGTACATTTTACAAAATGGCCGCCACGGGGTCCGCCATCTTGTTGAAAAAAAAATTATCCCCAAAATATCAAAATTGAGGACACTTTCAAGGAAAAACAAAAAGAATATTAGAAAAAAGTTGAATAACCACCCTGATGCGAACCCACAAAGTCACCTCTAAAATTTCAAAACTTTAAAGAAAAATATCTCGGCGGCCATCTTGTTTTTTTATTTTTTTCTAATTACATCGTATTAGTCGTTCCAAAGTTATTCGAAAATGACACCAATATTGTGTAGGTGCTCAAATAAATAAAAAAGTTGACAGTCGCCGAGCGGCCGCCATCTTGAATTTTCGAACGGTCGGATTTTTCCCATAGTAACCATAGATTAGTCAAGCAACTCGTCCATACATCATTATAACCCCTCACCAATACTTTCGGCTGGGCTACTCGAAATGTGAAAAAACGGTAAAAAAAAATCTAGCTCCCAGTGTTGCCAGTTAATTTAGATGAAAATGGTCAAATGTCATTACGACGACCACTAAAAATTTTTTGGTGAAATTTTTTGATTAAAAATGTTTCTCCTTCTACTTTTTATATTTTTGAATAGAAAGTTCACAAAAATGTATGAATGAAAAAAAATCAACGTTACCTGGCAACACTTCAGACTAAGACCCACAACCGCCCCATACAAAGTGACCCCGTCAAATGTTGTCAACCTAAAAATTTTTTCCTTCAAAAAATGCAATTTTTCATACATTTTATAAAATGGCCGCCACGGGGTCCGCCATCTTGGCGAAAAAAAAAATATACCGCAAACGACAAAATTGGGGATACATGCAAGGCAACAAAGCAAAAAAATCGCAAAAAAGTTTAAAACCTAACGCAATCCGACCCCGCAAAGTCACCTCGAAAATTGAAAAATTTTAAATCAAAATATCTCGGCGGCCATCTTGTTTTTTCAAATTTTTTCAAATTTTTTGTAACACTTTTCCCAACATTAGCCGAAAACGATACCAATCTCGGGTAGCTGCATAATAAAAAAAAAGTTGATCATTTCACCTCGGCCGCCATCTTGGATTTTCGAAAAGTCGGATTTTTCCCATAGATCCGGGGGTGAACCAAAAATTTTCTCATACATAGTATCTACCCCCCACCACTCCATCTGGGAGATCAATTCGGGTTTTCGTAAAACGAAAAAAAAAATCCAGCAACCAGTGTTGCCAGTCGACATCGACAAAAATGGTCAAATGTCATAGCGACGACCGCGACACGGTTTCCTGTGTGACATTTGTATCAAAAATATTGTTCCTTCTACTTTTCATATTTTTGAATAGAAAGTCCAAAAAAATGTATGAACGAAGAAAAAAAAATGAAACCTGGCAACACTTTGGGTCAAGTTACACAACCGCCCGGAACAAAGGGACCCGCTCAAATGTTGCCAACCAGAAGAAAAACGCGCCCAAAAAATGTCATTTTTCGTACATTTTCAAAATGGCCGCCAGCGCGTCCGCCATCTTGTCGAAAAAATTTATAGTCCCAAAATATCAAAATCGAGGATACTTTCAAGACAAAGCAAAAAAAAATATCGCCAATAAGTTGAAAAACCACCCCGATGCGACCCTTCAAAGTCACCTCTAAAATGGCAAAAATTCAAACCAAAATAACTCGGCGGCCATCTTGTTTTTTCAATTTTTTCCCATTTTTTCGTAACTCTCTCCCTAAACTTTACGAATACCCCCAAAAACATTTTGCAAAAGGCCATAAACAAAAAAGTTGACAAACGCCGCGCAGCCGCCATCTTGAAAATGGGAAATGTCAGATTTTTCCCGAGGTGTGGTGAGGGAAAGGAGAATATCCGCCATAGACAACAAAACCCCATCTCTGCTCCTTCTGGGAGAACAATTGTATAGTTCAGTCAGTGGTAAGTCTAGGATTATATAATATAACTAGGTTTTCGCGTGGGGCGCGCGCTGCTAAAGCAGCGCGCGTGCCTTTCTCTTTCGCAAAAGATAAAATAAATAAATAATTTTTTTTCAAAATTGTCATCGGTCTTGAAAATTTATTTTTCGATTCAGGGGTCTGTTTGCGACATATTTGGCTTCAAAGCACATTGTCTTTTTTTGTATGGCAGCACTGAAATATGTACATACGGAGAGAGAGGGAGGGAGAGGGGGAAGAAGACGGAGAAGGAGAGGGAGAGAGAGAGAGGAAGAGGGAGGGGAGACGGAGAGGTAGCAGGAGAGGGAGACGGAGAGATAGCAGGAGAGGGAGACGGAGAGATAGCGGGAGAGGGAGACGGAGAGATAGCGGAAGAGGGAGACGGCGTGATAGCGGGAGAGGGAGCGGGAGAGGGAGGGAGAGAGAAAGGGCGAGGGAAAGGGTAATAGGGGGAGGTAGAGGGGAAGGAAAGCGATGGAGAGGGAGAATGAGAAATTGATAGGCGGTACAAAGTTTGCCGGGTCAGCTAGTTGATAACTAATAATAACCCATAATACTAATAAACGCCTCATACATTGTATTGACATTCAATGGACAAACAATCTGAAGTATTGGACACAAAATAATACACAAATTAACACAAATTAATATTTTTACATGGCAACACTGCAACATTTTTCCTCTGATGTGTACGATCAATAAGTACAGTCCCCTGCTAAGAAAAGTAACCCATCTGTTTGTAAATATATATACGTACAGCAACGTATGTATCTGTTGCCTTTGATACAACCTTGTACGACGTCGTCGTGTGACGTCACACCATTCATTCATCGTGGCATAGGTATAGATTGATCTTGCGCTATTTAACAAAATATGTGGGTAAGTCAAAGTTTTTTTGAAATTCGTTTTTTGTTTTCTTGGAAATTTACAGTTCCAAAGGTTACGCTCGTTAGCTTCCGTATTTCTGTATTCCGTATTCTATATTATCTAGAAAATCATGGTTCGATTAACCGTTTTCTTGAAAGCCAAGATAAGTTCTTTGGGAACAAAATCGAGGCATCAGGATGATTGTCAGAAAGCTTGGTGTCCAGGTTATTTCACTAACTAATCATTATACTTAATACATAAAATATTAATCACCATTATTTAGAATAATTAGTTTAATATTTTTTATCGTGAATCACTCACACATAAATTAATGATTGTTCAAAATATCGATGTTTTACATTTTAACTTTCAACATTTTTTAAATATTTTTACGATAAAATATAAATAAATAATAAGACATGGTGTAAAAATTATTACGATCGATTCAGTTACTGATTCTGAACAAACTACTTTCAGGTGTCGTATATACTAAGAATAACGTCCTTATATTAATAACTTAAATCACAGTCTTAAATCAAAAAATAAAACAAACAAAAACAACTAATTAAATATTAAAGTTTTCATGACAGGATTCGAACCTCAGACTTTATGAATAAGACCTGTGTGTCGTCCTCTGTGCCACCCTAATGGTGTGACGTCACACGACGTCTCCCTTATCGATGCTTATTTATGTAAACAGCCGGCAAACGAGCTGACGATCCACCCAAGCGGCTATCGTCGCCCATGAAATTTAATAAAATAAATAAATAATTAATTAAAAAAATAATTATTAAATAAATAATTGAAGATTATATTGAAGATAGACAAAGTTAAGCAACAGCGGGCGCGGTCGGCGGTAGTTGGATGGGTGACCGCTAGTGGGAAACAATCTTGAGCGTTTCCGTGCTTTGGAGGGCACGTAAAGCCGTCAGTCCCGGTTGTTATCATTAGATAACACTCGTTAAGCCATGTCGGAGGCCCTCGGGCGGTTTGAAAACTTCCGACACTCGGGTTGGCCACTAACCCCTCCACCGATCCGCACTGGAGCAGCGTGGTGGAGTACGCTCTAGGCCTCCTCAAATGGAGAGACCCGTGCCCAGTAGTGGGCCATTAATGGGTTGAAGCCAAATAAATAATTTCTTGACTTCTTGTCAATCGATCACATGAATTGAAAGTGAAATGTGTAATAAAATATAAATTGTAATTTAGCCGCATCGAAGAGACAAAAACCAGTTTCCGCAAAAACAGGTCGACACGTAGCTACAAGATCGTATCAAAGGCAACAGATATGTTGCTGTACGTATATATATGTATTTACAAACAGATGGGTTACTTTTCTCAGCACGGGACTGTACTAACAAACCCCTGATACATCGTAGTGACATAAAATTGATGAAATAGCCTAAAATATCACAAAAAAAAGGAAATTTGTATGAAAAATATATTTTTTGTATGGTAACACTAAAATATTTTTGACCATCATTTACAAACTATTGTTGCCTACAATCGCCCCATACATTATAAGGACATCAAATGAAGACAACAGCCTCAAATATTCTGAATTCTGCCGCCCCTAGGACGCTGCCGCCCCTAAGCTGCGGCCTATACGGCCTATTGACAAATCCAGGACTGAGCTGGAGCCAGTGCCGGATTTATATTTTTTATGAGTATAGACCAATTTATTTCTGCCGCCCATGTACCTTTCTAAAATAAGAATTTTCCATTCATAGTAAGGAAGGCACTGAATAGTCACTAAGAAAGTGCGTAAAAAAACAAGAATCACAATTTTTTGCGACACTTTTTAATAGCAAAATCATCTATAATATATTATCATCTCCTGAAATTTGCCGCCCTTAGGACTCTGCCGCCCCTAGGCCGCGGCCTATACGGCCTATTGATAAATCCAGGACTGGCTGGAGCATCATTTAAAACAGATAAACACCCAGCGCATTCAGTTGTTGTTTCCATTTTTACTAAAATGCTGAAAGTAACATTAAATAATACTCAGTTATTTACTTGCTTCTGTATTTTTCTGTGATAAAGTTTATAAACGAAGAGTTTATTTTTAGTTTAAAGTTTAAAGTTGTGATATATTGTTGGTTACATAGGAACTAATTACAATATAATTTTTTGTGTAAACTAAGTGAAAAAACCTTATTTAATCAGTTTAATTTATAAACTTAAAAATAAGTTTATTAAAGCGATCTTGAGTGTCGATGCAAGTTGTTGTAACAAACGCCTATGTAACGCGATCTGCACGGCGCTTAAGCCCTTGTTTCCGCGAAGAAACAAAGCGACGTTCTCCGGAAAAGTACATTTGTATGAAAACTTTTATTTTTTGTATGGCAACCCTAAAATATTTTTTCACCATCATTTACAAACTGTTGTTGTCTACAATCGCCCCATACATTATAAGGCCATCAAATGAAGACATCCGCCTCAAATATTTGAAAAAAGAAAACATTTGTATGAAAATTATTATTTTTTGTATAGCAACACTGAAATTTTTTTTCACCAAAATTCACAAAATATCAGTACCTACAAATGCCCCATACATTATAGTAGCGAAATATTCAATCCAAAAATAAATTTGTATGAAAATTATTATTTTTTGTATGGCAACACTAAAATTTTATTGTTTTTCCAAAACGAATGATTTAATTAAGAAATATCTCCCATACATTTCTTATACTCCTGATCTATAGTTTAGGCTCAACTACTCGAAAAGTGAAAAAAATTCTGGACTCCAGTGTTGCCAGTTTATTAAGATGCAAATGGTCAAATGTCATTACGACGACCACTTGAAATGTTTTGGTAAAATATTTTGATTAAAAATATTTTTCCTTCTACTTTTTATATTTTTGAATGGAAAGTCCAAAAATTTGTATGAACAAAGAAAAGAAAAACCAAACATGGCAACACTTTCGGTCAAGTTACACAACCGCTCCATACAAAGCAACCCCCTCAAGTGTTGCCAACCTACTAATTTTTTCCTTCAAAAAATGCAATTTTTCGTACATTTTACAAAATGGCCGCCACGGGTTCCGCCATCTTGTTGAAAAAAAAATTATCCCCAAAATATCAAAATTGAGGATACTTTTAAGGGAAAACAAAAATAATATTATAAAAAAAGTGAAAAACTACCCCGATGCGACCCCACAAACTCATCTCTAAAATTTCAAAATTTTAAAGTAAAATATCTCGGCGGCCATCTTGTTTTTTAATTTTTTTCTAATTTCATCGTATTAGGCGTCCCAAAATTATTCGAAAATGACACCAATATTGGGTAGGTGCTCACATAAATAAAAAAGTTGACAATCGCGGAGCGGCCGCCATCTTGAATTTTCGAACGGTCGGATTTTTCCCATAGTGACCATAAGTAGTCAAGCAACTTTTCAGTACATCATTATAACCCCCCACCAATACTTTCGGCTGGGCTACTCGAAATGTGAAAAAACGGGAAAAAAAATCTAGCTCCCAGTGTTGCCAGTAAATTTAGATGAAAATGGTCAAATGTCATTACGACGGCCACTAAAAATTTTTTGGTAAAATTTCTTGATTAAAAATGTTTCTCCTTCTACTTTTTATATTTTTGAATAGAAAGTTCACAAAAATGTATGAACAAAAAAAAAATCAACATAACCTGGCAACACTTCAGACCAAGACCCACAACCGCCCCATACAAAGTGACCACCTTAAATGTTGCCAACCTAAAAATTTTTTCCATCAAAAAATGCAATTTTTCGTACATTTTATAAAATGGCCGCCACGGCGTCCGCCATTTTGGCGAAAAAAAAAATGTACCCCAAACGTCAAAATTGGGGATAGATGCAAGGCAAGTAAGAAAAAAAATCGCAAAAAAGTCAAAAACCCAACGCAATCCGACCCCGCAAAGTCACCTCGAAAATTGAAAAATTTTAAATCAAAATATCTCGGCGGCCATCTTGTTTTTTCAAATTTTTCCAAATTCTTCATAACACTTTTCCTAACATTAGCCGAAAACGACACCAATCTCTGGTAGCTGCATAATAAAAAAAAAAGTTGGTCATTTCACCTCGGCCGCCATCTTGGATTTTCGAAAAGTCGGATTTTTCCCATAGACAAGGGGGTTAATAAAAATTTCCCGCATACATAGTATCTACCCCCCACCACTCCTTCTGGGAGATCAATTCGGGTTTTCGTAAAACGAAAAAAAAATTCCAGCAGTCAGTGTTGCCAGTCGACATCGACGAAAATGGTCAAATGTCATTACGACAACCAGGACACGTTTGCCCAAGCAATTTTTTGATTAAAAATATTGCTCCTTCTACTTTTCATGTTTTTGAATAGAAAGTCCAAAAAAATATATGAACAAAGATAAAAAAAATGAAACCTGGCAACACTTTGGGTCAAGTTACACAACCGCCCGGAACAAAGGGACCCGCTCAAATGTTGCCAACCAGAAGAAAAATTCACCCAAAAAATGTCATTTTTCGTACATTTTTCAAAATGGCCGCCACTGCGTCCGCCATCTTGTCGAAAAAATAAATATCCCCAAAATATCAAAATCGAGGATACCCTCAAGCGAATGCAAAAAAAATATTGAAAAAAAGTTGAAAAACCACCCCGATGCGACCCCACAAACTCACCTCTAAAATGGGAAAAATTCAAACCAAAATAACTCGGCGGCCATCTTGTTTTTTCAATTTTTTCTCATTTTTTCGTAATTCTCGTCACAATTTTAACAAAACACCCGAAAAACATTTTGCAAAAGGCCATAAACAAAAAAGTTGACAATCGCCGCGCAGCCGCCATCTTGAAAATGGGAAATGTCAGATTTTTCCCGAGGTGTCGGGAGGAGATGGAGAACTTTCGCCATAGACAACAAAATCCCATCTCGCCTCCTTCTGGGAGAACAATTATATAGTTCACTCCCCGTAAGTCTAGGATTATATATTATAACTAGGTTTTCGCGTGGGGCGCGCGCTGCTAAAGCAGCGCGCGTGCCTTTCTCTTTCGCAAAAGATAAAATAAATAAATGTTTTTTTTTTTTTCAAAATTGTAATCGGTCTTGGAAATTTATTTTTCGATTCAGGGGTCTGTTTGCGAACAGAATATGAGAGGGAAAGGGAAGGGGTGAGGGAGAGGGAGAGGGAAAGGGAGAGAGAGAAGGAGAGGGAGAGGTACACGGAGAGAGAGTGGGCGGGAGAGGGAGGGAGAGTGAGAGGGTGGAAGAACGAGAGGGAGAGGGACGAAGAGGGGAAGGCAGGGAGAGGTAGCAGGAGAGTTAAGAGAGGGGCAGAGGGAGAGGGAGAGGTAGGAAGAGGGAGAGGTAGTGGAAGAGTGAAGGGAGGGGAAGATGAAGAGGGAAAGAGCATGGAGGAAATTGTACAAAGTTTGCCGGGTCAGCTAGTTGATAACTAATAATAACCCTTAATACTAATAAACGCCTCATACATTGTATTGACATTCAATGGACAAACAATCTGAAATATTCGACACAAAATACCTTTGAATGAAAATTAATATTTTTATATGGCAACACTGCGACATTTTTCCTCCGATGTGTACTATTATAAGTACCAACGACCTCCTGATATATTGTAATGACATAAGATTGATGAAATAGCCTGAAATATTACATCAAATAGTACATTTGTATGAAAACTTTTATTTTTTGTATGGCAACCCTAAAATATTTAATCACCATCACTTACGAACTATTGGAACCTACAATCGCCCCATACATTATAAGTCAATCAAATGAAGACAACCGCCTCAAATATTTGAAAAAAGAAAACATTTGTATGAAAATTATTATTTTTTGTATAGCAACACTGAATTTTTTTTCACCAAAATTCACAAAATATCAGTAGCTACAAATGCCCCATACATTATATTAGCGAAATATTCAATACAAAAATAAATTTGTATGAAAATTATTATTTTTTGTATGGCAACACTAAAATTTTATTGTTGTCCCAAAACGAATGATTTAATTTAAAAATATCTCCCATACATTTCTTATGCTCCTGATCTATAGTTTAGGCTCAATTACTCGAAAAGTGAAAAAACTTCTGGACTCCAGTGTTGCCAGTTTATTAAGATGAAAATGGTCAAATGTCATAACGACGACCACTTGAAATGTTTCGGTAAAATATTTTGATTAAAAATATTTTTCCTTCTACTTTTCATATTTTTGAATGGAAAGTCCAAAAAATTGTATGAACGAAGAAAAGAAAAACCAAACATGGCAATACTTTCGGTCAAGTTACACAACCGCCTCATACAAAGTAACCCCCTCAAGTGTTGCCAACCTACTAATTTTTTCGTTCAAAAAATGCAATTTTTTGTATATTTTACAAAATGGCCGCCACGGGGTCCGCCATCTTGTTGAAAAAAAAAATTATCCCCAAAATATCAAAATTGAGGACACTTCTAAGAGAAAACATGAAGAATATTAGAAAAAAGTTGAAAAACCACCCCGATGCGACCCCACAAAGTCACCTCTAAAATTTCAAAATTTTAAAGTAAAATATCTCGGCGGCCATCTTGTTTTTTAAATTTTTTCTAATTTCATCGTATTATTCGTCCCAAAATTATTCGAAAATGACACCAATATTGGGTAGGTGCTCACATAAATAAAAAAGTTGACAATCGCCGAGCAGCCGCCATCTTGAATTTTCGAACGGTCGGATTTTTCCCATAGTGACCATAAGTAGTCAAGCAACTTTTCTGTACATCATTATAACCCCCCACCAATACTTTCGGCTGGGCTACTCGAAATGTGAAAAAACGGGAAAAAAAATCTAGCTCCCAGTGTTGCCAGTTAATTTAGATGAAAATGGTCAAATGTCATTACGACAACCACTAAAAATTTTTTGGTGAAATTTTTTGGTTAAAAATGTTTCTCCTTCTACTTTTTATATTTTTGAATAGAAAGTTCACAAAAATGTATGAACGAAAAAAAAATCAACATACCCTGGCAACACTTCAGACCAAGTCCCACAACCGCCCCATACAAAGTGACCCCCTAAAATGTGGCCAACCTAAAAATTTTTTCCTTCAAAAAATGCAATTTTTCGTACATTTTATAAAATGGCCGCCACGGGGTCCGCCATCTTGGCGAAAAAAAAAATATATCCCAAACGTCAAAATTGGGGATAGATGCAAGGCAACAAAGTAAAAAAATCGCAAAAAAGTTTAAAACCCAACGCAATCCGACCCCGCAAAGTCACCTCGAAAATTGAAAAATTTTAAACCAAAATATCTCGGCGGCCATCTTGTTTTTTCAAAATTTTCCAAATTTTTCGTAACACTTTTCCCAACATTAGCCGAAAACGACACCAATCTCGGGTAGCTGCATAACAAAAAAAAAAGTTGATCATTTCACCTCGGCCGCCATCTTGGATTTTTGAAAAGTCGGATTTTTCCCATAGATCCGGGGGTGAACCAAAAATTCTCGCATACAAAGTACTCATCCCCCACCACTCCTTCTGGGAGATCAATTCGGGTTTTCGTAAAACGAAAAAAAAATTCCAGCAGTCAGTGTTGCCAGTCGACATCGACGAAAATGGTCAAATGTCATTATGACAACCACGACACGGTTGCCAGTGTTACATTGTTATCAAAAATATTGCTCCTTCTACTTTTCATGTTTTTGAATAGAAAGTCCAAAAAAATATATGAACGAAGATAAAAAAAATGAAACCTGGCAACACTTTGGGTCAAGTTACACAACCGTCCGGAACAAAGGGACCCGCTCAAATGTTGCCAACCAGACGAAAAATGCACCCAAAAAATGTCGTTTTTCGTACATTTTTCAAAATGGCCGCCACCGCGTCCGCCATCTTGTCGAAAAAATAAATATCCCCAAAATATCAAAATCGAGGATACCCTCAAGCGAATGCAAAAAAAATATTGCAAAAAAGTTGAAAAACCTCCCCGATGCGACCCCTCAAACTCACCTCTAAAATGGGAAAAATTCAAACCAAAATAACTCGGCGGCCATCTTGTTTTTTCATTTTTTTCTCATTTTTTCGTAATTCCCTTCCTAAACTTTACGAAAACCTCCAAAAACATCTGGCAAAAGGCCATAAACAAAAAAGTTGACAATCGCCGCGCAGCCGCCATCTTGAAAATGGGAAATGTCAGATTTTTCCCGAGGTGTTGGGAGGGGATGGAGAACTTTTGCCATTGACAACATTATCGTATCTCGACTCCTTCTGGGAGAACAATTATATAGTTCACTCCCCGTAAGTCTAGGATTATATATAATAATATATGTATGAAAGTAAGTGAAGATGTTTGGATGACAGACAGACCATGTCTATGAATAGAAATAGCATTTTTTTATGGAAATATCCGACAAATGAGCTGATGATTCATTACCAGGAGGTGGCCATTGTTGTCCAAGGACACCCATCCGGCGTGGGATTGCAGTTAGTAACAACAGTTCCGCCAGCAGAAACTAGTGTCTCAATAAATGTATCTAAATATAGAACTCAGATTAAAGAATAGAATATAAAAATTTGCACTTGATGTTTATATCGACGATTCACGATTTATCATGAGGCAATGGCACAAATTATATTAAACATATTGTTTACACATGTGTGAATCACAGGGGCATCTGGCGAATTCTGATTACCATGAAATTACTGAACATAATCTCTTGTATTAAATATCTAAAAGCTTAAAAATGCATGATGGAAAAAATACGTGTTACAAACATTGAAGTATAATACAGGGTGGGCCAGAATAAAGTTCACTTTCCCTTGTCAAAAAAAACCGTTGCTCGCGGCAGGTAGCGGGGTGCGCGGGGTATGATCGGTTGCCGCGCCTCTCGCATTTTTAGTCGCCATGAGTCCGTTCACGGGTGAACATCGCGCGTTCGCTATTCAAGCGTTTTACGAAAATGGTCGTTCTTATATTGTTGCGCGGCGTAAGTTCAGAGTTAAATTTAATTTACGAAGTATCCGCCAGTGTCCTAGCACTCAGTTACTTAAGCAATGGCTAAAGAGGTTCCAAGAAACTGGTTCGACGCTTCCTAAGAAACGTCGAGGTCGTTCCCGCACAGTACGCACAGTGCAAGCGATTGAAGAGGTTAATCAATCTGTTGAGCAAAATGCGGAACTCTCTACACGGCGACGTTCGGCAGCTATGGGAATTTCAAGAAGCAGTTTACGAAGAATTTTACACGATTTAAAGCTTCATCCGTATAAAATCCAATTAGTCCAGCAACTCAACCCTGATGACCATACAAAAAGAGAGAGATTTTCTTCCATCATGTTAGAGCGGTTTTCCAACTTCGGGAACATCCTTTTCTCAGACGAAGCCCATTTTCACCTGAGCGGATTTGTAAATAAACAAAATTGCCGTTATTGGAGCGCTGAACAGCCTTCACGCAAACATCAAAAGCCTCTTCATTGCCAGAAAGTGACGGTTTGGGCAGCGGTTTCAGCTAGAGGGCTCATTGGGCCTTATTTCTTCGAAAATTCTAGCGGCCAAGCATTGACGGTAAATACGGAGCGATATGTCAAAATGCTAAAAGATTTTTTAAGACCAACTCTTGCTGGGCTGCAGGAGTACAACTCCCTGACTTGGTTCCAGCAGGATGGCGCCACCTGCCACACGTCTAATGCCAGTATGGAGGTCGTAAAGGAGATGTTCCCCGGTAAAGTGATCTCTAAGAGGGGTGATATCGAGTGGCCACCACGAAGCCCCGACTTGTCTCCACCGGATTTTTTTTTGTGGGGATACCTCAAAAATAACGTTTACTCCAATAAACCAGAGACAATTACCGCCTTGAAAGAAAACATTCGAACGGAAATGGCGGCTATATCAACAGCAACGTGCCAGCGCGTTTTTGAAAATTTTAAACACCGCTTGGAAGAGTGCTCCCGACGAGAGGGAGCACATCTAGATGATGTTGTTTTCAAAAAATAAATTATAATAATGTTACATTAAGTTACTTTTTAAATAAATTGTTTTAGTACTATCAGTCTTTTTTTATAAAGGTTTCAAAAGTGAACTTTACTCTGGCCCACCCTGTAGAATAGAACAGACATCTCGAACAAAATGTGTCCCGGCGGGAGGTTGGATTTTCAAAATTGAGCTCCCGTTCTCTTTTCAAAATCGAACGAATCCATTGAAGATTGAAGCCACGTGGCGCCAATGCATTGGGACATACATGGTGTTTGCGGTGTCTGTTGTATACGCTAGTAATAATACTTCAATGATTACAAATCAGGATTTGTTGCTTTGCTTAAACTGCTGCTTCTAGCTAACATTTTGCTTTTGAATTTAAAAGTGTTTCTTTAATTAGCTTTTCGTAAAAATATTAATTAAATGTAATACAATCTTGAATGTCTAATCACTAATGAGTCATGGTAGTTAATCTTAGTATGTGTCATGCTATTAAAGAAGACTTAACAATGCTGTGTAAACAATGAAGATAATTAATAATATGTACTATGAAATGGTAATACCTCTGCACTGCTATGTCTGCGTTAATGTTAACACTTGTGCCAGCAAAATGTGCCTTAGCGCGTTACTAAGTGTGAAATTTTGACATGTTAAAATTCTTTGTTGTGTCGAAAGAAAAACCACCACCCAAGCTTATCGTAAAGCTGCATGATATACTCAATTTTTTTCTTTATATCATCAATCTTAATATATTTTATTTAATATATTTTATATTTTATAGATAGAACCTCAATATTCACGAAAAAAATATTATAAAATAATAATCTTCAATTTAAAAACAAAAATTGATAAATAAAAATCACTATCAAATTTCCCACCAAAAACGTCACGTAACGTCAATAAACTATATTCAATACTATCTGTCTACTAAGTTTGTTGAATTTCCATATAAAATTGTTCCAATGACGTCATATTCTCAAAATGGTGTTTGAGGTCACGTGACAGTGAGTACAATTTTTAGCATTTCAAATTAATAATATGTCGGAGATCATAAGATAATATGTGTATTCGGATTGTGAAGATGGCAACACTATGCGAATTAACTACTGTCATCGTTGAAGTAAGATTGAAACGTCATTGTCACTCTGGCTGAACGTCAAACGAGCAGTCATCTTGTGGCAACCATCAACTGGACGCCGCGAGAGAACCGAGGAGAGCTATTGACTTGCCAGCGACGAACGAATATTCTGGACGCCTAGACAAGAACGTAGTTACTTGGAGACGGAGCGCGACGTGTGAATTGTATTGTGATATCAGATTGACGAGTAACAGGATCAGACGATTATGCGAGGCATTGGGGTGGCTGTAAGGGGTGATGGGAGGCCACTGGGCCGTCGTGCCCTATTATTTGTTGGTTGTTACTCGGATAATTGAAGACAATCAGTCCTAATCGCGTATTTAATTATAACCAGTGTAAAACCTGTGTTAAAATGAGTTTCTGACTAAAGTGATGTAAACGCCCACTGTTGTTATTATTTCCCGAACCACCACCCAACCAATCTTTATTCTCTACAAATATTTAATTTGTGTATTGTGATTGATTTCAATAAAATAATCATATATTAGGCCTTTAAATGTTACCACTAATATTTTACACATAAAGAACAATGCCCAACTGCCATATATCGTTTTAATTGATTTTCAACTTTAGCGTCTTAAAATAAAAAAAAATCTAAAAATCGCCGCTTTAATTTCTGAGCTTAGATATATAAGAACTTTCAGCAGACACACCCCAGAACCAAAGTATTTTGAGATTGAATTCTTATAACCATTGAGTCATAGAGTAGGGCAGAACGTAATTTTTACCATTATTTTTTATTCTGACTTTTTTTTGATTGACAACCGGAAATGGAAATTTGACATCATTACATTTGTTACCAACATTTATAACGAAATTCTGTGTGTAATATTGGCCAGAAGTCTCCCTATATCTTGCTTGATACAAGCTATGTATCGAAGTGAGTGCCCGAATGAAAATGGGCATTGTTGACATAATTGTTATTATAGTCAATTCATCACTTATTAATAAAATTATTTTACGCTGGGTAATACGGGCACAGGTATTAATTTTAAAATACGTAAAAAAATAAATTAATTGCTTCGGTATAACTGACGTTTTAAGACGCTACAAAAAATAAAAAATAATTTTTGGGCATTGTTCTTTATATTAATTTATAATTAGTGTCAACATCCCTATTGTACCCATAGATAGCTACCCGATCTAAGACCTGAAATACCTTCATATCTGTAACCATGACCTCAGAGCATGACTCGTGGGTGATCCATATCCATATGAGAAATGTCATAACAACATTATTATCATCCTTGTTTAGTATGTATTGATGCTATTCAATGTAATACTGAGTATTGAGAATACAAAGTTGAAGTAACACAGATTTTCTTATTGCAATAAATGTTTACTTTGTAATAAGGTGTGAATTATAAAGAACTCTAGAATAATATCTACTAGAGGAACACATTTGGGAAACCTTGTGGAAAAACACTAAGCACATAACAAGAAGTTAATACAAAAGTCAGTAATATACAAAAAAAATAGATAATATACAAAAGTTTTTAAAGTCAATAATTTTTTACTAATTTATTCTTTGATACTAGCATTGTAACATCCATAAACTCTTATTATATTATTATTGTTCTTTCTTTTCTTTTGGCCGGCAATGCATCAGTGGTGCCTTTGGTGTTACTGATGTTCATGGGAGACAACCATTTACCATCAGGTGGATCGTCAGCCCGTTTGTCAGCTATTTCCATAAAAAAGGTAGATTTTACATAGCAGTTTTTAGATTCAGTATTAATTAATAATACTAAATTAATGAGGGTAAATTAATTTAATATTCCAGCTTCTTGTTACTAACCAGCTCCTTAGCTAAATCAACATTCTTATGTTAATCAGGTACTTGTTTTACTAATATATTCATACATAATACTCATGCAATATTGGGAAACAAAAAACACAAACCAAATCCAGATACTCATGTCCCACAGCCACGAGCACAGCGGACGCACCCAGCTGGACGGAGGGCTCATATGAGGAGTTCTCTGTCATGGCTCGAAGCATGGAGTTGACAAGGTCCGCTGCCACATTTGAATCTAACTTCTTCACCTGATTTACACATGTCTGTTCCAGTACCCTAGAAATAGGTGTAACACAATTAGTAATTGCCTTAATTGTGAAGCTAAACATAATCTCATTAGGATAAGTAATGCTTTGTAAAGTACATGATTTTTAATTTTCTTGAAAACGGTGCGTCGCCGAGAATTGTGAATGGTGCCATTTCTTGCTATTTCAACCATTTTCATGTACTGTGTACTAAATCCAAATCTTTATATTAGAATTTTTTGAGGTATGATTGTTTAAGCACTGACATTTTAATTTATACCTAGTATTATGCGCGACGTGACGTATAGGTAATGTTACCAAAATACTTACTTCACAATATTCCCCAACTGTGTAGTATTAGCTTTCGGCGTATTTTGGTAAAACTCGCAAAATATATCTATAACTTCATTGGGATACGAGTTAGCTATCTTTGTTAAGGATTTAATAATAACATTGTTGACGGAGTTATCGCTATCCCCAATGGCTTTTATTAGCACTGTCACCGTATCTGCAAAACAACATTATCACAAATATTTGCTCTCAGAAGTCCTACAACTGTAACGATAGTAAAATTCATGCAAAGTACCTCTTAAGCACTCGGACTTTGTCATAGTCATCTTGATTCCACCGAGAAATCTTCTACGCTTTAATTACTATCATAAACATAATATTGCAGGCTTTTTCCTTTCTATTTAACAAGATTAAACAATATTGTAACATATGAATTCACTTGATCACTTCTCGCAATAATATCCAAAATGTCATTTGAATTTGACACATATGATATGTCAAGTAATGTCAAGTCATTAAGCAAGTCAGCTGTTAATGTAGCTAATCACAGAATATAAATTATAATGAAAGCAGCGACATCTTATATCGGATTCCAAAAATATAATCTTTAAATGTCTCTAATTTATATTTTATTAAGGATTAATTGAATCGCAAATTATTATATAACTTCTTAGTTATAACATAATTACATAATACCTTATCCTGCCAGTTGGGATTTTCTCGCATAGACTCATAAAGAAAGAAAGGAGTTTTTAGAAGACAAGTAGAAGGCCTCCGTTGAATAACCAGTTTTTGACGCAAATTCTTGAAGTTGTAACGAACGATTATGTTTTGATTGAAACTTTAAATAGAAAACTATAATTATTTTTCATAAAAAAACCTTATTTCTTGAATATCCATAATAACGTGGAATAAAGTAGAATAACTGAAAATATGTGATGTTAGATTATTCTTTGGCCAGCATATTCTCTTGATAAAAAGCTACAGATAAATATGAGATACGCGTTCCCTTACACACTCATACCTTGGGAATCATATCACATTAGGGAATCACATCCTATTAGGAGACACTGGTACTGTATCACCGGAAATTACATTTTACGTAGAATCTTAGCAATTAAGAGCTCGATATACACTGTTGACCTTGTTTGCCGTGCCTGGCTATAATAATTCTCACCACAAGCCCTGCAGCGTTATCTTTACTATATATATAAGATATATGTTGGAAGCAACCCCGCACGACATAATATTGTCCCGCAATTTCTTCACTGATTTATCGGGAATCAGCGTGGTTGCTCATGCAATTCACAATTTCACTGTAAATTACAAGGACAGCTATTTTCACAAATAAGCCAAAGAGTTCTTCGCTATTATCGTGTAACTGTGCTTCATCTATCCATGTCAAGATACAAAATCTTCTGATTCTTACGTTAGGAAAAAACAGTAATAAATATAAACACAGACGTTACCTTCTTTGCATTTTTATTTTTCATGTTATAAATTGTATAATATTATTTAATTTTTAAAACGAAGAGGACATGCTTTGTATTGTGTAGATTTTACATGTATTTTGTTTTAATTTCTTTCATATAGGTACGGAGAATTACGGTTTAATTATGCTCAATTTACATATAGCCACGCCACTCCTAAATTCTTTCGGCGCTAAATTAATTACAGATTATAGTGTGATGTGATCCCTGTACAACGCCATCTAGTTGAACAACATAAAGATATTACCAAACATTAGCATTACAGACATAAAATTAGAGTAGAGACATTTTGAAGATGATGGTGTCATTGTCTATTGTCTATGACCATATTTTAACTATCAGTTATAAAGGGCCGTTTACATTATATTTTTCCATTTCCTTAAACTCAACTATTATTATAGGTGTTGCATTGAGTAAATAAACTTATTCGATTGTAGCACAGTTCAAAGAATAAAGATTTTTATTTTTCGAAACCCATGCATTTTTAAGGGTGAATCGCTAATGAGTAGGAAAGGAATATTATATTATTTTTTATATTATCTTCTTGATATTTTACATCCAAAACCCCTTATGAAGGCTAAAATTAGCTGAATTAGACCTTCCATTCTTGTCCAGTCCTGTCTATAACTATAGTCTTAAGAGTCGCGAATTAGGTATTATTTTGTTGTATGATGCGATACAATTTACCTCACATGTCGATTAGTAGGTATCTAACCTAACTAAATGTTAATCTATCTCTTAAGCTGTTAATAAATTTCTTGAGATGTGTCAAAATGTGTATTCCGTGGTCAAAATACTTGTTTTAATTATGCATTAATTTTGAGGCACTTCAAACATGTCCTTAAAGTGTTGTAACGATATTTGGTGCTACATGCTTAGTGTATCAAGGTCTTTACATTATTTTCTAATGTCTATGCTTAGATTTAAAGCACGGTATTGAGATTCCTTTCCTTGTATATAAATTAGATTTTTTTTTGGGATTCAATATTTAATTATTCTATTTCTAATAAATTTTAAATATATATTGATATCCTTAACGCGCAACTAAATAGCATAATTTTAAATCTACATTTAATTGTTATTATAACAACATTTTTTTTAAGTAGATTTTCAATATTTTTAAATTATACGTACACTACCGCTTCATTCCGGTCTGTAGGTACAGCTTTACTTTACCTATATTAAATTTAGTCTATGCCCCTCATTGAACGAAAGTAAAGTGGACGACGTAACACAGAATAGAAATCGAATTATACACGATCGCGTTCATGCAAATCGCAGATATTGTAGTAGACGTGCGTACGGTTCCTTCAGCCGAGATAAAACATTTTCAGTTTAAATTAACATCGAATCCGTATTAAACACAATCACTGCACATAAACGAATCTAATAAAATCCACGAGCCACTTTCACCGGATACATCGTTATTAATAATTCGATTAGACGGGACAGGGGTTGCAAATCATCCCGCTTAACAGTGAATTGATTCCACAATGTATCCGTGCGGTTGGTCAGTTGCCGACATATCTGTGTGATGTACTGTGTGGATCAGTTAAGTGAGACTCAAGCGTCGGCTCCCACTGCTCCCACTCAACATTATTATCCCGTCCGTGATTACGTTGGGCCGGGAAGTAGCCGCTCGGGTTAGTCGCCGCGGGGACTCCAAAGCGGTAAATACGGAGTCGCAAATTTTACTTCGCATCATTTATCGCCAGGATTTCGGTGAGTATGGGTCCAGGGCGGCGTCGGGATGTGTTTTCGTTCGCGGGCGTTCCTCGGCCGCGTAAGCAAATCTGACATTGAAGTACGTCCGATCAGCTGCCGTGTGTTCTTAAAATAGCAATAAAATACTGAGCCCCTCCTGGCAGCGAGCACGATCAGCTGATGCGTACAATGTTTTAATTATATCAAATTAGATAATTAAATCAAGAATCTCAGAGTCGCGGTCGAGGAGCCCCGCCTGCGATAGCCTCCAATCAGCATCAATATGACCTGCTGGCGCCTACAGTGATTGTTGTCTTTGCAGATTTAAAAATGGTGCAGCAGGATTTGACTTAGGCGTTGGAGGCGAAGGAGAGAAACGGGGATGGCTCAGAGAAGCTCACGAGTGTGAGTTCCGGTGAGACTGGTCGCTCTGTGTGTGTGCAGTGTAGTGTCTAGTAAAGTGCGTGTGTGAGTGTCGGCCAAGCCGGAATGCCCTCAGCGATGTTGTCGGCAGTGCTCGAGGAGGAACCTGACCTGTACGAGGCATTCCCCCCACATGTTGACCCCAGCAGCATCACTATCCTGACAGACAGCCCCCCAGGTGAGTTTAATTAAACATGGTTTTTGGCATATTTTGTATAAGATGCAAATTATAACAGTTTTTTAGTACAGTTCTTATGCAACAATATAATATTGGTATATATGACTTTTGTGTTTCCTGTTTTGGTAGCATTTAGACTATAGTTCTTCAATAAATAGCAAGATATTTACAATGATTATACAAGTTCTATATTTTTGCTAGCAGTAATAATATCTGGTTGGATTATATCAGCACTTATCAATTTGAGGCTCACTATCATTTTAGTAATTATGTAGATATAAAATATCAATTAAAAGAAATAGCCTACTATCACAAATTCTTGAGCAATCAGAATTGATTTTATCTGCACATTTTATATTTAACATAGTATAATCCCAATTTTTGTTATACATACCAAGTTAATGTTTATAATATTAAAATAATTGTTAATAATATTGGTAATATTGGTGCAAAAGCATTTTTTAAAATCTAGTGAATTTATTTTGGAAAAAAATAAGAATTTTAATAATAAAATAATTGGTGTTAAATTTGAAAAAGATTTTCTAATTTCTGTCCAATCACCTTGTGCAGATTACATTTTATGTAAAATTTAGAAAAGTATTGACAATAAATACACAAAATACTTAACAACGTTCCTCGGATAATGATTGTTAATGTATTGAATGCAATATAATTTTTAGGCAATTTTAATGCCGTGAACAGAGCTAGAATTATTTGTACTGGAACTCTAGTTGATGTCTTCATTTGTTATACTCGATGTACGAGCAATTCACCTATTGCTGAATCACACATCAAGTATTAGGTCATTGCTATAATGCAAACAATTTAATATTGAGACTTGTCTTTTACGAAGTCTTGCTAATGAACTGATCATGAATGTATTGTTTTTCAAGTCGAAGCACAATGAATATTTGCTTGTTTTATCAAACTTGTGTTTGATTGACAAATATAGTGTTTCATAATTTAATTAAGAAGTCAGGATGTTATCTGTTTTAGAATTTTTTTAAATAATATTTTTTATCATTTGAAAAAACAAGACCGAGCTATGGAAGGTCTAAAGATTCGTCTTCGGCCACCATTCGTTAAAAAAAACCTTCAACTGGATCTTCGGTTATGACCGAAAATCGGAAGATTTCGTTATAACTAAAGTTTTTTATAAGACATCGAAATTATAGAAATAAGGAGCAAGAAGGAATAGTTGTCTCACACAAACAGTTTTTTTATTTCAAAAACTGTAAATTGTTGTTTTTAACAGCTTCTTGTTGACTGACCTACATAAATAAATTTTATGCAATTATGCTAAATGTTACTTATACAGTCACACCTTGTCGCATACTGTTATCTTATAGGTACCTTATTTAGTTACTACCTATTAGTATTACATACCAATTCAGTAAAGAAAAAAGACAATAATACTAGTCGGTAGGTATTTATAAACACAAAAAGCTATATATAACAAGACCCAAACGACCATTTAATATTTTTTAAATCAATGTAACTAATCAACATAGAATTCGTTATTTTTTGTCAATCCATATGCCTTATCATATTATCCAAAGCCGTAGATAAGATATATATTTGGCATTTAAGTAACTTATTGGGTAATCCGCCTATACATCGAAAATGCTATTCCTTACCTGAATCATACAAAATTTGTGCCAGTTACTCCGAATCTAACTAGAACCAGAGATAGTGTCTCTGGATAAATGAGTAGGCCTTAAATAACTAACTCTATGACTTTTTGACAGTTCCTAGACAAGTAATGAATATTGAAAAAGTCCCTTAGAGGTCTTAGATAACAAGTTTTCAACAATATATCTGCCCATAATTTCTGAATAAGTAACTAGGTATTTTTATGGAATTAGCCGGCAAACGAGCTGACGATCCTTCTGATGGTAAGTGACTATCGTCGCCCATGGACGTCAGCGACAGCAAAATCATCACAAAAAAAAAGAAAGAAAAAGAAATACTAATGATACTCTTGATACTACTCTATGATACTCTTGATACTTTGTTGCTGGGCAACTGACTTGAGGATAATGAATAGATAGAATATTGACAAGAGTCGTTAAACTATCGATAGACCGTTGCACATTTGCTACACCAAGGGCGTTACAAAACAACAACAACAACAAAACAAGAACAAGAAGGAAGTGGTAAGTTCCGCTTCTTACTAGTGGTCGCAGGTTACAAACTGTATGTAGGGGCTAAAACGAATCTGAGTAACTCAGAACGGGATAGTCAACATTGGATCTATTCGAAAAATCACCTATAGGGGTAAAAGTTAAAGAACGAGGCTACTAGGTACGTTCATAACAAAATTGTGAAATGTGCAGTTATTTAAAATATGTATAATAGTTGTTTTTGGTATATCAACTCGACCGATTTCACATTTTCATATTTATCGACATTACCAATGTCACATTTTGTCACGTGTTTTAATGAACATAAGGTCTAATCTAGGCACTGTTTCGTTACCTTAATTACATTTTAATCGTATTGGGGTGACTTAGAATACGAGGGTAAATCAAAAAGTTCTTAGAAAGGATATAAAATCCAAAAAAAAATCAGGATTTTTTCTATACATAATCTCCTTCCAACTTCCAACTCATTAATACATTTAAAGTATCGTTTTTCTAGTTTCCTTATTCCTTAAAAAAATCGTTTCTTTGAGACTCAAAAGTCTTATACGGCCGCCGTAACCGCATTAATCGTCATCTTTTATTCCACGGATATGCCCCTGGAAACAAGTGGAAATTACTGAGGTTGGAGTGCGACGATTTCAAAGCAAGGATTGGATTTCTTTGAGCGCAACTTCCGAACGATGAGCTGAAGTGTTATCGTGGTGAAACATGTCCAATGTCAGTTTCCATTGACGTTTTTTTTTGATAGTTTCGTGAAGTTTTGGGATCAAACCAGCGTAATATTGACTAGTAATCGTCTGTTCTTTCGTCATGTCAATGAAAAGAATTTCTTCACATCCCAGAACACAGAGGCCTAACCTTGTCGGCAGAAGGAACAACCTGAAATTTCTTCGTTGGCGGAGATGATGGTTTTTTCCAGGACATGCTTTGCCTCTTCTTTTCAGGACCGAAATGATGGATCCACGTTTAACTGTTACCAATCGACGACAAAATTGGTCAGGGTCACGTTGAAAGATATCGAGATTGCGCTCCAAAATGTCCAAATGTCTTTTTTTGTTTTTCTGTCAACATTCGCAGTACCTATCTAGACGAAACCTTTTTGAATCCTAATTTATCTTTTTTTTATGGAAACAGCTGGCAAATGAGCTTACGATCCACCTGACGGCAAATGGCTATCGTCACCCAAGAACATCAGCAACACCAAAGACATCAGTGATACGTTGCCGACCAAAAAAGAGAGAAGAAAAAGAAAGTAAGAACTGGCTCTCAAATCCCCAGCCGGAACACGATGAGTCGTTTGGCGGCTGACTCAAGCTCATTGGTTCACTCACCCAGGCGAACCCCATGGAGATAATAATATTAATAATGGTATTAATTAGCAATTAAAATCAATATTAGCAATATAATCTCTCCGAGGGGCCCTACCACCAGCGGGCCGGATTTACTCGCCTTTTACGACACCCATCCAGCGTGGGATTGGGGTTAGTAAGCCGCCCCAGTACGGTAAAATCTATTAAAATATTTTGAATGCTTCCAAACTAAATGTTTAGTGTCTTGACTACATGTTTAATAGTAGTTCTCCTTTCTTCTAAAACAATTCTTTCTACTTTTCGGATGCTTTCCTCGGTGAGAGAGGTAGATGGACGACCCATGTGAGCGACATCTTTACAACCTGACCTGCTTCTTTAAAATCGTTAACCCTGTAAGCAACTGTGGAATATGGTAGAACACTATCCCCTAATGTTTCTATTATCCAAAAGAAATTCCGTAGTGGTTAATTTTTTCAGGCACAGATACTTTTTCTCTGTCAATGGGCGTAGGTGGCTTAGGGCCTTAAAAAACTTTGGTGAAGATACGAAAATATTCCATAGTTGAACATATAAATATTTTGTTTACGTCGTCTTCAAGAGACGTCTATTTTTATATGCGTAATGCGTTGTATCCTGTAATATCAAATTGAGCTGGGCTCCATCCGAGTGTTGACTCGCGGGCGGACAGGCCACCTGATGATAAATGATCCTCGTCGTATATGGACACTTCCTATACAAGATAAGTGGCTGACTGAGGCGGAGAGCTCTTTAGTGTTTGTGGAAAAGAGATCTATATTTTGATGTTGTGGAAGTAGGTGTCGAATATGTTGAAAAGATATTTCCCACTTCTGAATTAAGTGCCCGCTATAGCCGTTTCTAGGGTTATCTGAACTCCTCGGCTCCTAAAGCTCGCGGCTAAAATATGCTAAGGGAAATCACACCTACAAGTTTATGGGCATAATAATGGCATGATGTTTTATAAGCTTCGTCACTATCGACCATCATTGGAGTAAAAATTCATGACAATCCATTTTTTAATAGGATTTACCTTATTTAAAAATAGATTCGTAAAAAATTTGGTCTTGATTGGCTTTGATTTAAAAACTTGTTGTTAAACATAAATGTACCTCACATTTATGTTTAACAAGTTTTTTTCCGATTGTTTCTGATATCATGTAGATATTATTTGCAGTTTAGGCATTCTGTTTGTTCCTTTAGGTAATATGTAAATAAATATACGTATACCTATATCTTTAGTCTATTCATGTTATCGTCACTGCGCGCGATCAATGCAATCATGCGTATTATGAAATTCCATATGCCACAGTTGCCCTAATGCCCTTCGACTCGCGTATTTTACACAATAATAAAGTGTATTGACTTCCGGCAACGACCGGTTCAAGGTTTTCGTTTCATGTAGTAGTTATTGTAGTAATATTTATTTCTATACGGATGTAACTGTCACACTCCAGTTTCTGTATTTTGCCTCCGCTATGATAGAAAACAGATTGCTGTATTCTTTAAGTAAATATTTACTTGACGCGAATACATCGTAACATTTTGAACTAGCGTCCAGATGAACTGCTCGTGTTTCCTTCGTGGTTATAGAAATTAATGTAGGAAGTATAAAATGTGATGATGTCAATCGAATCGCAGTTTTGCAGTTGAAATGGAAGCTCCCAAAATTGGCGATTAGTGTATAACTATGAATGAACTAAGTAAGACTAATAAGACTATAATAGAATGCACTTGTGTCAAATCGAAACATATCGTGAAACAGTCGCGGAAAGATTGTCAACGGGGGAGGGAAGGTGGTTTTTGTTGCGGATGACGTGTTAAATCCTAAGTAAACAAAGGAAGAAGAAGAAGTTGAATCATGATCACCACCTTTCGTCGGTAGTACCTCTGCTGTACCATCTGCCACCACAATCCGCTAGCATTACGCACAATAGTTATGACATTAGAAATGTCTAATCATATCGTTCTTGGTTAAAAATGATTTTCTTAAAGCAAAACAGATTTTTCTTGCTCCCTGCTTTTTAATCAGTTGACATGATCGAGTAGGAGTTGTAAAAAAATTTTATGTAAAAAGACGTTATGATAGAAACATGTATGAGGCAATTTCGGTCCATTGATAAAGTTGATTTTCCACTTTTCCCTACACAAAAATTTCAAGATATTATGTAAAGATGGCGCATCGACGTCAACGTCAACACAAAAATACTGATCTGTCATTCACATAAGAATTTTATCGTAGTTAAACACGCTGGGTATCCACTAGTGATATTATAAATATAAAAGCTTGTAACGAATAAAAATGGTACAGAACCAAGCGGCCTACAACAGGAGCCTGGCGCCATATTCTCATGTTGTTGCACATGGGTGTTCAGCAGGGTATCCTGAAAAGGTTGATTTGGACTCATATAAATGGCTAACTCCTTACACCCCGAATTTTCTTCTACACAGAATTTTCTTATGAGTATCAGTAACGCTTATGTCCATTGGCAGTTAATACGGTAAAATCAGCCGGAAATTGACTCCATGCCAAATTTTTCGTTCATGGAATGGAAAAAAATAAGATGAAGGTTACCGTCTAAAATAAGCCATTTTCTTTGTGCCATATTTCCTATCGCTTTGGTATGGACCATTAATCAGACAAGATAAGTCAGCTAATACCCGGGTAAAGCTACAAGATACGTAATATAACATCTTAATAAACCTCGCCAGTTCTCGATCGAATCTTAATAGAAATCTAATAAGGACTAAAGCGGGGAATTCACTAGACGGACATGCCCGCGGGCAAGTCTGCAGACATGCCCGGCGGACCTCGTACTATACGTCTGTGCAACGGGCAAGTCTGCCAGACTGACTGCAACGGACCAAACATTGCACAGACCTATAGTAGAGAGGCCCGGCGGGCATGTCTGCAGACTTGCCCGTGGGCATGTCCGTCTAGTGTATTCCCCGCTTTACTCGTTGGTTTTCCTTAAACTTTGTGATTAATGCGATCCGAAGTATGCAACTTAACGAAATATCTTTTCTTATACTTACTACAATTTTATTACTATGATATGTATAAAAAGATAATAAATAAAAGAATAATAAATAATTACTGTGACATTTTCATAATCTTTCAAATCGTATATTAAAATCCATTTAGGCAATGCTTTTTAAGATATAATGACCTCACGGACAAACAAAATGATTCTAAAATAAGGTTTAGGTTTCAATTGGACAGGTGAGACTTTTGGTTAAGTCTCCAGCCTAGTTACAATTATATAATAGTTCTATAACTGTCTTCAATACAGGAAATGATGATGGTGGATAAAAGATAGAATAAAATAAAATTTCAAATTTCAAACACTATAGTCCACAACTATAGTTCGCAACAGAAAAGCTATATAATATGCTGTATAAGGTTTTTAGGGTTCCGAACTAAAATCGAAATCCTTATATTTTCTCATGTCCGTCCGTCCGTATTGAAAATCTTTTTTCAGGGTACCTCCCCTACAGGTAACGAGAAGATGATGTTTTATTCGTCGCGTATCGTATAGTGTTGGATATCGTTGAAAAGTTCTTCCAAAAACATTATGTCTTCCAAGACCATTTTTGGAATTAGGGGTCCGCTTGCGAAATATTTGGCTTTAAAGTGCTAATTTCGGTTACAGTCATGTGTCTCCTCCCTGCTAGCTAAATGGTTGGAGTTGGACAAGTGGAAAAAATCTCAAAAATAGGTTATTTGATGAATTTATAAGGAAAACTATCACGGCTTTGTTAACATAAGTAGTAAATGAGTAATAGTTGATAAACTTACTACTTTGGAACCCTACAATGCGCGTGGCCTGACACGCACTTGCCCGGTTTTTATAATTCATTTATTGTCGGTGTTAGAGTTTGTGTAGGTTAGAATATTAAGGTATACTTTCCACACATTGGCGGTCTATTTCAGGGCATGAGCCTCGAAATTGAGGCCTGGAGAGTAGTATTAAAGAAGATAGTTTGGAAATTCTCTTCCGTGCGAAGGACGAATTGTATTTTCATAATGACCGATTGGAAGACGCCTACTGGAACATTAGAACTTCCAAAACTACCTGTTTATAGCTCATCGCTAGGCACTGTGCGTTCCATCCAACTTTATGAAGGGTACTAACGGTTTTTTATTTTACTTCCCAGGCCGTAAAAGTGTGCTAGCGGCCTTAGAGCTTCCATTTAACACTCAATATCGGTGACCTAGTTTAAAAATGTATATTTCTCCTTTTATCTGCGTTGTAATTCTGCGGGGAATTTCAATGGAAAGTCTTTAATTGCTTCTCTTTTATTTCCATCTTGCAACAGACAAAGGCTTGTTGAAAATGTCATTAATATTCAATGAAGATTTCATAAATTAATCATGAAATATTGACGCTACTTCAAGGCCCAAAAAGGGCGCTGTATTATGTGTTTCGGAAAATGCGTTACTTGTGGCCTGTTTTTTAAATACATCATTGCTCGTGGTTACTCGTGGTAGGTACATCTTTCGGTCCTAAACTGGCCATCAGTTGACCATAGAATATTTCGTTTAGAGGAGAGGGCTCTCAGTCTATCTACGAGTATATGAAAAAAAGATGTACCTAGTTGTGCGAGTGAGCTTTCATTTACACTTTTCGATACTAAATCTTACTCTGTTCGTTCATTAAAAATGTCTTGCGTCGACCATCTATCGCAATATTAGGATTATTAGTGCAGTTGTAGGATTTTCCGTGAAGTCCCACTGTATCGTTGTTGAGTTGTTTGTGAAACTCCGAGACGTGTTGTGCCTTGTGCTGTCTAAACATTGCGAACAATGGCTTACCTTAACCTATCCAAGAGATTCCAGCTTGGTTTATTCTTTTGTTTTCATAGACGTGTAAGGCTATGAAAAAGAGAAGATTTTCGTACGTCTTATGTATGTGCTTCTACTGAAGTTATATGTATATCTGTACCGAAGGTCTATACCTTCGTTCGGTAAAAGAATTTCCGTTGCTCAGGTTTGGACGATAATCCTACATTCAATTATTTCATAAAACGTATAAAATCTAAAATTAATTAACACATGCATACTAGGCCATTACATACATAGCCATAAAAGTACCTTCGTTCGGTAAAAGAATTTCCAATGCTCAGCTTTGGACGATAATCCTACATTCAATTCTTTCATAAAACGTTTAAAATCAAAAATTAATTGACGGATGCATACTAGGCACATACATAGCCATAAAAGTTGACTAATAAGAATTCGCAGATCTAAAGTTACTATTTTACTTATTAAACTAATATTCTGAAAGGAACACACAGCTATAATACTAACTCGAGCATTCATTTTACGTACATGACTCAAGATTTCACTTGTTAGTACCTCGAGTAACAATGTCATGATGCGTATTAATGAGGGGTAATTAGTGAGTGCGCTTGTTTAACGTATTTCGCCATTTACTCTCTTCCACTCGGACTTTTCTGGGCAGTACCTGTACCTATAGACAGTATTTCAACATAGCCTGCCTTAACTTAGCCTGTGTGATTACCTATTTTTAACTGATTTATATTGTATATGGCATTAATTGGCGATTTTGATATAATTTGTTTTTCGAAAACTGTCTTTGAAGTCCAGTTCTCATTCACAGATAATACAGACAGCGTAGGTAACAAAAGCTGTCACTAAATTACAATACTATGTTGAACTAACCACAGCTTCTGGTATTTATTTAGCGCTTCTTAATGTGGTAAGTCTAACCACAACTGTATGACCGTTAGACAAATGACATGTGCAATAATCAGAACATTTTAATTGACGTGTAATTTGCATTTGACATCACCTACCGCAGCTCGGTGACAATTTACGTACCAAACGAGACAAAAATTCAATCTCTATTGATCGTATGTTAAGGTTATCACATTTCCTCGTCTGAAAAAGAGCCTAATCTGTCGAGTTTGCATACACAAGTCACAAAAGGTAAATCTGGAATTGGATAGCTCTCGAAATGCGAGAAGGTCTCAATCGATTTTGGAGAAAGGAAACTGTAATGAGATTTCAAGACCTTTACCCGCGCCCTTTTTCAAATTAATCGACGAACCTTTAACCTTTCTCGCTGGAGGCACATTTCGAGACCTTTGAGGATGTTCAAGGGTATTCTTTCGTGAAAGTTTTGATACTCAAACGATTGAGAGGGCGGAACGAAATAGTTTTAATTTGTAATGACGTTGCATGATACCAGTGTATCACGATGTTTTAAACTTTGGGCTTTTCAATTTGAATACCAGACTACAGGACACGAGTGTTTTCCTAATGATAAGGTCTTGGTTACAGCAAGGTCCAATCAGAAGTTAGTGGCGACCCGAGTCTTTGAAGACCGGAATTTTTAATGCAATTTGAAGGCATCTCGATAACATATTTGACAATCGATACAGATAGTTATGTGCCCTCAAAAGCGCAGGTATGTGTTAGGTAGACGAGTAAATGAAATGTTATTACGCAGCTGTTGCTGTATTAATTTGAAGTTATTACATCGCGTAGCAATACAGGACTAAACATTTTGTTGCTAAGAGAAAAATAATCATAATATCGAAACAATGGTGGAGAAAAGACAATGGTTGACGTTACAGAAGCATTGCAAATCAAATAATGGGTTATCTATGGAATTATGTTAGCGTCGAAGTACATTGCGATTAATATATGAGTTCCCATGTGTAGCTTTTTTGTGTCACCAGCCGATAAACAAGCAGATGAATCATTTGATGGTAAGTGGTAACTGCCATCCATTACCACCATAGGCAACACTGATGCGTTACCAAACAGGAAGGCAGAGGATCCTCTGCTTCAACAACAACAACAACAAATAACAAAATACTCTTTATTGTGCACACACTAGGGAACAAAGAAAAACAATTTATAAACGTATAAAACACAAAAGGCGGTCTTACAGCTCTCTTCATGCAGCTTTCTGACACTGTAACCAAGGTGTTTTAGCTTGAAAGTATTATATTACTTACTTATCAATTTCTTTCGAGTGAAGGTAACATAGTTTCGAAAGTAAAAGATGCCGAGTCCTAACTTGTATTCCAATTTACACTATCATAGTACGAGTTAGGTTTGATATTATCAAATCACTAACCAGGCTATAACAGTTTCTATTTGTCACACATAAAAGTTACCTAAACAACGAAGAACAGATTAAATAATATGTTATACTCGTAAGATTGAATCATCTTAAACTCCAAAGCAAAGTAATAATAAGGTAGTTGTTATTGGCTCTTTTATCTGGGTCGCAGTCGTTATCACAGAGATCTCGTCTTAAATAATGCACGGCGCTATCAGTGGAGAGGATAAGCCGCGTTATGTCGAGTGGTTTGCTCGAGACCCGGTTTCATCCGGTTATTGTTTCCTATCCGGTATACACTTGGCGTACTGGAGTATCGGATATCCGTAGCCTGAGGGTTGGGAAAGATGTGTTTGGGTGTTTTGGGCATTCTTACCCGCTATTTATTCACAACCCATAATGATTTGTTGTCGCATTGCTATGTCTATTTGTTGTTAACAAGGTCAGTATTTTTTGGTATTAAATGCCGATTATCATATAAAGTCTGAAAAGTGACTAGGAGAGGCTTATTTTCAGCTCTATTCGTAAAAAATCGTTAAAATTCGTTGGTTGGTACAAATGATTACATTAACCATACCTTTAGCAGAGTATACATCTTTGTCCTTATCAGTTTTGGGATGTAGTCGATCAAATCAGTTGGGTGAGGTTAGTTATCATCTAGATAACTTGGTATCTATACTATCTACGTTAGAACGACTAAAGTACCTACATTATAACGCAAAATATTTGTCTAATTTTGTTAAGGTTTTCATTTCAAAATATTAAATAACTACCACAGAAAATATCTTGTTTATAATTAGCGTAGATCTCAGCATGGCCATGGCGTGATTTTCTGCCCAATGGCGTGCGCTGAACCGAAGTGGGGACAACACGCCATCTGGGCCTCAGGGGAAAGGCGCTATAATACGTGCCATAACCCTAATTATGGGTTCTGTAGAAAGCCCGTGTTTTTCGTTTTATTTCTTCTTCGTATTTCCTGTACAATCAGAACAAACCGTTTAGTTATACAGTTACGTGGAGTAGGTACGAGGGGGCGTAACGTAACATCTGTCTGAACAAATCGTATTCTATTGTTTTGTTTTTAATTCATTTTGTTTTGAAGGGCAAATTGTATTATTGCACTCAGAATGGGCCAATTTAAGTGGTGCGTTCGTGTTTAAAGCGACACCTGGTGAGAAGCCAGCTTCCGCTTCGTTTAGAGTATTCTATACAAAAAGTACAGCAACATCAACGCATTTGTAGTGTTGTTTAAGTAAGCTTTACACTAATGAAGCTTTCATCAGAGGCGTTCACCAGCTCCCTGGTGTGGAACTGAATACTGTGACCGTCTGACAACTACTCGTACAGTTCTAATCTATGGAATAGTTAAAATATCGCACTCTCAGTGGAAAAAGCATAAGTCGGGTTACTTTGAATTTTAGTTATTAATATGATTGGAAAGAGGAATAAAAGCTGCATATGCTTAATTATTTTCAAATTTTTATCATTGACCTTTGACTACTTATTGATATTTTAACAGTTTTTTTGCTCTACTGAAAATTTGCAATTTTCATGTTATGCCTTTTTTCCACTGAGGGTGCGATATGTATGTAAATAATTTCCGGTAAATATATTTTATGTCATACGTAGCAGTAATTTATAACTTAGTGATTTAATAAAAATCTCCTGTCTCGGTGCTTGTGGTCGCACTCTCCGAAACGGTTCGACCTATTTTTGTAATTTTTTTTGAGTTAAATATGAGAATAGGTCGGTAAGTACATTTCTTACTGCTAAGTTAGGGTTCCCAAGGGATCGAGATTTAGGAAATTCTTCCACGCGAACGAAGTCGCGGGCAACAGCTACTAAAATTATAGTATAATCTTATAATGATGAAGATAATATCACAATATCGTGTATAGTTGAAGCGGTGTATGTTCCTACGGTATCGTTATCTTTGCATATCCTGCAGGCTGCAACTAATCACCGTGTAAATATCTAATGCTCTCATTTCTCATCTCGTGCACGTCATTACCTTACGTCGCTTATAACTTTCATTCATCTTTATCACAATCCTCAGTCTCAATATTGGTGATGGAAAATATGGGTGTAATTCCTTTTAGTTTATACCTCCGATTGATCCGAATTTTGGTAGCGAAGCGCTGATAACGAAGGAATATCATAGGCAAAATAGCCGCATATTTCATTTTCAAGATAACCTTAAAAAACATTCTTTTTAATTTTTCACGTTTATTTGGTAAAATATAGATTTTATAGAAAATTGTTTTCAATTAAAGTCGTAGCTGGGAGACTGTCATTTTATGTTTAATACATTTTTCTTGTATAGCCAGTGGTTTGGGAAAAAAAAAGAGAATTCGTTCCGCATTATTTTTTGATACTAATTATCATACAGGAAAATAATGATACATCCATACATTTTCCGTCAAAGGTGTGTAAATATTATATTGTAGAGCTAGGCTGTCAGTTAAAACATTGTATGTCTATATTATTTCTTTGTAGTAGTGAGAATGGTATCGTTGCGATTTAACGAGCGCAGTACCGTAATGAAATTGCCGGATTAATGATCAATGAGCAGTTAACGCGAATCGAGAGCAATTAATACATATTTTATGACGACAGAATTTTGTAATTTGTGGCCAATTACTAATTAATTTGATAATGATTGGGTAGGTATATTGCATAATTTTACAAGTTTCTTTTATTTGACTCTGTTATGTTCAACGAGCCACACGTATTCTCAATATTTTGAAGTATAATATTCACTGTAAGTACGCACGACACTGTAGGGATACTAGGGATACAACTGTCCGCTCCGAGCTCCGAGTGAGTGAGTAGTTTTTATAGGAAATTGGGGAGCCTTCACCTTATAATGGGCACTACAAGCTATAGACTATAGAGTATAGAGGTATAGACATTTGACAGCAAAGAAAAGTTAATTAAAAGATCTATTCTAGACATATTCAACTCTATCACAATTTTATTGTATCGTTGCTACAGTTTGAAACCTTGGCGCCTGTCCGTTGATGAAAATACTCGGAGGGCGTTATAAAATGATCATAAAACTAAATTTTAATTGATTACTCTGAATGTTAGTAGTGTGTAGTCTAATTTAACATATGCATTAATTTAGATGCGCTATTTTTGAATGCGGCAATTAAAAAAGTATTTGTTTAGTTACAATGTGAAGTATGTATGCTATCCCTAAGTGAGGGAGATCTGCAAAAGATATCCGTCATATTGGAAATAGGTTGCGAGCGGGTGGTGATTAAAAGTGTATTCCTTAAGATAAATAATTAACAGATTTAACGAACTTTTTGACACGAAGAACCTGTCACAGCCTCGTGTGTTGTTCAGCAGATGCACCACGGGAAGTAAAGGTCGGTTTGGACACAATATATGAGGAGCCTTTCGCCCCAAACACGTAATGGAAATACCAGAGGTAATAGTGATAGTAAATTATTTTAAAATATATATATAATTTTAAAAACCATAGCTATGTACCATCACGATCACGCTTTCAAGCAAAAAAACATCATAATCGGTCCATTGGTTAATGAGCTCCGATGCCACAGACAGACATAATTATAGACCTCAAACTTATAACACGAGGGATTTTGCGTCGGGGGTTAAAAAAGTAGCACTCTTTTAACATACTCGGTATGTTTCTGGAAAAAATCCGATTAGAATTTATGGCTACAACAGTCCACGACATCACTCGAGACCTACTACCAGCTAGTTTGTATTGTACCCTCCTAAAAATGTAAATAAAACTCTAGTTAGCCACAAAAAATATATGAAACGAATATGTTTCGTAGGTACTTCACCTTGGGTTGGGAATCTCTGATCCAATTACATGGTTCCAATTTGAATATTTCGTCGAGCTCGTTATCCGAAACAACCTGCCGCATCTCGATGTGATTTCATTGTTATTCCAGTATTTTCATGGACCAAAAGTGCTTTATGTTGGACGTGTAAAGCATTTTTTATGTTTTATTTTAAATACTAGTGTTGGCCTAGTGGATGAAAATTGACCGATGGAACAGTTTTGATTTATAGACTATTGAAAAAAGCCGTTAGAGGATTGGGTTCAAGTCCTGTAAGTTTTGACGTAGCGGCGTCTCCGCGTTGACTCCAACAACTTGATGTAGTCTCTTTCTTTTACAAAGGATAATATAACGAGGAAACCTGTGAACCTGACTAATCTACGGCTCCCTATACCAAAATAATAATAATAATATGGGATATTAAAACTATTATAGACTGCGAAGAAGATAATGATATAAATATTAATGTATTACGTTGCGAATATAACACATGGTTTTGGTACCTGCTCAACCCCTGATTGCAAATACGAATAATTGCAAATACGAATAATTTTATTACGCTGAGATCATTTTCTGCAGCATGTAGCGCTTTTTCCTCTTACACATAGTTTGAGAGTGATATTTTTAGACTTAAATAGTGTCACTTGTTTTTCTTAAACTTTTCCACTTGCAAGCCAATTCGCGTGAAATTTTCGCCGACGCTATCTTGGACCGGGTTCAGAATTGCAGTTTTTCCTTAATTATTTCAGTGTATTTTCTACGCAAGTTTTGTGTGTTTTTCATTAATTGTTTGATGTTGCTCGAATACTTTATTGATCCGATCCTGACTCACAGTGCTTAAGAAAATGTGGTTTGCGTACCGATTTTCTTGGAATTCTTTGCCCTTGTTATCTATATCTGGGGTTTCCACGTGAATACGTGTTATCCATTGTGATTAGTCTACATATTCTGTTCGTAAATTTCTGAATAATTGAGGATGATAAACAATTCATCGAACTGTGTATAATTTTAAGAAAGATATCTTTAATCGCTTGGCGAAATTACACGTTAGAATTGGATAGGGTCATTAAGAATAATGGTCCGCCGTGGTGATCACACATTGACATTCGTCAAGATTCCTTTCTTTTCCTTTTTCGTCAATTTTTATCTAAATCCTGAGATCCCGAGTGTTTTTTTAAATCACTACCCTAAACGAAAGAAAATTTTGCTAGGATTGTATAAATTGGTAAATTATGTATGTATCTACATATCTTTTAGTACGATGATCAGGCGTTAATGTATCCAAACGCAAATCTTAATTATAATCTGTATTCGGTGAATTTTGCATATTTCTCTAATGATGTTTTTCTTGGCGATATCATTTTCAATGTTGTTGATATTCGTTAAAATCTGACGCGTGAAGATTTGACCAGGCGCGTCATATCCGTTGCGGCTTCCACTTCCATTTCCGGTGCTAGCCCTCGCTGGTCCGACCTGGAATCAGATTGAAGCGGGCAGTTTATTGACTGTCGTCACGTCTACGATTAGCATGAGAATCGACTGATGTACAAGTACAGACTGATGTACAAGTTCTAAAATTGATCTTAGTGATTAGTTTTCCATCTTGATATAATAGAGTTAGACGTATTATAAAGACGATAGATACCTGTAGGCAATGTTTTATGACGTTTTAAGAAGCAGAATGGTGAGGTAACTACTCTAAATGCCTTTTCAGTTGTGAGGACGGATCCAGGACCACCAATATTATTGGCTCAGAAACGCCCCCAAAAACGCATATTTTTTGTTTCTAAATATAATTTATTTTTAAATTCCAAATACACCGAACGAGCTACAAATGCAATTGCACGGTCTTATCAGGTATCTAGCAATCTTGCTCTAGGAACTGTCATAATATTGAATTGTCTGATAATCATATGATAATAATGTTGAATATTGTCACGGTAGTCTATCGGGAACAATAAGTGTGAAAACAACAACAACAACATGGACATATCAGTCTTCCGCATGTTGTTTATAATCAACAACAATCTCGTATCAAGTGTAGGTCGCCATAAAGCGGCCCACACATTATCCTTCATTTCATACCGGAATACACGATTACAAATCGGTGACATTATTGTATACTTATCAAATATAATAACGCTTCACACTCATAGCCCCACACTAGGATTCCCTGTGTCGTGGGTGCCATGGACAACACACAGAGACTTACACTTACACCCAAACCAAGAACAGAAATTTAAACTCATCTTCAATTTCCGCTGGGGAACCGGCATGGTACCTATACATATACGGGACGAAATAAAAAAACTTATATTTTTTATCACATTATTTATTTTTAAGTACATATATATTTAATAAAGGCTGCAAGAAGCAAAAAAAAATAAGCCAATATTAAAAAAATAGCTACACTATTTTGAAAACGGTAAGCTGGTAAATGGTCCCATAATGTTCTCAAAGGTGTGTGAAGTCTACCAATCCGCACTTGGCCAGCGTGGTAGACTATGGCCTGTACCCCTTACATTGTGAGAGGAGACCCCGAGCCCAGCAGTGGGACAATTATGGGTTGTTGCTTTGCTTTTGTTTTGCAAGCCGGTAAAAAGTTTGTTAGTTAACTTTCAGAAAAATTGATTTTTTTTTTACATTACATTTATTCTTTGAAGTGTTCAGAACACACCATAATTTATTCAAATTTCAACATTTATATTTAACACTAGGAAAAAAAAGATTTCATTTGGCATGCTGTTTTAAGCCTAACCGTAAACGAGGGGCGCAGACCTATTTTCGGGGTTAAATTAAAATAATAAGTAATGGAGATAGAGATACAAAAGTTGCGACATATTTTTGTAAATATTCTCCTCTTTAAGAATCCTTTTTTAAAATTTCTTAGATATTCATAATTTTTGAAATATTAACAAAAACCTAAATATTTTTTTTATCTTCTGTATTAATAACAATTGCAATTTTTTATGTACTGTACATACTTTCGATACATTAATTGTTACAAATTTTTGAATTTCAATCACTAATATCTTAGTTTTTTATGCGTATGTAAGAACTGTCTGCACCAAAATTTAGCTTGTATTCTTAACTATTCGAATATGTTTAGTTTTAAAGTATACATTTGCTTTCGAACACTATTTACTTATTTTATTACGAACGATTGTTTTTTTACAACATGCTAGATTAAGTTCTCATGTAAGTGACTGTTGTCTTTATGAGAATAAATTCTTTAAATATTATTTCACGAATATTTTTATGGAACAAAAAGTAACAGGTTAGTATCGAACGGCTTGCGTACGCGTACATAGAAATATCGGAAGTTGGCTAACACTCCGGTTCACCCATAATGTGCAGTGTATATGCACTGTTCGTGTAGGCGCAAGTGTGAGCGTGGAGTTGTGTCGATTACGAAATAGATAAATGCTGGTGACATCTCTCCGTATCAACGCGTATCTATTAGTCAGGCGTTGTCGATCGTCAAGGATTTAATTGCATTTCGTTTCCACTTATCTCGCTAGATGTCGGGAAAAGTGATTTTTCTTAGGTCCTAATAATATAAAGAACGCATACAATGTTGCTTTTATTAGTCATATCCTAGGTCAGTACATGTATGTTTACAAGCACAAAGCCACGTTTCACTAAAAGTTTATTCATAAAAATTATATAATGTTGAATAGAAAAACCGAAAGCCCTTCTGTAATTGGCCCGACACGTCGAACGCGGCACGTACTTGTAACATACCAAAAGTGCGGACTGCGCCAGGCATGCCAGTATTTTGATTAGCTAAAATAAAAAAAAATACCAAAATTTTTATTTTTTAAAATCTTTATACAAATTTCTAGTTTCATACGTAAAGACCTAATATATTTGTATTTTGGTATATTTTTTAAATCGTAGGTAAACGTAAATTTAAATTAACATGAAGTCGGTTAAAATGACTCATCACAGGAGTGTTTACTGTCTTATCATAATGATGAGGCATTTTTTGCTAAACACATTGCAGAAAATTGTGCAACCATAAGATTTCTACGTCTCTCTCCCAGTTGTGTAAAAATCTTTGCTTTAACTAACATAACAATTATTGACTAAGAAATAATAATAGTGTTGTCTGAAAGGCTACATAAAGGTTAAAGTTCTATTATATTTGGTAGTTTAAATTCAGTCCCTACCGAAACCGCATTTTATTAATTATTTTTATTTTTGTTTATTTGAGAAACATACATATTGTCTTATGTCTACAATACTAACACATAATAATATCTTTTACATCATGAGTTTCCGCACGTATAAATCTAATTTTGTTTGCTTCTTTACAACACAATAAAACAAAAAAATAAGGATAATAATCCTTGTATAATTTCCTAAAGTAAAATAGGTACATAAATCCAATTTACTTACAATACATTGTTTTTTGTGAAATGTTTTTGTGAATTAGGTAATTAGCTTATTTTTCCGCCATATATCCACACATATGTATATGTATACGTATGAGCTTATCTAATAAAGCTTAGAAGATAAAGACATTAAACAATCTCAGTGACGGATCAGTAGCAACGTTTAAAAAATTCCATAATCCTGTACATTTGTTGATCTTATGATAACATTGTTATTCTGGGTTCCTTGTTTATATTATTTACACTTTAATTAAATAAGGAAGAAAATATAAAATGCATTTTAAATAATTTAAATTTAATCAAAAAAATAACCGAATTCAAAGGAGTTCCCACAATTCCTCGTGGAACCCATCATCAGAAAAATATGGAAAAATGTAGAACCGACCTGGCGGTCTATTATGAACTCTTAATTCCAGCCAAGTTCCAGTGTAAACGTCAAATTCGTGTTACGAAAGCGGTCACGTGACACTTTTTAGCCAATCATAATATATGTCGTTTAAAGCCCGAGAAATGAATTGCCTGGAACATGAATGGTTTTATAAAAGTTCATAATAGGCCCGCTGGAAGAATAATATACCCTTTCGAAAAAACAAGAATCTTCATAGACGGTCGAATAATGACGCGAGTTCTGAGGCACCTAACTAACATTTAAAAAAATCTGCATTTGAACTCCTCCTTTTTGAAGTCGGTTAAAATATAGTTTCGTCTTAATTTAAACAAATAAAAATAATAACTTTCGACCATCTGGTAAACATACAAACATCACTTATCATATTTGTTAAATTATAGTTTAAATCATCAAATTGATTAGCAATTTTATGGCAGCACCATAGGATTGGCACTCTAACATGTAGGCCTCCACTTTTAGTTGGCAAACGTTAATATGTATCCAATTAGCGTTTCAAAGTTATATCCGGTATTGTGGTCACCGACCACTAGGTAATGTCCTTAACTACAGCGCTACTGTACGTACTAGGGAATAGATGGCGATTACCGATTTTTTAAGTTGATAGATACTTGGGTTGCAAAGCTTACTCTAGTTTTAATTTGGTCTTAAACACGGAAGTTGTAATATAATATTTGTGTGACTGAGTGATTGGAGAATATTTTTAAATGTCTATCTTCTACGTAACGTTTAGGAGTTGAAATTGAATTAAAATTTAAATTTATATTAATATTATAAAGAGGAAAGATTTGATTGTTTGTTTGTACTGAATAGGCTCCGAAATCGATTGAACGATGAACCGATTTGAAAAATTCTTTCACTGTTGGAAAGCTACACTATGCCCGGGTGACATAGGCTATATTATATTCTTTTTTTACTATTTTTCCCGAAGCGAAGCGAGGGCGATTTCCTAGTTGGAAATAAAGTAGTAAATCTTCTGAGAAATGTAGGCTCTCAGAAGAAATAGAATGTCACCTGTCATGGCTGTTATTCTGACACGATTCGACATACTCATAACAACATATTATGTCATACACTTTTTTGAATTGTTTACCTTGTATAACTTCGTGAGCTTCACTTATCAAAATCTTAAAATGTTCACGTAAATCAGTACAATATATCACTGCGGGATTTGAAGTCAAACTACATACATATATAGTTATAACGCTTCGAGACTGACGAGATAACCCCGCGTTATCAGGCGTTGTGGTGCAACTTAACACTGGTTTAACGGGGGGCTGTTTAGACCCAAGCATATTTTTTTTTTAATTTTTAAACGACAGTAAACTAAGTAAATACTATTGCAAAAATGATTTTCTGTATGCGGCCTTATAACATAGATTAAAATCTTAATTGCAATTATTGTGCGGTTTACTTTACTCCATGGTTAGTAAAATGTCAATGTTATGGTTTTACGCAGACATAAATTACACCAGTTTTATTTTTTAATACTGGAAATGTACTTGAATGTAATGTGTATTGCGTTTAAAATATATTCAAGTTTAGTCCTTATTATAGTGACTTCAAGTTTTTTAACAGTATAGTGAAGTTTGTTTGTTCAAATTCGGTTTAAAGAACTTTATTGTCTATATAAATTGCAACAATTTCACTTATTAGACAAAATATACCGCTACATGAATTCTACGTCAGATTGAATTGCTTCAAAGGGTATACAATTTAACAAGGAATTCGTTATTTCAATTTGAATATTCATAGCGCTCCTAGGCTTTCTGCGTGTTACATAATTGATCAAGGGATCATAATTGATCATATTATGAATAATGTTTTCATGAGCTCTGAATATTATGTTGAAAGGAATTTGTAAGTCGTATATGGAATATGTAATAACTAGTAAATAACTTTTGCTGCCATTTTCATCATAATTTAAATTATTTCCTGAAGCTTTTCTATTTGTTGCCTTTTTAAGTTGTGATTACCATTTTGTTTAGTTTGTCAACTTCCTTACCTATTTTTGAAGCACTATGTTTTTATTTGTATGAAAATACAATACAAATAATCATAGGCCATTTCTTCTTTAATTGTCTTAGCAACTCGAACGCTTATGAGAAATTAACACGTTTTTGTAACTTCTGTTTTGAATGCGAATTGAGTTGGAACGTATTGAAAAGTATCGTCTCTTTCGACAAGTTAGTTATCATCTTTAATCATGGTATTTTGTCCATGTGGCTGCATTGCCTTTGGTGATCAACAATGAAGATGCGGTAAAGAGAATGGAATTCGGAAATGCTCAAAGAGACATTCCCAACATGCATGGTGTTGTGCCAGGGCATCGATGACAAATATCTATCGATCATAGAAGATTTCCACTAACATATAACAGAAATGAATCAGGTGAACCTATAAAATCTCGTGTACACGAATCGTAGCCCCAGTCCGAATCGATTCCATGCCCGGTTGGGTTTGTGGAAGTTAGTGCTATATCTAAAACTAAACCTATTACAGTCGCAATGGATTTACGATCCACGTTTGTCAACAAAGGCTCGTTTTTATTGTTATTTATGCACGGATCACCGTCACTCGTGTTGGTCGCTCGCTGCGCCCGCGCCGGCGAGGGGCGGGGTCTGGCGCGCTTCCAGGCCGCTGCGTGCGTTTTTGCTATAATTCAATGACTATTTTTATAATTTGTGCACGATGCTGTACCGATACAGAAAATTTTTGTTTACATTGAATTACTTTTATGAAAACGTTTATTCGGTATCGTAATTCGTAATGCTGCTTGGAAGCGTGCATGTTCATTATAAAATTAAATTTTAAAACAAGATAACAATTTTCAGATTGTTTGGTATTGTGACAGATGTTGTAGAAAATAACGCTCTTTTCGTTTTCTACTATTTTAAGTACGAGTAGAATACAAATTTGACTTAGTAAATAAAGCAAACTAACCTAATTAAGTTAAATGAAATAAACAATTTTTTATCCTTTTATATGTAATTTAGCTTATTTTAGTAGAGCTTTTACTCAAATCAATGTACCCAGCGTTAGACGCAGGGTTTTGGTTAAGCGCTCGGTGCGGTCGTTCGGACCGGGCGGCGTTTGCACGGTGAGATAAACAATCGAAGTGTGACAGCCGTCGCGTCGCGTGCTATCGCGGCTCGGAGGCTGGCGGCGGCATAGTGGCAGTGCCGCAGGCGCGCGCGCACAGGAAGCATGTGCCCCGCGCAACCACTGCGATGTACATAGAACCGGCCGCGTTCCGAGCGCCCAGCGCCGAATCTCTCGCCCCCACACACCCCCCGCCCGTCTGGACGCAGTGCTTACCCTCACCCTTATTCGCAGGCAAGAAGGCGCCCCTCAAGACCTTCGAGGAAGTCCAGCCCCTGCTCCAACAGGGCCGCAAGCGCGAGCTCAAGCTCCTCATCAGGGAGAACTCGTGGCCCATCAACAGCCCCGTCCGCGCCGCGCTCTGGCCCGCGCTCTGCCGGCAGCACCAACATGGCAAGTCCACGCTCGACGGATTCTACTGGGACATGGTTACGCAGGTCGGTGTACTCGCATTATGCAACCCCATTTGACCATTGTGCAAGGTGAACGACTCTCGCTCGGGAGGTAGAATTTTTACGCCGCCTCGATAACAGCCTTATCTCGTGAAATCGCGCACTTAATATACCCAAGGTCATGTCTATTTACCTTGCTCAGAGGTATCTCCCGAATGCTTGGTGAGTTATCGCTCCTTCAGATAAAGAGACGAACGCATTGTTTATAAAATATACAATTTTCGGTTCAATTTCTACAAAGAAATGTTAGTTATGTCTACCCGCATTAAAAGGTTAGATTGTCAAGTTATTATGTAATGGTTCTTTTAAATCGACTCGACATTTCGTGGTGAATATAAACTTCACAGTAAACAAAAGGTTCGACTACGTGACTGCCAGTTTAAGAAGAAATTACGACTCGAATTGGCGTCACTTGTACAAGGACAACAATTCGTGACCATCGAATAAAACAGTCAATTGTGTATCTCACATTGATCTTCAGTATGCTTACAATCTAAATTTCCATGACTCATGCAAAAATTGCAACCTTTGAGGACCCTAAATAGGTTTGTGAAGCTCCTAGAACATTACAAAATCAAGTTAAGTTGATAAATCTGCTCGGCTTGTTTGTTTAAAGCGGTTATCTAGGCTGGTTAGTCATTGTTGTCAATGTGAGAACGAGTTCCCATAAATTATGCTTTATCATAAGTAAATCTTGCGATATGATTAACGCCTAAATCGGCTATGTTTTTATCTTTCCATTAGGTATTTTGTATAATTACGATAGTCTGTGTTACTTTAAACACAAATCCATGACAGTAAAACTCATTCACCGTTTCTTCAAAACATCTGAACTAACAGATTTTAAATTTTAAAATGTACAATTAGTGGCAGGCTCTATGATTCAGTAAACAATTATTTTAATTTAGGCTTATTTACTTTACACAGTCTTACGGCCTTCATAAACGCTTAATAAATATATTTTAGCTACTGCACTGTTATAATATGTTTTGCTATCGTTTTTCATAAGAGTGAAAGAAACAAAACATTTTCTAACTCTTCTATAACTTTGCTTGTTTTATGAATAGTTTCTTAGTACTTTAAATCATGTCATAGATGTTTGTTAAAATAATTGACAACGTCTACGTGATGGCGTTCAGTCGGTCTGTCGGCCCATGGTCTTAGCGTTGGACTTCAACGAGTCTTACGGTCTTATTGATAAACGCTTAATAACCCTTTTTAGCTATTGCACTGTCATATGTTTCATCTTTATCGTTTTTCATAAGAGTGAAAGAAACAAAACACTTTTTTTTATGAATAGGGGGTTTAGTTTCTTAGATACTTTAAATCATGTCATAGATGTTTGTTAAAATAATTGACGAGTGTGACGCGGTACGTCTACGTGATGGCGTTCAGTTTGTCCGTGTTCCTAGCGTTCGACTTCAACGTGCGCGTGCGCCGGCTGCGCTGGCGTCACACACCGGCCCCATCGCGCAATATTTATAACAATGGCGATCTGTTCAATGGCTTCTGTTTGTTTACATGTTTGCTGCTCGTTAACTAATTCGTTAACATCATTGTCGTCGTCATTGACCTGGTTAGATGGATTGTTTCTGTCTTGGTAGATTTTATTGATAGTGGAAGGTTTTCTTATTACAGTTATTGTTACAGTTTAGTTATTACAGTCCTTGATTGCACGGTGGTTCTACTATATGAAGTGCAAGAAGGGACTCTTAAAAATTATTTTTAGTATGAGCAAATTAATTCGCGAAAATAGATAATGTTCATGTTTCATATTATTATCATCCTAAAAATATTGTTGACGTACCAAATAGACTTTGCGTTGTCTGTCACTCAGTCAGTGTCAAGACTTTTATTAAGTAAATTAAGTACCGCGAAAATAAGATAAAGGCATAAAATAACAAAACTGTTAAGATATATTTCAAGTTAAAATAAATTCACTGACATGACTGCGATACCTTTAATACGAATGCTTATTAAGATGACTCCAAGCCTAGCATACAACAATACATAAAAGTTTTAGAGCCTAGAAGAGGTTATGGTAGCCTAGGCGATTGGATTAAGTGCCATAGTGTTTATTACAGCAATTAAATGTAGCCACGACCACGACTGAATCCTTACCTTTCGATTATGATTTATGATTGTTCTATAGATACTAGATATTATAAAACACAATCAGCATGAAGCCGCTGGATTCAGAAGACCCAGGACGGGTCGGAGTGGCGCCAATTAGGGGAGGCCTATGTCCAGCAGTGGACTTTAAGATAGATAGATAGATAGAAATAGAGAAAACTTAATAACGTCCTTACTTTGCTTCGGTTTTCGTATACACCCCTAATTTTTAAGATTAAATTAAGCTCATGTTACTCAGAAATAATAGAGCATTCTATTGGTGCAAAAAATTATCGATCCAGTAGCTTTAACACAAACAAGAATATAAAAAGAGAGGATTCTCTATAGTAATAAGTCATGATCAATAATTTACATGTATCCCGTTCGCTTTAAGTAGTAACATAGCAAATGCTTTCACTAGCACTTCCTCCCTTCTTAATGCGCACGACATCAACGCGCTAACACCGCTCAATGACGTCCATCCATCCATCCATCCATCAGCCTCAATGACATAATATACGAGTAGTCCGTTTTTTTAGACGAATCTTATTTGCTAAACATACAATTTATTATTTACCTTTAAATTCTATTTATTTTGTATTTGCCTTATTTTTTAAATACGATAAAAGATGTTATAAGATTGTTTACAACATAAAACTCTTCTCAAAACGGGCTACAGGTGTATATTTTGCTTCAAAATCCTTATCTCGATTATTTATGTATTTTAAATGTTTATAAAATAATCTGAAACAGTTAGTTACCGATCTTAATGACCATTGACCATGTTGATTCACCAGCATAGCGTCCATACAAGTATAATATTTCACGGTTGTATCGGAGCGTGGTAGCTTTTAATCTAACTTTGCCGTTGTTTGTAGGGATTAAATTAAGAGGGACGGTACCTGGCTAAAATCTCTACCAAACATTTATTACCGGTATTACTAGGAATTTTGACTCTGAAATTTAAATACTTTGTTTGAAAGTGCATAAATAAGTTGAAAAAAACATGCAAATTGTTTTTCAAAACATGATACTGGTGTAGTTTTGCCAAAGGAAAATATTAGAGATATACAATTCGTATATTTGCGAAGTGTACACATACATAACACCATTGCCTCGCGCACGCAATCAAGCGTTCAATAACAATAGATGAATTATAACGAGACAGGTGGCTTTATACAATGGAGAAATATATTAAATAACTGTATTGTTTTATTAGCATTTTTATTACACTTGTAGTAATTAGCTAGTAGACGGTAATAAACAAGAACTAAGACGCAGTGAGAGAAAAAGTATGTTTTTACGACATGCATAATTTTAGCTTATCTATAATTTATAAACTATGGATATGGACATTTTTTGCGGTCTTAGAATTGATATGGATGGACAACGTCATATGATAGTAGATGATGATGTAAAGATATTTAAAAAAAATTGAGCTATTTCTTATTCATGTCAGTTATAATAAGGAGGGAAGTGCAGTCATTGCCAAATAATGGTTCATTGACGCAACATTAGCTTACAGTGTACAAAATGGACGGCCGTTCGTATTGTATGTACTTATATGCTAGCAATGAGAGGACAATGGTGCCAAATGAATTTTTATTTTTGGGTATTCACACAAATGATGAAACATTGACTGTGGGTTTAGTAAATTTAAAATATGCAAGCGTTTGTTTGCTGCCTGCACTCTTTCGTTTTTTATCGTGTCCCTTGATAATCTATACTTCTATACTAATATTATAAAGAGGAAAGATTTGATTGTTTGCATTGAATAGGCTCCAAAACCGATTTGAAAAATTCTTTCACTGTTGGGAAGCTACACTATCCCCGGGTGACATAGGTTATATTATATATTTTTTTCACTATTTTTCCCGAAGCGAAGTGAGGGCGATTTCCTAGTAATATATAAGTACTAAGTACAGTCGGCAAAACAATTAGGTATGCATGGCATTATTCTAAAACCTTCTGTAATTATTGATATTACAGATTTTTTGTGTTATTATCAATGTTAAATGATACCTGTATACGTAAGGTATGATTTAACATTGATGATTATAATAAAATTGATGATTGATGGTTTTAGAATCATGCCATGCTATGTCGAATAATTAGTCGGTACTGAAATTTTAATCTATCCAGTTACCTTGGGAAGATTATGTATGTGTAGGGTGAATATAATACGCCTGAAGACAGTTATTCCGGCTACGTTAACTACCCGAAAGAATTATGTTGCGAAGGAACGCTTTCCTTGACGGTTCACTAGAATTTTCCAACGGTTTTAGTTAGCTTACCCTGTTTGGTGTGGATCTAGTCTTGTAAGTGTAATTAGACTTATTTCCTAATGTGCTGAAATTTTGTAAATTGCTTGAAGTTCTGATGACAATGCATTGTGTGTTATCATCACACAGATTAACCACATAGTCACAACATTTTTGTTTTGTACCATTAGGGAACGTACCAAAACCACGTGCCTTATTTAGGGGGGGGGGAGGGGGGTCTTCAAAACACCACGATTGGTCACAGAGGGGAGGGGGGGGGTTTAGGTTTTTGTCACGTAGTCAATATTTTAGCAACTATTGCGCCACAAGTCGTCAAAATATAAGCAAAATTATTATTTTTTAACTCTGTTTTTGCAAAAAAGTATTGAAAATCGTATTTATCAATTACCACGTGAAAACTAGGGGGGAGGGGGGGGGTCTTCTCATATACTACGGATGGTCACGAAGGGGGAGGGGGGTAAAAAGTTGAGAAAAATGGGTCACGTGGTTTTGGTATGTTCCCTTACTGTCACTATAAAACCTCGTACTTAACTTTTAACTATCAAATAGGCATGTTGACACTAAATGTAAATTAATATAAATTTATTTTTAAAGTATTAAGGGAAACATTAAAAAAACTATAATATTATTCTTATATTATTCTAAATCAATCCCAATAAATCAAATATATGTAATTAATTTAAAATTTTAAAAATTGTTCTCACTGTCACGTGACCTCATACCGATAGTATTGAATATAGTTTAGTTACGTCACGTGACGTTTTTGGTGGGAAATTTCATAGTGATTTTTATTTATCAATTTTTGTTTTAACGTGATAACGTTTATAAAGACGATGAGCCTGAGAGGCATTCACGAAAACCGAGTAACGGCCGGAGTAACGTCACGGAAGCGCGCGCAGCATTAGAGAGAGAGGCACGCTAGACCGGCCGTCTCTCTCCCACTCAAGCGTAATCGGTCCGCTTGGAAGGCATTTTTCATTTCATTTTTATTTTATTTTACAATCTTTTGAAAAGAAATGATTTCTCGTAGCTCGTACGTATTATTATTATATGAAAACGAAAATCTACAATAGCGTCATCTCTGTTTATAGGTATGAACTACTTGAAAGAACTTTACACAGTACATCGACTCGGACTTTAGTTGTAGTCAAGAAAATCACAGATGTCGCGCAGCTCCTGATATTTAAAACGATTTAAACCAAATTTTCAACTCAAATATGTTTAAAATCGTATAGTTAGTATGAAATTTAATATTATAATCTAGCTAGATACGCGGGTCGCGGTGGCGCGTCAAGCCATGTTCAAGCTGACACAACTGGCGAGTAGCACCGCGGCTCCGTGCGTAGGGCTTCCATTACGTTCTTACATTACATTATTTATATCATAAATTATTCTTCTACGAAATAGACGTTATCACGTAAAACCATTGTCCGTAAACCGACTTTACAGACAACCAATTTTTTTAAATTAAAGATCTTCGAATTAAATTTTCGTGAATATGAAGGTTCTATCTATGAAATAAAATTGAATCCTAAAAATAGTCAACATCCCAATTGTTGTATAGTGCAAAGATCAGTGTTACAAGCTATTTTACATAATGTAGTTGTTGTCGATGCGCATTCTATACCCGTGTGCAGTATGTTGTTATTTCGGCCGGCGTTCCGTTGGCATCGCCTCAAGCTATCTCGGCCGGTTCACCTTCGCCTTTGAGCAAATCTCCCATTGGCGACATGCGAAATGACAATCGGATTACGTTTATTTTACAGCGTTGATTTCTAGCAAGATAGATTTACTGAACACGTAAAGAAATTGTACCTTACTAATACGTTAACAAGGCCGCGTCAATAAATACAATCTATGATAGGGTAAACATAATGTATTGTTTATTTGGTAAACCAAGGAGGATTAAGTACAAAAGATAAAAAATAAACACAAAGCGATTTAAAATATTTGACGTTATCTTTTCCAGGCAATCTATACATAGAGAATAACAAATATATAGTTACGTGAATTACGTTTACAAAGACCGGTTCATCCATAAGTAACTGATATACAAGAGATCCTTCCTTATGATACAGAATAATAACAAAAAGTAGTTCCTAACAAAATCTAACAAAAAACATTGAAATTAAGAGATATCTATTGAAAAGCAAACAGTGAAGACTACATTTGACACAGGAATTGACATGAATATAAAATTACATATATGAGAATGAAACACACATAAAAGTAACAAATGGACACTACGTAGCGTTTACTGGCGGTTGTACAATAAACACCTTCCATAAAACCTGTTTGTCTTTTGACAAATATAGCTTGAAGATGAATTTCTAATGATTCTATTTTTCTTTTCGATCGAATACATTTATTGTTAAAACGACGGTACCTCCCCTCAATAAATATTTTATTGTTCGTACAGCCAGTGCCTTTAGCTAAATAAATAATCTCAATTGTATTTTCCTTAAAAAATTTATTTTCCTTTGTAAACAATGAGGTTGTTTACACCACGCTATCACGTGAATCATGAAAAAGCATGACAAGAACTCAACGGTTTTTTCTATCATTTTTGTTTCGGCCGGTTTCGATTAATCTTGGGTGTTTTAATTTCCTAAATACTCAGTAAAGTAACTTACTTTTAATGGCTTTTTGTTTAGGCTAATTGGACTGGATTGTCCTGTTTTTTTTCTATCTCAATGTTTCCTATTTGGTGTTCCAATTCCGGTATCCATAACCTGCTATAAACCATCGTTACAATTGTGTAAAGCAGTATTAAATTTAAGAGCTCATCTAAAACTGGGCCTGTCTGTCTGTATTTGAAATGTTACGTTATATTTCAATCAAAATAAAAAGCCAAGATGCGGAGCAAAATTCCTATCTACTAAAATATTTCGTGAATAAAACGAATGATTTACGTTGGTTCACACATATGAAGTAGCGAAAGTAACTAAAAATGGATCTGGAATATGTAAAGCCATGAAAAATTTATCAAAATTGCACACGCTTCGCTTTTACGTAGAAATGCTGTTTGTAATATAGACAGCTTTGTAGGAGTATCCGCTAAATCAATTCCAATCAATTTAGTCAATCTTTCCAACGATACAGCTATAGTTTGCTGAGTGAGTGAAAAAGACGATGAAGTCCCGTTTAACCGTATTGTGAGTCGCTACACGCTTCCACGTGACGAATGTCTTTTCTCGCAAGCTTGAGTGCAAGTGTTAGGGATGAGTCAAGAACCAGGATTCCAGCCACGTGTCCTCAAGGTAAGCACGGTGCTCGCCAAGATTCCGGTTTTCTCAGAAGTGCTGAAGGAATGTCGCTCTTGAAATATCCACTTCATTAACAAGAATCGGTGATATCATTCTGTTTACTTCCGTTCTTGCATTGTTTCTTTACTTTCATGGCTTTTCGGAAGTGAGCAAGATTTCGTTGATTATTTTAGAAAACATAGACGATGAAAATAATTTTAGCCGGTAAATTTTGATTCGCGGTCGTTTCTGCGTATGACACACAATATAATTACCAAGTGTTATTAATTTTCCTTGCTATATTGCAATATTGTCTTATGCTCCACACATCTTACTTGGGTTTGTTGTACTTTTGTTATATCCCCAATTTTTATAAAATGCTAGTTGATTGTTATTTTTGCTCATCAATTATGATGAACTACAAACAATATTAAAACGCAGACTTTTGGGCGTGTAAATTTTTTTTTCCGCTACTCTGTTATTGGCACTGATCTAGTTCCATTTGGCCACAGCTACGACTCGTTAGTTTTCTCGCACTCGGAATGCGTTTGTCAGTGACCTCTGCGAATGTTATGGTTTTGAAATGCGTATCGAATTTGAATCACTTGTCAACTGAAGTGATCTGGTGCGATGCCAACGACTCTCACGCCTTGACCTCGCGGCATCTCGCGGACGATAACGGTAGCCGTTGGACTTTGTAGCTTTTTAGCTACATCGCTGTTGACACTTTCTTGTGTGAGCGGTGGTCGGTGATCATGTTTTGTTATTGTGTCGGAGATTACAATCTTAATTTGACATGACTTTCATACAACTTTGACCTTTTGTCGTCTTCTTCTTATCATAAATAAATGTTCTTCAAATTAAAAAAAATAGATGAAATCTGAATTGAGATCGCGAGTGACTTTGAAGCTTTGTAGCTTGTTAACTTGACATGATTTTCTTACAATATTGACCTCTGAGGATGCCTTAAAATTATTTTCTTCAATGAAATTACGTTCTCTGAATCGAAAAAAGAAAAGTCTGAATTTTAATCACGTGGGGTAGAGATAAAATTAAGAATGAATGAATTTTTTGTAGCACCTACTGCAACTTTTAGCTTATCGCCCAGGGTTAACTGGTGGAGAATGCCATCCGGCATTAAATCTGCCCATTATGATCTAGTTTATAGGTTTACAATAAAGAGTAAATAAATAAATAAATAAATTTATTTAGGAATATTTTCCTTTGTCTGATAATTTGTCTTTGAAACTAACCAGTGAAAAGCGTTATGTAGCGAGCCCTTTCATGTCACATAATACTTTTTGATTAACGTTATAAATCCTTGCGAAATAAATTGAGATTAGTTTTAGTATTATTGTATCTCATCTACAGAATTAATACCCGTGCAAAGGCAAACGCTGACGGTTTGCGTCCTTCCATGCCATAATCTCATTATATGAAATCCGATTATACTGAACCGGTGAAGCGAATCCCACGGGATTAATAAAGGCACATTTAAATAAATTGTAGATTGCTTTGTTCAAGCTTATATTTTTAGATATTAATTCTATACAAAGTTTCATTATAATATCAGGAAAATAGCTTTTCAAATTTTTCCTTTAGAAGCGCTGCCCCATTTAAACGTAACTCTCGAAGGAATTCTGTCCAATTATGTTTACTAATTGGTCGTTTCGAAATTGCCAATTCCGTTTTTCGCAATAGATAAAATGATGGATGGAGGATGTCACATTTCTGTACCTAATTGAGGTATTGTTTCTCAAAAGTGAAAAAATGACATGATTGTTATGCTTTTACAATAACATTGCAACGAGACTGACAGTACATGTATCGATATAAAGCCAAAATAAAACTATGTTTATAGGTAACATCAATTAAAATGTATTAGGTCTGCTTCTCTGTACATCAGTAACTTGAGTACCTATTAATACTATTTGTAAATGAAAGAAATACGTTTTCAGAAGCTAAGCGATTTGCTCATAATAATTCAGTGCCGATTGCATCCATTATCGATGGTGTCGTTAGACTTAAACTCTTGACTGTTTTATGTAGGTTAGTGTTCCTTATTGTTTTATCATTTCTTAACAACATTCATTATAATTATTGCAAATTCTTTACTAACCACTATTGCATGTGATTGATTGTGCGCTTCCAACCTTTTGTCAACTAGTGTTCTTATAATATTTACAACAAAAAAAACAATTGAGCCCCATGAGATTTATACAATTTGTTACGGATATTATTAGCATGACAGCAATTGTAACGTTGATGCATTGGTACAGGCCCATGAGACAACTTTATTAATAGAACGCAGAGACTGACCTTAAACGAATTAATTATTAGGTGAAGCTTGTATGTTGGCAAAAAGTATAATAATTACGTATGTGCTATGTTTGTATGTCCCAAAACTTCGTGAAGAATTTCAGTTACTTGGCTCGTCTTTCTATTCAAATATTTTGACCCCATTTTGCATTTCTTCAATCCTGAAAATAATCTTAAATATTGAATTCATATTCAATTCAATATTAAATTTATTTATACTGAGTTTAGTTTGTAATCTTACTAATCTTGCAACGGATTGATCGATGATAAAGAAGCTCACATCCTAGGTGGTTCAAGTGGCACGTACAAAATTGATTCGTGTTAATTGAATGCCCTACTATAAATTAGCGGTAGTGCACCAATCATCATATTTGCCCCAGCTTCTAATTACGTCATCAGCTGGGGCAAATGTGCACGCTGCATCAAAGGGGGATACGTGACCTACACCAACGTCGATCGGAGCAATAATGTTTTCTATTGCGTCTCATCTGTTTATATGCATAGCATTCTAATTTGGTTTTTAATGCGCCTGCTGACGTTAGTGTATATTGATAGTAATGGTCGCGTGATTCCAACGCTCATATATTTAATAAATTGTATTATAAATGGGATTTTTGTAGTAACATCTTTAAAATCACTGTTAACGACGAAGAGTAGTGATTCAATACTTTAAATTCGAAATCAAGAATCACTTATTCATGTGGGTATTTTATCGAAACACTTGTGTGTTGTATTCCATGATAATACCATGGTTTTGGAAAGGAAGGAAGAGAGAAACTCCTCAGCACTACTTTTAAATTAGTAGACTATAGATAAAGAATAAATTCTAACCTACGTGGAAATGCATGCGGCACTAGCACTATCATATCCAAGCGTTCTTGTCATTACATATTCGTTTATAGGTTATAATCGTCAACTCTGGTTATTCTGAAATCAACTTCAGAAAATTCTGAAATTAAGAATTCTCAACTCTGGTTACTCTGAAATAAGTCAAGTTTCAAACGTATATTCATTTTTCACATGAATGAATGCCTCAGGTCCATGAACATTAAATTAACATGTTAATATTTAACATTCACAAGGTCCTTCACAAGATAAATACGTTCATACAATTGTAAAACGAGTTGTTCACGTGGCAGTAGTAATTTGAATGAAAATGAATGAATGCCATATCCTGTTCCGGTGTTAACTCTTTCCATTGTCCTTCAAATTATGCAAGTACTAGTACCAGTAATCGATAAGGACACAGTTTTGAATGTTAGCTGAAATTCACTTCCAATCAAATTTAGCTAGTTCAGTAAAAAAAAAAATGTTCTACGTCTCCTTTTCATTACGTTAACAAGTAGTATCCGCGTCTAATACAATTTTATAATCGTCGAATAATATTGTTATTAATACAATATTTACATGTATACAATTATTTACGATCAGATACTCTACGATCTCAGATTAAAGAAATAAAAGGCAGATGTATTCATCCAACTAAAATGTGAAGCTATCAAAACAAATACAAACTAAAAAAGCAAATACAAACCCGAGTCAGTACTAAAGAAAGCGTCAAATAGCTTGCATGTCACAATTGTCAAAATTTATTAAATAATTTTCTCAGATAAAATGCCAAATGTCTTGCAATTTTAAACACTGCTTAAGTTGTTTTCAAAATCAAGGAAAAGAAGATTAGATATCTTTTCACGGGTAACAGTTCATTATTTTATTATTTATTTATAATAATATTTTTGCGGTGCGCTCGGAACACAAAGCCTCGACAATTATTCAATTTAATACCAGCTTTATATGAAGACCGATTACCCTAAATCAAGGGAAATATGCATGGGTTATTTGAACACTGACTGATTATAAATTTACATCAAATACTGTACAATTGCAACTCAATGTACAATGGTTTTACGTGATAACGTCTATTTCGTAGAAGAATAATTTATGATATAAATAATGTAATGTAAGAACGTAATGGAAGCCCTACGCACGGAGCCGCGGTGCTACTCGCCAGTTGTGTCAGCTTGAACATGGCTTGACGCGCCACCGCGACCCGCGTATCTAGCTAGATTATAATATTAAATTTCATACTAACTATACGATTTTAAACATATTTGAGTTGAAAATTTGGTTTAAATCGTTTTAAATATCAGGAGCTGCGCGACATCTGTGATTTTCTTGACTACAACTAAAGTCCGAGTCGATGTACTGTGTAAAGTTCTTTCAAGTAGTTCATACCTATAAACAGAGATGACGCTATTGTAGATTTTCTTCCAAGCGGACCGATTACGCTTGAGTGGGAGAGAGACGGCCGGTCTAGCGTGCCTCTCTCTCTAATGCTGCGCGCGCTTCCGTGACGTTACTCGGTTTTCGTGAATGCCTCTCAGGCTCATCGTCTTTATAAACGTTATCACGTTAAAATATTTTAAAAGTAAATAGTTGTATTTATTTAAATCTAAAAATCAGGAAATGCAGCCAATGCATAAATACCTGTCGCTATGTTATTATAAACATAAGATAGACTGTACAAAGGATTAAAGGGATAAAATTAGGATTTTAACATAGGTAAACCTGGTTGATTGAAAATATCACGTTTGTCGACGATAAAATGCACGATTGAAAGAAAATATTATATTCTATTTTAGTAATTCCTGTTTAGCCTGCTCAATAAATTATTTTATTTGCAGATTGCCGACAAATACGAGATAAATGGGTTTTTATTATTCGCCAAAGTAGGCAAGATAATGATTTGCCATTCAAATTTTGCTTTGTTTATTCATTGCATTTTAATGAAGATGACGTATATTATATATTTCATGTATTTTAATTATAATAAATGTATTAAAATTTTTATATTTTTCAATTAAAAATAACTACCCATAAGAGAAAAAACCATAAATTAAAACAATTCAACATATTAAGTACTGTATATTAAAAGAACATTTGACATATTTAATATCTATACTTTTTGATAACTAGTGATATAATAATAAATAATTTGCCAATTTAATTGTGCATAATATTTCAAGTTGAAAATATGGCAAAAAATATTTACTAAATTGCGGGAGATCGCGACTTTTTGTTTTCAATGTCTGGCAACTTACACACACAAAGAAGTATGTGTCTCTACGATGCCACTGCTAGCTGTCAATATGGTTTTCATGCACACATAGTGAAAAAGTGGCTTCACGTCATTTGTTGCATTTCTTTGGGAAAGTTATATCTGCCTTTTATTTCTTTAATCTGAGTCTACGATACGTTTGTAGTATCTAATATTTTCCTAGTGGTTAAATGGGTAAAAATAAGACTTGAAAATATTCATTAGCATCAAGATCCTTTTACATAGAATAGGCTTCGATAACTAAATAATGTATGTAATCAACTTACATAGGGTAAACGACGCACGCCGTGGCCGCGAGCCAAATCCGAAAATAGATGTACACTTCGCTTTTCCCACCTCGCCATTACATTGTGGTCACGTGTGGTGTTTGCCTCACTTTTATCTTGCCTTTGCTCGATTTCGCATTGTTTATATGCCGTATCGTCTGCGTTATACACTTCTCAATTTAAGTCTATCCTATTTTTGGAATTCATGTCATTGTTGTTAATTTCTTGGACGTTTTTCAAAAGATTTGTGTAGTGATAGCCTTCTGTGCAGTGCTTTTAAATCCCTTAAAATACACTCACACTTTTAAATCTTGTAAATGCGATAAGAAATAACATTTATAGCAGCTTAAAATTTATTGAGTTCAGTTCTTATATTTTCAATTCCATATTCTGCTTTTTAAACGCTTTTATTTAGCTTCACTTCGGAGCATCAAAGCATCAAATCAAATCTTGTAACGTTAATTTGAATGACTTCCCTTTAATGAAAATTGATGAAATTTGGCAGACATGTGTATTTCCGATGACAATACACGAAAATCATATTTTAAACTAATTTTCATTGTTTATTTGTTGTTAAATTAAAAAAAAACGATTTTCAGACTTTAGACGCATAATTCTCTATGTTCTATTTTACGTAGAGACTTGAAATTTTCACAACTTGTAGCTAATTTTATAAACTAAACATTGAAATAAAAGCGTTTAAAAAAAAAATTTTTTTAGGATTCAACTTATTATTTTTAGTACATTTATCAAAAGACACATCTGTTAGTTTCACTATGTAAATATTATTTAATTCGTGTGACTTTATTCACTGTGTTCTAAGTAATGTGTCTTATCAATTTAATCAAAAATAGTCGATCACGATTTGTGCTCGGTAAAACTTACGTTGACCTTCCCTCCATCATACTGAAATGTTGTCAACAATCTAATGTTAAAACGAGAATAATCTACAATGTGACTTGTGACATCAGATTCTGTTGTTACAAGAATAACATAATGATGTTTTTAGACTTAAAATCCTACGGCCCAACTCGTTTTCCGTTAATAATATCTGTTGCTGTTTTGAGCTTGATGAAATAAGGCATCTATGATGTAAACTTTGATTGATCTGGTGAAATTTGAAAACATCGAAATGAAAGGAAGAACTTTTTTATATAACTTATAAGTTAATACTTGACTGTAATCCCACCTGATAATAATTGAAAGGAATAATCGATTTATCATTTTTATGTAACATTTTGTCAGGGATGACGAAACTCGAAAACATTAAAACATGTGAAGTGACAGCAGTCGTGGTATTGTCATTCAGGTCATCATTTTAAACTTAAGTAATTTCGTCATCACTGACAGATGTTACGTCATCAAAGGCCTTGACCTTGACTTCAGCTGTGACCGGCTGTGACTAAGCAGTGCTCGATCGATGACAGGAAGTTCGAAGGAGTACACGCATCGCTTCCTGCACTCGCGAGGTTTCGCACACTCTCCCAACGACCTTACAATTGCCCCGTAATACTACCGTTTGATTCTAATCCTAATCCAATAGACATATAATCCATATTGCCTCTGGTATTGTTTACGACAGTTATTACGCAAACTACATAGTTTGTATCGATGAATACAGAATATAGTTAATTTGCATTACAAATGTTTGCCTTTAACGATAGAAATGTAGTTGTACGAATAATTGGTAATGTTAATAATGTACCAGAATTGTAGTTTGCGTGCATTGTGGATTTTAAGGGAATTATTGCTGTTTTGTTGAAGAAAGTGTATATAGTTGAGTATTTTCTTTATTTTGCAATTTGCAGTGTTGGATGGTCTGTTCTGTTAGTATTGCGCACTGCAATACAATAATGTTCTTGCTACAACGCCGGTGATGTTTTTGGTGTTACAAACTCTCAATCTATGAATGATGGCGATCATATATTATCATCAGAGGGCTTGTTTATCAGTTATTTGAGTAAAAAACGAAACAGCTTATAGCTGTACATTTATAAATCTTATTAACACTGTTATGGTCTGTTGTTTATTGCAGTAATGATAATAATGCCTTAAGCATTATCGTAATCGTATTTAATGTGGGCATAATGACGTAACTGTATTTTTAACCCTAGGTCGGTCGCATGGGGTCTTTGAAAGCACGGGGTTTGGGAAAACTGCCATATTTTTATAAATAGTTAAGGTAAAAACTTGTACTTTATAGTAGCTTCCTAAAATATACTTAAGTTAAAAATAGTGCAGTTACCACTCAGTTAGCGCGCTGCGCTTGTGCATGATAGACGTTTGTTTTGTGCATGGGCTTCGAAAGACCCCACGCGACCGATCGTGTAAGCTTTTTCTTGTTTGATGGCAGACACTTATATATGTTTTATTTAGCTTAAAATGAATCCTTATAAAGAATAGCAGATAGTCCGATGGTTAGAAGAAAAGTTAGAAAATTTAGAATTAAAAAAAAATCTTAAAACATTGTCTTTTCAACTTTTTGATGATTACCTCAAATACAGAAGCACAATAAACACCCTCCTGCGAACACTTCGACAGCACATAAAGCACTTTGTTGGTCCTGGCTTCAACCCATCAAAGGCCCACTACTGGCCACGGGGCATACCACCACGCTGCTCCAGTGCGGATTGGTGGAGGGGTTAGTGGCCAACCCGAGTGTCGGAAGTTTTCAAACCGCCCGTGGGCCTCCGACATGGCTTAACGACTGTTATCACATGATAACAACCAGGACCGACGGCTTAACGTGCCCTCCGAAGCACGGAAACGCTCAAGAATTTTTTGCCACTAGCGGTCACCCATCCAACTACTGACCGCGCCCGCTGTTGCTTAACTTTGTCGATCACTCAGGATTGACGCAAGCCGCAGGGCTATGAGCCGTTGTTGGTCCTGATGTCCTGCAAAATCGATCTAAAAATCAGCCTCAGATGACGAGAAGGAGGTGTGGGTATTGCCCGCGACAAATTAACAGAAAATATTCTACAGTGTCGCCAAAACATATATTCAAGACACGCAGCTTCACTTTGCTCAAGCTGTTCGGACGAGCGAAATGCGGTGTAAAAATTAACTTATATATTTTAATATTTTTATGTTTTTTTTTGTGATCTCGGTAAAAGAAGTCTTTGTTTTGATAGCTTGTGTTGATTTTAAAAAGAAAAGATAGTACCTATTTATTGTTTTAATATTAATTTAAACTAAAGTTACCAAAAATGAGCCAAAAACGTCTTACTTTAGTGTGATTAAGACTGCTGTAAACTAATAAATATTAAAAGGATTATTATGCTTTTATTGAAAAGTACACCTTATTACCTTGTTAATATATAAATAAAAAATGAGAATATCTGAAGCAATTATATAAAAAAAACATTAAAATAAATTTAAAAGACCCCATGCGACCGACAAAGTTATAAAAACTAGCGCGACCGACCTAGGGTTAACTAAGTCTAACTTTTAACCGCGGTTTTGACACGAAACGAAACTTTAAATAATTAAATTACATTTATAGAACCACACAAAAATAAAGTGCACCTATAAGTATAATGATGGATTAGGCTACATAATATTAAATATTAGATGGTGCCCGTGGCTTCGCGCGCGTGGATATAGATTTTTTACAAATCCCGCGGGAACCAGAACATTTCCGAAAGGTGAAATGATAACATTTATTTATATTGCAATATATATTAAGAGTCCCATATAGGTTATCTGCATTAAAATTTAAATAAACAACATTTGACCCTACATCGAGTATTTAAAACATAGGTGTTTTTCAATGCGCAGTAAAAAGATAAAGTCATTACTGCAGGACGTAGGTGTTTGTATGACCTAATATTCAGACAATTTGTGTTCAATAATTAAAACGAAAACTACATATTTAAAACTGTCACGTTTAAAATTCGTTTACTGCGATCTGATTCGTTTTACATAGTCACGAAGCAATCGGCCATTGTGTTAACAACACAACATGTTTCTGTAATATTGTTTTACTTTTAATACGTTTCTTCTATAATTGAGTTATTATGGTGTGTTCGTTTTAATTCTTCTAAGTTAATTGAAGGTAATTGGTTCGGTCGATGTTTGTTTACGTTTTTGCCTTTTATGGGAGTTTATATAAATTCTGTGTCAGTTGGAGCTATGTGCTTTGCTTTTGGAATTCGGTCGCTAAGTCCGCTAGAATATTATATAAATGTTATTAATTTCAACCCATTACAAGTTGGCTACAGGATCATCAGCCGGTTATTTTCATCTCAACATTGCTGCTTCAGTGAGCCAGCAAAAATATTACTTGCTGGTTGCTACTTTCTCACAAAAGTTACCGATGCCCGTCCGATACACGGAATCACAAATTTTGACAATCTTCCAACCCATAACTACCTACCACATCAGAAATCGCCGGCATTACTTAACTCGATCGATCATTTTGATATGCCGGCATAGCCGTCGGATAAGTGCTAGCCGCTACACGATTTAGATGTACACGAATATCTAAGTTTCCACAATATGAATGTTCTAGTACTTAAGTTGAGAAATTTGCAGTTCCATATCTTATCTCTAAGGTTACATTATTAATACTGTATGTACGATATCGGCCGAGTAAGTAAACAAGTAAAATATCATAATATGAGTTTGTAACAATGTTGCACACTACTGTTTGTTATTAATAAACAAATTGATAAAATTGTTTAGCTTGAGAAAAAACTTTTGAGTCGTTGGTAAACCTAAACCAAATTTCATATTTTTTTCGGATGACGAATTCATAAGATTATTTACTTCAGATATTTTTCTAGGTGTTATGTATCTAAATATTTTTATACTTGCAATTTATGCTCATTCTTTTTGTCGATATTATAATGATCTTGGGGTAACAATCGTAGTTTTCATAATGACATTCGAAAGTTATGTATCTCTGCCTCTCTCTCATCTCACCCCTTGTAAGCCGCTATTTTTGGGTGCTTTTGTAACGTCCACATTACCTTTAGCCATGGAATGGACCACCTACCGAGATTTTCAAACGCTACTTTTTCAAAAAATGACTCGAAACCAATGTAATTATTGATGCTATCATGACTTCATCACAAAATACATCGCAAGTCGATTTCCCGCAATGTATCAGGAATTTATTCTCGGTTGTCATCATTCTTTATCTTGGTAATCATTCGATTTGCCAATGTCTGAGTTATTTTAGCCAAACATAACTTATCAATTTGTTCCATAGTAAATACTTTGATAAATATAAAATCATAAACTGTGTTCGTTGATTTATCAGTTCTGGTACCATTGGTATGTTTTTTCCTGTGTAAGTTATATGAGGTATTTAAGGTTATAATAATTGTTTGTGGTAAAATAGAATTCAAAATTCTTTATTCATGTAGCTATCATTGATACACTTACGCACGTAAATTATTTTAACTACCAGCTTTTCGGAAAGGTGTTTTGTCATGGAGGAGAAGAAAAGACGTAAATAAACTCCTCAGCACATTTTATAAAATAAATCAGACTGGAAGCGGTACATCTATTTCCAGGCATTCTTGTCATTTATATAATCGTCTATACTGTAGTAGCCTTTACCTACAAGCTGTGCTTTCACATGTCGCTTGAACGTTTCAGTTTCAGTAGGTAGATCACGAATTGGCTTGGGTATTTTATTGTAAAAGCGTACACCGAGCCCCATAAAAGATTACGCAAGCGATACGGGGAAACAACCAGGAAATGTCTATTTCTCGTTAGACGTACGTATACATGATGTATATCACTATTTTGCTTGAATATACTTAAGTTGTTTCTTATGAATATTATATTGTTATAAATATTGTATATTGTAACGCTACTGTTAAGATACCTACGAGTATTTCTCTAAATTTCTCATGTTAAGATTCGCGCGACTTTAATTTATAAATGGCTCTAATAGCCTTTTTCTGCAACACAAATATTGCGTCAATATCAGCAGCTTTACCCCACATCAAAATACTAGTAATAGGATATAAGACATCTATCTGCAAACTGTCTTATCTTTCTGATAGCATATACAGATCTACTTAGTTTACACGCGAGAGCCGATATATGGATGCCCCATTGAAGTTTGGAATCTAAAGTGACACCCAGTAGTTAGATTTTCGTTATTTAATCGAAAAATTTTACTATTTTTTTGCACGTTGGGCACTGGGCAGTGTGAATAGACTAACGATATGTTAGAAAATGCAAGAATTAAGAGATATGTATTTTATTTTGTAGAGGTAGATATGTCTAACTATATGAGAGAAAGCAATCAATAATTTAATGAAGACAATATATTCAGTTGTTTATATACAGAACACAATATTTTCCCGAGTTCTCTGAACTCGCTGAGGTCACGATGTTTTGAAAGTTATCACGAGCTGCAGGCCCTTATTGCCTCGTAATTTATTGATTGCTCATTGTTGGACGTGTTATCTTTCTTCATACCAACGTCTTTAGGCACTAATATCTCAATATTGTTATGACTAGCTTACATTCGACTGACTTCATCGCCCGCGTGCCTGATGCATCACGTCAGTTACTTTTATTCTAGTGAACTTAATTGATTGTTTTGTTGTTATAAGCATTTAATGATTCCTGATTAATTAGTTGTAAATATTGTCTATTATAATCCGTCTGTATTATGCTGGGCATTGCTTTATTTGTACACTAAATTTTAATGTATTAATGTTAAATTCATAAATGAGTGTTATTTAATTGTAATCGTGATTTTATGTCATTCATTGATTGAGTGCAAGATCTTCTATCTGATATATTGACATGGCTAATAAGTTGTACTATAATTTTCCTACAAATTACGTTAACGAAACATACATTTTGGAACTCGTCCTAATGCATTTCTCCTTACACGTGCGTTGCGCACCCAAACACTTCCTTAATCTACGTTAGGTACTGGTTCAAGATAGACATGCTCATGGTATTTATTACCAACATACATGATTTTATTTTTGTTTCATATCCGTTCTGGTAATGTCGGTCCGTTAATAGTTAATAGATCGTTCAGAAATTCAAGGCTTTTGATTACCAAAATTGTTGAAGTGAAGTATTAATAAGAACTTTTAAAAGCAATAGTGATTTTGAAATTTCAACTATAGAAAACCTGTTTTGAATTAAATTTACATTATCTTTAACTAGCACAAGCATAAATCCGACATGGTATAATGAAGTGCTTTTAAACATCGAAAGCTTTCTTCATCTTTAGCTTAAATACCATCAGGTTCTGCGTTCAATGGCGCATTCGATAGCAGATGATGAAACTGCCGACAATATATTATAATGTATTCGCATTGTGCAACGATCCCTGGAGTAACACGCATCCGCATCGGAGTGTGTTACGCAATGGTGCCGCACCGTCGCTTCCCCTTTATTAGGTCGATCTATTTTCGTTTGTTATCGTTCTTACCATTGCCAATACTTAGGCTGGCTAGAGGGTAGCTCGAGTACTTCTCTATGGAGCCCCCATTCATAGGTACACGTTCTTAATGTGTTGAACTGCATATTTTTTGTGATTTGGCAAAGTTGAAGTTGAAATTAAATTGTATTTTGTAAACATTTCTATATTAGGTAGTATGCCCCACATAACGCTTGGTTTACCTGCATAAATCTAAATAAATCTAGAAGTCGATATGTCACGTTCACCTAACTGTCGATTGAATATTTTGTTAGTATGGAGACAAATTTAACAGGATCTGTTTATATGACAACCCGTGTAGCGCAATGGTTACCATGCCGGATCGCCACGTCTAGGTCCTAGGTTCGATTCCCAGCGAGGCAGAAAGGAGAACCCCAGTTTCCATAGAAACTCAGGCCTAAGTAGACAAGACTGGAAATTGGCTGTTAATTAGATTATTGCAAAAAGTTCAATTTCTCCAATTTTCACGGCTGCCAGCAATGGCCAACTAAGGAAATCCTAGAACGAATCACCTTAATTATAGGTTATGATTATGTCATACTCGTGTCACAGTGCTATTTAATATGTATGTTACACTTACGTTGGCGGGTGTCTATTATAATATCTACTACTTCAATGGTTTTCACCCAAAACGAATGTCATAAAAAGGTTGTATAATAAAAGCTATTGCATATTTCAAGAGATTTTATTAGTTATCATTATAATATATTAATATTTCGTGTAGTTGTGCAGGAGGCGTTATATTTCGTTAGTACCTTGCCCAATCAAGATACCATAATATACTCATTGTAAGTATGGCCACAGCAACTTCCTGATCTTCTAAAGATGTATAGGGTACGTTATCCAGTGTTCAGGACTTATTTTGAACCTTTGTCAGTCACAAAACAGGCGATTAAGGAGTCCATATTCATATAGTATTGGTTTGCAAGAAATTGTAGCGAAACTGCGAAACACATTCACCAAAACACAAGTACGAAAGCGAATACAATAGAAAATTAAAATCACTGTGTACGTGTCGATGAGTTTCAATAGTAAATAGGACTCCAAATACGCTGAAAATATTTGATAGTAAAAATATACAAGAACACGCGTAGAAAGATGAAAGATCAATGACAAATATGACAATACAGTGGTGTTATTTATTAATACTATGGTTACCAAAATGACATTATTAGGGATTACATCATCATTGTTGTCAATCGATTAATCGATGTCAAAATATTCGAAATGTAATTTAATAAAATTAGCGTAACGATTGAATGGTAATTATAATATATTACATAGTTTTGATTTATATGGAATACGAAAATATGTAAAAAATAATTTCGTATTCCATATAATTAATATTATAATTATAATCACTAAATAATACATAAAATATATTATTATGTTCCATCAATCGATCATTATCAATCGATTCAATCGATTATAAAATCGTATGTAATGAGGTAAATACTGTGAAAACTTTTTTGCATTATTTTGTTCATTTGGCAAGTGCAGCTGAAGCTAAGATTTAAATATGTTTATCTTATAAATAAGACGAATTTTTTGTATATAGTTTACTCTTGTCTAGTCCGATGTTCTAGCACAGATTACATATGGTTCGAGGCCGAAAATTGGGGATCGCCTTTGAATGAGGAGTTTGAGTTTCTGATCTTGGTCTGGGTGTGTGCGTTCTTGTCTATGTGTGTAGTCCATATATCCTACGTCACACGGAATCCTAGTGTGGGGTTATGAGTGTGAAGCGTTATAAAAGAGCTCAAGTACCAACTTACAAAGACACTAATCACGACAAAGTATACAAAAATGAACAGACAAGCAACCGTGCTACGTTTGACTGTTTCGCTCATTGCAGATAACCCCCAAGTCTTAGATATCGTTGTAATTATCACATTATCAATCAAACTAGGCGCAGTAAACAAGCCGGGCCGGTCGGGGGTTATCGTCGCTCTGTTTACGTTCATCGCTGCCTTCATAAGGAAATCGTCTCTACTGCACAGTTTGACGATACATACCTTGTTGATATGGGACAGTGGAATGTTCTGTTGTGTCGTCTATATTGTTGCCAACAATAATACTAAATGTATGGTTTTGATTATCAGTACCTTTTTAGACTATTTAAAGTATTTTATGATTTTCATTTTTTTCATTCTACAGTGTTCACAGGATTATATCATTGACATCATTTAGGTAGATCTGTCATTTAGATTTTAAGATTATTTTATTGCGTTCATATTGGAGTATCATAAAATTTTAATGTTTACAATAAACTTAGTTTCTAATAAAAATTGCAATAGTATATAATTGTACACTAAATTAACCTTCTTATAACTTAAAATTTAATTTGAAGTTCGTAGATTGATTTTATTCTTTAATGTTGTTTTCTTTCATTTTACTTATTTGCTTTTCTAAACAAGATCGTTTATCTTGGTTTCAATATTTGCAATTGTTTTCGCTGCTGTTTTGGCATTCGCATTTCAGTCAAACCCTATTTAACAATTTAGCAAAAAATATTTGCCACTCCTTATTTTGGGGTCATTTACCGGAATTATTTAGTTGCTTTATCGTTCCATTAATATTAAAAACGGCTTGATTGAATAGGTATTATATATTCTATGATTATAGCTTATCCTTAGAACTTAACCTAACCTTAGTTTAGTTCAATAATTTCTATAATATGTACTTACAATACAAGTTCCACAGTTTTCTGTCGTTCGCGCTTGCTTGCCGTTTAAGGTAGCACTATCAGCCAAGATAGCTTATCTTTTCGTATTACTGCAGTTCTCTGTCTGTTTTGGCACGAAACACGATTTCCAGCCTAACCTCAGTTTGATTTATTTAATAACATTAGGTAGTATAAAATATATGACATCATAAAATTTTAATTTATAGGAAATAGTTTTTTTAGCATACCATGGCATAAACACGTTTAATTTATAGTTGTATATGTACCTACAGTACCTACAGAATGTATTTAAGATGATTTGATACCATGGTGAACTATGATGTTTCCATAAGGGTGTAAAAACAAATGACCTTTATATTAAGTTTAATTTGTTTCATTATTGCGGACTACGAAATATGTTCACCGTGTTACGCTTGAACATTGGAATGCAGGAAGTGGTGGTATAATCTGAAGTTAAATATTGCTGATAAAATAATTTGATACGATGCAAAATCGTCAGGCCATGTTTAGTTTATACAAAAATTTTAGATCCCATTTCATCTACCTCACCACTAGTTTAGAGACTATACATACTGAAGTTTAATACGGAGAGATACTGAGAGTTGGAGTGTTTTTCACAATCGACTAGTGGCCATGAAAGATTTACAGTACTCTCGTTGCGATGGTGGAGTTATTTCCGATGGAATTCGCCTTGTGGATTCGCTCTGACCGAAATAGTATCATCGATACTGGTCCGTACAGCCAACATTATTTATTTGCGTTGCGCATTGGGAAACCTCGCCATCTTCTCAGATATGTATGCTATTACTCGATCTGCTATATCACTGAGTTCATTACTACTATAAATTATTGTAGAAATTTCTGGTAGGCATTTTCTCCCACTAAACATTTGATAAATCGATATTAAGATAACTTACATCACAATGAGTTGCAAGACCACAAAATAATTATAATCAAAGCGTAAATCGACATATATTCCAAAGCCATATGATCAGGTCTCGCTCAGCGACTCATTATGGTTAATGATGTGAATACCTATATCTACAGTAACGTCATTATTTCACTCGTACGAGTAATGCGGTGAACAAAATTGCAATTCGGTTCCGTCGGCCCACTTTATCCAATTAGCCATTGATTGTCAGTGCCAAGAGGTCGCGTCGAGGTTGTATCCGCACTAATTAGGGCCTTAGCGCTTCGCCCACGTGGCTATTGTCCACCGGCTCTGCAATTCAACGCAGTTACCGTGCGACGACAGTTGCCTACACATTGCATTTAATTTCCGTTTTTATCTTCTGTGTAATACAGTTCAAATCTTTATAAAATACCCAATTGTACTAATTTGACGTCGATAATGTGATTATACGGTCAATTACCGTTTAGTGCAAAAGGTTTATTACGGCCAATCTCTTTGCTGATTTAGCTAATTTTCATCATCAAACAGCAATTCATTAAAATTCTTTTCAAATTGCATTAGTTTGATCTTTAGACAAAGTTACGCTAAAAGTTTGCTTCTACTATTTACAGTGATTATTGGCATGTAAGCTTCGTCCTATATAAATATCAAGTGCACCAATTTAAAACTGAAGTATTCGTCCTAATAGAAACTTCATATGCTCGTTCAGATCTAAACTATTATCAGCAAACATGTGTTGAGAGCCACTCAATAACGCTCCACTATATTATTTCTTATCCAACCTCAAGGTTGAACGCATTTGTATTTGCGTTGGGAATCATATAAAATTGATCCATTGAATATTGTTTCGTGGAAGAACTGGCTGGATCACTTGGGATCAGAACAGTAGCACGTGCCTTTTGAATTGCTGGGATTGTATGTCTGCGTACATTACTTACGGCTTAAATTCATTTTCTGGCACTAATACTGGTGTGCTTGTGTGTGCTTCTATATTTTTTCTTACGTCTCGTTTTCATTGCTCTTTGGCTCTATTTCACTGTTGAATTATTACCAGATTTAGTTTATTTACAAAAGTTGAGACCGCGTTACCGCGAACTACAAATAAAATGTTGATGTTTACTTTCGTTTCTCGAGTCGCCCAGCAGTTGCCAACAAACACCGATAGAATTGTTTTAGCTCTGCCACTTAGTATTGTTTAGTTTCAGTGTCTATTTTGAAATCAACTTCGAACGAGAAGTCGACTTGGACACGATCTTCGACACGAGAAGTCAACATTCGTTTAATCATTCCAATTGCGCAATCGGTCGTTTATCTCATGGTGGTGGCTGGTTTTCCGTGTCGTTTGATAAAAAGCACTAATTTTGTGTATGATTTTGCTAGTCCATTCGCTTTTAAAACTTGTTTGCTTTGCGCCGTCTATATTTCATTTCAAATTTCTTCAAATGTTTGCTTAACGTGCTCTCGGCATTTATATCTCAAGGTTGAGCGTATCAATTGTGGGTAACGGGAGCCGTTTTTTAAGGTTTCGTGTGTAAACATGAGGTGTTTTCGAGCTTAATGCGGCGTGTAGGCGGCCTTGACTGAGCGAAGGACGACCGGTGCGCGCGCGCAGAGGGCGTGGCACGCACGCTATTGTAGAGATGATCGCTGTTTTTTTTTTGTATTCGCTCGCCGGCTGGCTACTCTTAACCGACTTGGAAGTAATAAAACGATCTCTTAGGAGCTAAGTTTTTACTATAATTGATGTAACATTGCCTATTAGTATCTATTTGTTTTAAGTTCAACCTACATGTGATTCGCTTTTTGTCGTGCTCCTAATCGGTTTTACGTTACACTATTTAAATGTGCCGATTACACAATATGGTTAATAATACATTACTCCAATGAAATTATTGTTTATCATGTTGTAGCTAAATCTACATTCATATCGAATTAATCCTTTTAGTGCTTAGCAAAATGATATCTGTATACGTTATTGCTCACGAAATACCTGACTAATGTTCAGAATATGTCACGTTCGAGTTAGTAATACTTATTAGGATTTGCTCGTCATTCCTCTTTCCTAGTCTTTACAACAGTATCGAGACAAATTAAAACGTCATTGCCTGTGTTTCTCGAAAAATACCTCAGTGGATTAATTGGATTATTTCTCTATATTCTCCGTTACAGTCGTAAACATTTTAAAAATGTTACGTTCAACAGTTTTTAGGTTTACAATAAATTACAAAAATATTTCCATTATTTCAATAACATCTTATTTAAATTATATTTTGAAATCTTGTCAACTTAAATCATTATACGTGACTAGACTATCACTATCATAGCTCGCACATAATTATAGCGTATTATCAGTCTAGTGATCACCAGTAATCATCGCATCTTCTGTTCAAGGGGAGATGTTAATGTTTTCCTCGAGTTTATCAATGCGCCCACGCACACGCTCGCTACTAGGCACTAGCTAATACAGAACACTACTACACGCGTTCGGCGTTAGCTAGACGGAGCGCGCGGAACGAGCTTGCAAAAAGTGTTCGCGTACGCTGACGTGTCCGCTGATCTTTGCACGCTCACCGCTACATGATTGATGGTGCCCTGGTAGTAATGGTCACAATGCGCAGTAAAGTGATCTTAATAAAACGGTTGTTATTTGAGTTGGCTTATAGGTATGGCTACAGGACCTTTTGGATGTATTTATTCTGCCTAGCTTATGTATTAGCCTGTGTATCCTTATATGCATTTAGTTCTAATGACATTGCAATTTTGTAATGATTATAATTCGATACTAGGTACACTCGGGTCTCGCTCCAGACGAGGAAATTCCTTAACGGTTAACAGTACAGTCACATTTTTTGAAATGAAAACTTCTTTATCTGTCTGAAATATTTGGCTTTAAAGTGCTAATTTTGAATCAAATGTGGGGGACACTGCCGGCTAAACGGTAGGAGTTGGACAAGTGAAAAAATTTTCATAAATACAATAGTTTATACGATGAATTTACAAGGAAAACTATCACGGCTATATTAGTAATAGTAAGCATTACTCAGTCGATAAACTTACTACTTACTTTGGAATCCTATATTGTGCGTGGCCTGACAATGGCCGAATTCACGGTGTTACGATGGCATAAAATAAACATATTAAAAATAATATATTACAAGCATTTTTTTTTTATTGAAATAGCCTGCAAATGAGCTGACGATCCTCCTGATGGTAAGTGGCTATCGTTGCCCATGAACATCAGCAACACCAAAGGCATCACTGATGTGTTACCGGCCAAGAGAGAAGACAACGAAAGAAAGAAAGAACTGGCTTTCAAGCCCCCAGCCGGAACACGACGGGTCATTTGGCGGCTGACTCATGATCAAGGATGGTAGCTATCCAGGCGAACCCCATGGAGAAATAACTATATTAATAATGGTATTAATTAGCAATTAAAATCAATATTACCAATATAATCTCTCAGAGGGGCTCTACCACCAGCGGACTGGATTTAGTCGCCTCTTACGACACCCATCCGAATGAGTGTAATTAAATACCGCAAGTACACGTATTATAGTTGATGAAATTAAATTATCTCAGCGAGCGATGAAATCTTTACAAATAAATATGTACTCACTTTAATTCATCGCGTATTTGGCTTGAAACAATGAATTTTATCGTTACAATCAATCGGCAAACAATAATATAATTAAAGCGGTCCGTTTTGTATTGAAAAAGGTCGGCGATCGAGCGAAAAATTGTTACTGGCGAAACAAAACGATCGTTACTGTTTATTAACAGTACAGCAGACATATTTATTGTTGGCACAGAATCTGCATAACGATGATTCGATTCTGTACTCGTACTTGGCCGATTCTGCCCTAGGTTTGACAACGTATCTGTAGAGTTCAAATACAATAATTATTTCTTATGTTAATAGTTCAAGCTTTGTTATTTTCAAATTCTGACATAAAATTTTGATTTTACCGATTGAAATTACCGATTTTACAAAGATAGTTTGCCCAAGACATGTTGTCTACAAATTATACAGTCAGTGGACACACATTAAATCATTATAATTATACGGTCATCGTTATTAAAAATATAAATAAAATACGGCCAATGAACGATGATTTATTCGTTCTATAAAACAAATCTATTTTTTTTTCATCTTTCTATCCATAAATTTAAATTCACTGAAAATCATAGACCTGATTTATTAAACTTAAAAATAAGACATGAGAAACTGAGAACATTACCGAGACTAGAAAAGTACATAGTACCTCAATGTGTCAACAGATATGGAAGTAGAATGTTAAAATGTATTACTTATTCCAAATTACTTAAATGAGTTACCTGATACCTTAAAAACTATGTACACTAACAATGAAAGATGTAAGAACAAACTAAAAACCTATTACCTAATTACACAATGATTGCCTATGTATCTAATATAAGTTATATATTTAAAATAAGTTAAATTGTAAAGTAAAATGGTACATTGTATTTGAACGACTCGTCGGGCATACATAAACCCTGTGAGGTTTGCAAGGTCCGACTCTTGCAGGAATAAAAATTTGTAAATGTGTGTAAAATAAATTAAATAAAAAAAAAAAAAAAAAATTAAACTGGGCTGATGGAAATACATAATTCAAAACGATTATTGCTGGAATATTAGAGCTAGCATAAACACTTGGAAATTGCTCTATTTTAATGCTTTCTCGGTTTAAATCAACTACTTTGTATTTAATTATTTACTGAAATTAACATAGAATATGTTCTGTCTAGACATAAATTATAATTATTGTACGTATTTATTTAATGGTTGTATTGGTCGATTAGCATAACTTGGTACGTGCAACACAATGACAAATTCCGGTTAAATAAACATTTTCAGTGACGTCATTCACTAGAAATTGCAAAGACATCACAAAAATCCAATATTTCTCTCCCTTGCACATGGACAAGCTTGTGAGCGCGGCAGATATAAATCATAATTTGTTAACGCTTACTAATAATTAGGCTTCCCGCCCATGTCCGACTTTTTGTAGGACCGATAATCGGGCCGATTTTTCCTTCGATTCTTATGACCGATTTTGTGGCCGATTGTCGGTGAGTCGGTGAGAACGCATACATTTCCGAACGTTCCATTTTTCACCGATATCGGTCGGAATGCACCGATTTTATTTCTGACCGACTTTTTGTAGGACGTGTGCGTTGCACCATTGCTATCAGTACGTTCTATTTTTCTCCTACAAAAAATCGGTCACCGATTATCGGACGTGGGCGGGAAGCCTTATTCTTTTTTGAATTTTTCCGTCAGTCCAAATCAACTGACAAATATAAGAAAATAAAGCGTGATGTTTTATTGGACTTAACAATATTGGAATAAAATGTCTCTCGTTGGGTGTATATTATAAAATTATTAAACCAATATAAGTATTAAGGTTCTGTAACATGAATTTAATTTTCTTTTTCATTAGACATCTCCTTATGTACGGAAAAGTTTTAGTTGTATTAACAGCTGCTTCAAGTATAGGTTTGTTTAATAAAACAAAGGACGGTTTAAATTTAAATTCAAAATCATATTTCAATAATAGTTCTGGTTAGAGCAATATTTAAAACAATTTTTTAATCATACTATATGAAAATTATCTTACAATTATAAGTGTGAATACGGTGAAACGTCAATCAACGTGCCTGCTTAGAGTAATCGTCCTCTATGAAATATGAATCGACCTATACCAATTTACGCAAAGGACAAGTAGTGAATTTCTATAGTAACACAAGCTGTTCTTTGTCGATGCAGTATAGTGAAAAAATGTGAAAAATCGTATACACGTGTATCGTAGAAATAAATGGGATTGAATAAGAATAAATCCTGCGCATCGTCACCAGATGTCAGTTCTTCCTCATATTTGTGACATTTCTGTTGAATATTTTCTCGCCAGTGTCGTTATAGAGATCATTCGGTCGCGAATTCCCGAGCAACTCTAAATTTAATTGCGCGACGTACGGGTTGACATATTCAGTCCACTCCATTTGCCGTGAAAAAATGGTTATTGGTCGTTTTTAGATAAATGAAACCTATTAGATTATTACTAAGGCCAATATTTTTGAAATAAAAAAACTAAGAAAAAATATAATACTTTCAATGGGGAATCTTGGGGAGTTTTGAATGGTCAAGAAAGACAAGAAGAAAGAAGTGTTTCAATGTTCATAAGTTGCAAAACATATAAAATATGCAATCGACTTCAGGCATTTTAAAGCAAGAAACAAACAATTAGGTACATCGCATTACATACACAACAACACAACATTAGGTATAAAATAAAATAAAAATAAAATAAAATCGCTCCGATTTTGAATTTGATTAGAAAGATTGTTTAAACCGCGAAACTAGATGGCGGTGTTCCAGCTTTTGTATCAGGGGGGGTCCCTGATTGAAAGCATTGAATCAGGTTTGATTTATTGTACTGACTGTCGTAGCAGCCATTATTTTTATCTTGCAGCTCTTCTTGTTTTATAATATTGTGGACTGTTCTTGATAATCCCTCGATAATCCGAAAGACTACGTTGTACATACAACATCGAAACGGCCCAATGCTCTTTCATATTTACACAACACGTGGGAAGGACACGTTAGATATGTTGCGTTACTGGCGTTATCTGCCGACAGATTAACGTTCGACGAACCCGTTGCGCAATGGCCAACGTGTGTACAAGATTTTACAATGACCATTGTTGCTTTTCAAGTTGATTACGCTGCAACAGTGATTGCAATTGGATACTTTTTGCGATTGGCATCTCTCAAGGCGCACTTTCGGTCGCAAGTCATTTTAACCAGTCTAGTTAATATTTTCAAATAAATCAAGATGTTTAATGTTTTGGATTGCTTTGAATTAAATGAAAAATGAATAAATATTTTATCTTGCACTCCACAATATGTAAATAAATTAAATTCTTCTAATACTAACTAATAATACTAACTTCTCACATTCAAACATCCCAAACACCTTCACAAACTTTCACAACAATATTAGAAGCAAGTCTTCATGCTGGTAGACAGTAGTAACGTGCATCCTGATTGTAATGATGACCCACGAGTAACAAAGTGCAGTTAATACAACACGTGTTTATTTAGATTAAACGAGGTATCTAGGCGAAATCTAATTCGTATGGGCCGAGCTGAGCCCCGCCGGCCTTGCCCGTAAAGTGAATAATCACGAGCACGACAACATGTCCGTACCAGATTGGATAACAGATTTAAATGTGTTTACTAAATCAATTCGCGTCCGCTACGAAAAACATGTAACGCACGATTTTTATCATAACATCCGTAGCTACTGAAAACCAATGCCGACTATGAACGAAATGTATTAAAAATTTGACTGGTAACGTTCGGAGATTAACTTTTTGTTATGACGAACTGACTCAATTGACTTCAACTGCGCCGCTGGAAATGTTATATCTTTTTTTATACAGAAGTTAACCTCATTTTACATCTTTAGGGGACGAATTTTCAAAATTCCTTTCTTAGTTCTCCGTTCCACTACAGCTTCTATAAAGTTTCATGTTTCTAAGTCTACTGGTCCATTCTGGTTCACTTGTACACATTGATGATTAGCGGATATTACAATTCACATTATGGAGAACTCTTTGGTTGGCATTATTTTTTTTATTCTACTACCAATTTGAAACCCATATATGAAACCCAAAAATTCAAATCACATTACTCGCCAATCTAACCGGATAAACCTGTTCACTCAAATGAGGATTTTAATATTATTGAATTCATTGAGTTGCGAAATGCCAAATATTCGAGGCAACTTCAGGCATGTGGAATATTATGGAAGTTTAGAAAAAAATATTTGTGATACCGCATAATGTTTGTAGCTAAGTAGAGTAAAATGTAGTGTATTTAGCAACCACAAACTAACAGCATAATTAATAGCATTTAGTGGAGTGACCATTTATGTGGAAAGGCTGCCGGCAGTTAACTTGCCGAGCTATATTTCACAATTACGGCACTGGAGCAAGTGGTCGCATACTTAGTTGGTGATAAAATATGGTATAAAGCTTCTGAATGTTTACTGGATGTTGACACTATTAATAAGTTATTAATTATAAATAATATCCTACTACCTATTGTAGAGTGGTTTCCAAACAAAATTTTTAGTTACATAATTAATTTAGATTTATAGAACCATATTAGATATTAGATGATGCCCGTGGCTTCGCGCGTGTGGATATCGATTTTTCACAAATCTCGCGGGAACCCTGAACTTTTCCGGGATAAAAGTAGCCCATGTGTTAATCCAGTGTAAGCTATCTCCATTTCAGCCAAATCGGTTAAGTAGTTGTGGCGTGATTGAGGAACAAACATCCAAACATCGTCACAAACTTTCACATTTATAATATTAAAAAAATAGGATTACAGTTACAACTATCATTTATTTAATTATATGCGTTAATTTTACTATCGTGAAGTAAGAATGGTTTTGAGTTTCAATAAGTGGCAGAACAGGTATTTAATCGTAATCGAGTATACATAAAAACATACTCAATAAAATTAAAAGTTTCCGTGGGTTTCAGAGACCACTTCACATTAGATGAATTGCATTACTACTTCTACATCAACAAAAACGAAATCCCATCCAAATACTCAAACTAACATTGACCAAAATGTATCGTCATCACTAAGAACAGTATCTCCTACAACTGTCTCTCTTCCATTGTCTGTATCTCCTACATTTGTCTCTCTTTCATTTTCAGGTATTCGGCACAGTGGAGCTGCCGGACAAGCCGATCATGCTTCCACCATTCGTGGAGGCGACGCACTGCTTCGGCTACCACCTGACGCGCAAGGGCCGCGCCGTCGCCGACCGTGTCGTCTCCGTGCTCGGGTACGCGTGCCCCGACATCACGTATAGCCCCAGTCTGTACCCCATCACCGCTGCGTTGCTGCACTTCATGCCCGGTGAGTGATCATCTATACATCAGACTTTACGAGTCCACTGCTAGACATAGGCCTCTTCTAATTTGCGCCACTATTACCGGTTCTCAGCCTTCTTAGTCCAGTGAATACCCGCTGTCTTCTTCAGCTTGAGTGATATTGTGGATTTATGTGGCGATTCTAATATACGTTCAGATTGTTCAGTGATAACTTTATTGGTCCTGCCTTAAAGACAATTTTTTAAGTTTTTCTTTTTCAAAATTTTGTTTTTTATGTACATTTGGGTTAGAAGGGGCGGTTGAGGGAAGGTTGAAATCGGCTCATTTAAATTCCAATTCGACAACATTTTTCTGCAAACAGTATGTGTTAAAAATAGTCTTATCTCTGTGTTTACGTGATAAAGAGATCCTTTGAATAACCAATAAGTTTACATCTTGCTTAATATAAGCGAATCTTAGATAAAGGTAAAGTAGAGGATTAGTTAACATCATTAACGAATTATTTGCATTAAGAGATGCTGATAATAACAAAGAAATAATTGACATATTTTTATTATTGTTAACTCAACCACAGTAGCAACCTTATCTGAAAATTAGCAGAATGTAAGGTAGATAACAATTAATAATTATATCTACAATAATTTATGTCTATTATATCTACAATGGGATTTTTTTATACCAATGTGTTTGTTGTTATCTCATTAAACTTAACTTCGGCAGTATCAATTAAAATCTAACGAACAGATTATAACTTTATTAATAGATGGTTGTATTATTTTATCAGTGTGAGACTCAAGATACACGAGTGTTTAACAATGTTACATTCACGTTAAATTTGTGAATTTCTCATGTACCAATTATATATTATTATTATTATTATTTTATAAGCACTTAGTTTTTCATTCATTCACTCATTTCATTCATTTTCATTCATTCATTTCACTTCATTTTCTTAGTTTTTCATGTTTGTTTGTCGTCGTATTTGGGTGATTAGAAATACGAACGCCCCGTAAATATTCACTATTTAAACTAGAGTTATTTTCGTCGACTTTACCAATGACATCATTTATTAAATAAAATGTTTCAGCTTATTTAAATATATTCGATTCCAAAATATAATTATAACTAGGTTTTCGCGTGGGGCGCGCGCTGCTAAAGCAGCGCGCGTGCCTTTCTCTTCCGCAAAAGACAAAATAAATAAATAGTTTTTTTTTTCAAAAATATTGGTCTTTGAAATCAGGGGTCTGCGAAATGTTTGGCTTGAAACTACTAATTTTGGTTTGTCTATTTTTTTGGCATAATTAACAGAATATGAGAGGAAGAGGGAGAGGGAGAGCGAGAGGGAAAAGGAAAGGGAGGTAGACGTAGAGAGAGTGGGCGGGAGAGGGAGAGGGAGTGGGAAAGGTAGGGAGAGGGGAGGGAAAGGGAGGAGGAGAGGTAGCCGGAGAGGGAGAGCAAGGGGGAGGTAGAGGGGAAGGAAAGCGATTGAGAGGGAGAAGGAGAAATTGATAGGCAGTACAAAGTTTGCCGGGTCAGCTAGTTGATAACAAATAATAACCCTTAATACTAATAAACGCCTCGTACATTGTATTGACATTCAGTGGACAAACAATCTGAAATATTCGACACAAAATACATTTGTATGAAAATTAATATTTTTGTATGGCAACTCTGCAATATTTTTCCTCAGATGTGTACGATCTATAAGTACCAACAACCTCCTGATATATTGTAATGACATAAGATTGATGAAATAGCCTGAAATATTACATAAAAAAGTATATTTGTATGAAAACTTTTATTTTTGGTATGGCAACCCTAAAATATTTTTCTACCATCATTTACGAACTATTGAAACCTACAATCGCCCCATACATTTTAAGGCCATCAAATGAAGACAACTGCCTCAAATATTCGAAAAAAGAATACATTTGTATGAAAATTATTATTTTTTGTATGGCAACACCGAATTTTTTTTCACCAAAATTCACAAAATATCAGTACCTACAAATTCCCCATACATTATAGTAGCGAAATATTCAATCCAAAAATAAATTTGTATGAAAAATATTATTTTTTGTATGGCAACACTGAAATTTTATTGCTTTTCCAAAACGAATGATTTAATTAAGAAATATCTCCCATACATTTCTTATACTCCTGATCTATAGTTTAGGCTCAACTACTCGAAAAGTGAAAAAAATTCTGGACTCCAGTGTTGCCAGTTTATTAAGATGAAAATGGTCAAATGTCATTACGACTACCACAAGAAATCTCCTTGTTTGATTTTTTTATCAAAAATATTTTTCCTTCTACTTTTTATATTTTTGAATGGAAAGTCCAAAAAATTGTATGAACGAAGAAAAGAAAAACCAAACATGGCAACACTTTCGGTCAAGTTACACAACCGCCCCATACAAAGCAACCCCCTCAAGTGTTGCCAACCTACTAATTTTTTCCTTCAAAAAATGCAATTTTTCGTACATTTTACAAAATGGCCGCCGCGGGGTCCGCCATTTTGTTGAAAAAAAAATTATCCCCAAAATATCAAAATTGAGGACACTTTCAAGGGAATACAAAAATAATATTAGAAAAAAGTTGAATAACCACCCCGATGCGAGCCCACAAAGTCACCTCTAAAATTTCAAAACTTTAAAGAAAAATATCTCGGCGGCCATCTTGTTTTTTATTTTTTTTTCTAATTTCATCGTATTAGTCGTCCCAAAATTATTCGAAAATGACACCAATATTGGGTAGGTGCTCACATAAATAAAAAAGTTGACAGTCGCCGAGCGGCCGCCATCTTGAATTTTCGAACGGTCGGATTTTTCCCATAGTAACCATAGATAGTCAAGCAACTTTTCCATACATCATTATAACCCCCCACCAATACTTTCGGCTGGGCTACTCGAAATGTGAAAAAACGGGAAAAAAAAATCTAGCTCCCAGTGTTGCCAGTAAATTTAGATGAAAATGGTCAAATGTCATTACGACGACCACTTAAAATTTTTTGGTGAAATTTTTTGAATAAAAATGTTTCTCCTTCTACTTTTCATATTTTTGAATAGAAAGTTCACAAAAATGTATGAACGAAAAAAAAATCAACATACCCTGGCAACACTTCAGACCAAGTCCCACAACCGCCCCATACAAAGTGACCCCCTCAAATGTTGCCAACCTAAAATTTTTTTCCTTCAAAAAATGCAATTTTTCGTACATTTTATAAAATGGCCGCCACGGGGTCCGCCATCTTGTCGAAAAAAAAAATATACCGCAAACGTCAAAATTGGGGATAGATGCAAGGCAACAAATCAAAAAAATCGCAAAAAAGTTTAAAACCCAATGCAATCCGACCCCGCAAACTCACCTCGAAAATTGAAAAATTTTAAATCAAAATATCTCGGCGGCCATCTTGTTTTTTCAAATTTTTCCAAATTTTTCGTAATACTTTTCTCAACATTAGCCGAAAACGACACCAATCTCGGGTAGCTGCATAATAAAAAAAAAGTTGGTCATTTCACCTCGGCCGCCATCTTGGATTTTCGAAAAGTCGGATTTTTCCCATAGATCCGGGGGTGAACAAAAAATTCTCCCATACAAAGTACTCACCCCCCACCACTCCTTCTGGGAGATCAATTCGGGTTTTCGTAAAACGAAAAAAAAATTCCAGCAGTCAGTGTTGCCAGTCAACATCGACAAAAATGGTCAAATGTCATTATGACAACCACGACACGTTTGCATGTGTGAATTTTTGATTAAAAATATTGCTCCTTCTACTTTTCATGTTTTTGAATAGAAAGTCCAAAAAAATGTGTGAACAAAGATAAAAAAAATAAAACCTGGCAACACTTTGGGCCAAGTTACACAACCGCCCGGAACAAAGGGACCCGCTCAAATGTTGCCAACCAGAAGAAAAATGCACCCAAAAAATGTCATTTTTCGTACATTTTTCAAAATGGCCGCCACCGCGTCCGCCATCTTGTCAAAAAAATAAATATCCCCAAAATATCAAAATCGAGGATACTTCCAAGAGAAAACAAAAAAAATATCGAAAAAAAGTTGAAAAACCACCCCGATGCGACCCCACAAACTCACCTCTAAAATGGAAAAAATTCAAACCAAAATAACTCGGCGGCCATCTTGTCGTAATTCCCTTCCTAAACTTTACGAAAACCTCCAAAAACATTGGGCAAAAGGCTATAAACAAAAAAGTTGACAATCGCCGCGCAGCCGCCATCTTGAAAATGGGAAATGTCAGATTTTTCCCAAGGTGTGGTGAGGGAAAGGAGAATATCCGCCATAGACAACAAAACCCCATCTCTGCTCCTTCTGGGAGAACAATTGTATAGTTCAGTCAGTGGTAAGTCTAGGATTATATATAATAACTAGGTTTTCGCGTGGGGCGCGCGCTGCTAAAGCAGCGCGCGTGCCTTTCTCTTTCGCAAAAGACAAAATAAATAAATAGTTTTTTTTTTTCAAAAATATTGGTCTTTGAAATTTATTTTTCGATTCAGGGGTCTGTTTGCGAAATGTTTGGCTTCAAACTACTACTTTTGGTTTGTCTATTTTTTTTGTCATGATTAAAAGAATATGAGAGGGAGAGGGTGAGGGAGAGGGAGAGAGAGGAAGAGGGAGGGGGAGACGGAGAGGTAGCGGGAGAGGGAGATGGAGAGGAAACGGGAGAAGGAGCGGGAGAGGGAGGGAGGGGGAAACGGCAAGGGAAAGGGTAAGAGGGGGAGAGGTAGGAAGAGGGGAGGGAAAGGGAGGAGGAGAGGTAGTGGGAGAGGGAGGGCAAGGGGGAGGTAGAGGGGAAGGAAAGCGATGAAGAGGGAGAAGGAGAAATTGATAGGCGGCAAAAAGTTCGCCGGGTCAGCTAGTTGATAACTAATAACCCTTAATACTAATAAATGCCTCATACATTGTAGTGACATTTAATGGACAAACAATCTGAAATATTCGACATATTAAAATACATTTGTATGAAAATTAATATTTTTATATGGCAACACTGCAACATTTTTCCTCCGATGTGTACGATCTATAAGTACCAACAACCTCCTGATATATTGTAATGATATAAGATTGATGAAATAGCCTGAAATATTACATAAAAAAGTACATTTGTATGAAAACTTTAATTTTTTGTATGGCAACCCTAAAATATTTTTTCACCATCATTTACAAACTATAGGAACCTACAATCGCCCCATACATTATAAGGACATCAAATGAAGAAAACAGCCTCAAACATATGAAAAAAGAATACGTTTGTATGAAAATTATTATTTTTTGTATGGCAACACTGAATTTTTTTTCACCAAAATTAACAAAATATTAGTACCTACAAATGCTCCATACATTGTAGTAGCGAAATATTCAATCCAAAAATAAATTTGTATGAAAATTATTATTTTTTGTATGGCAACACTGAAATTTTATTGATTTTCCAAAACGAATGATTTAATTAAGAAATATCTCCCATACATTTCTTATACTCCTGATCTATAGTTTAGGCTCAATTACTCGAAAAGTGAAAAAAATTCTAGCTCCCAGTGTTGCCAGTTGATTTTGATGAAAATGGTCAAATGTCATTACGACGGCCACTAAAAATTTTTTGGTGAATTTTTTTGATTAAAAATGTTTTTCCTTCTACTTTTCATATTTTTGAATGGAAAGTCCAAAAAATTGTATGAACGAAGAAAAGAAAAACCAAACATGGCAACACTTTCGGTCAAGTTACACAACCGCCCCATACAAAGCAACCCCCTCAAGTGTTGCCAACCTACTAATTTTTTCCTTCAAAAAATGCCATTTTTCGTATATTTTACAAAATGGCCGCCACGGAGTCCGCCATCTTGTTGAAAAAAAAAACTAACCCCAAAATATCAAAATTGAGGACATTTTCCAGGGAAAGCAAAAATAATATTATAAAAAAGTTGAAAAACTACCCCGATGCGAGCCCACAAAGTCACCTCTAAAATTTCAAAACTTTAAAGAAAAATATCTCGGCGGCCATCTTGTTTTTCAAATTCTTTCAAATTTCATCGTATTAGTCGTCCCAAAATTATTCGAAAATGATACCAATATTGGGTAGGTGCTCACATAAATAAAAAAGTTGACAATCGCCGAGCGGCCGCCATCTTGAATTTTCGAACGGTCGGATTTTTCCCATAGTGACCATAAGTAGTCAAGCAACTTTTTCATACATCATTATAACCCCCCACCAATACTTTCGGCTGGGCTACTCGAAATGTGAAAAAACGGGAAAAAAAATTCTAGCTCCCAGTGTTGCCAGTTAATTTAGATGAAAATGGTCAAATGTCATTACGACGACCACTAAAAATTTTTTGGTAAAATTTCTTGATTAAAAATGTTTCTCCTTCTACTTTTTATATTTTTGAATAGAAAGTTCACAAAAATGTATGAACAAAAAAAAAATCAACGTAACCTGGCAACACTTCAGACCAAGACCCATAACCGCCCCATACAAAGCGACCCCCTCAAATGTTGCCAACCTACAATTTTTTTCCTTCAAAAAATGCAATTTCTCGTACATTTTATAAAATGGCCGTCACGGGGTCCGCCATCTTGGCGAAAAAAAAATATACCCCAAACCTCAAAATTGGGGATAGATCCAAGGCAACAAAGAAAAAAAATCGCAAAAAAGTTAAAAACCCAACGCAATCCGACCCCGCAAAGTAGCATCGAAAATTGAAAAATTTTAAACTTAAATATCTCGGCGGCCATCTTGTTTTTTCAAATTTTTCCAAATTCATCGTAACACTTTTCCCAACATTAGTCGAAAACGACACCAATCTCGGGTAGCTGCATAATAAAAAAAAAGTTGGTCTTTTCACCTCGGCCGCCATCTTGAATTTTTGAAAATTTGGAGTTTTCCCATAAATCCGGGAGTGAACCAAAAATTCCCCCATACATAGTATCTACCCCCCACCACTCCTTCTGGGAGATCAATTCGGGTTTTCGTAAAACGAAAAAAAAATTCCAGCAGTCAGTGTTGCCAGTCGACATCGACGAAAATAGTCAAATGTCATTATGACAACCACGACACGATTGCATGTGTGAATTTTTGATTAAAAATATTGCTCCTTCTACTTTTCATGTTTTTGAATAGAAAGTCCAAAAAAATGTGTGAACGAAGATAAAAAAAATGAAACCTGGCAACACTTTGGGTCAAGTTACACAACCGCCCGGAACAAAGGGACCCGCTCAAATGTTTCCAACCCGGAGAAAAATTCACCCAAAAAAAGTCATTTTTCGTACATTTTTCAAAATGGCCGCCACCGCATCCGCCATCTTGTCGAAAAAATAAATATCCCCAAAATATCAAAATCGAGGATACCCTCAAGCGAATGCAAAAAAAATATTGCAAAAAAGTTGAAAAACCTCCCCGATGCGACCCCTCAAAATCACCTCTAAAATGGGAAAAATTCAAACCAAAATAACTCGGCGGCCATCTTGTTTTTTCAATTTTTTCTCATTTTTTCGTATATTCCTCCCTAAACTTTACGAATTACCCCAAAAAAATTTCGCAAAAGGCCATAAACAAAAAAGTTGATAATCGCCGCGCAGCCGCCATCTTGAAAATGGGAAATGTCAGATTTTTCCCGAGGTGTCGGGAGGAGATGGAGAACTTTCGCCATAGACAACAAAGTTGTATCTCGACTCTTTCTGGGAGAACAATTATATAGTTATCACGGTGGTAAGTCTAGGATTATATATTATAACTAGGTTTTCGCGTGGGGCGCGCGCTGCTAAAGCAGCGCGCGTGCCTTTCTCTTTCGCAAAAGACAAAATACATAAATAGTTTTTTTCAAAATTGTCATCGGTCTTGGAAATTTATTTTTCGATTCAGGGGTATGTTTGCGAAATGTTTGGCTTCAAACTACTACTTTTGGTTTGTCTATTTTTTTGGCATGATAGAATATGAGAGGGAGAGGGAAGGGGTGATGGAGAGGGAAAGGGAAAGGGAGAGGTAGATGTAGAGAAAGTGGGCGGGAGAGGGAGAGGGAGGGAGAGTGAGAGGGAGGAAGATGGAGAGGGAGAGGGAGGGAGAGGGGGAGGAAGAGGGAGAAGGAGAGGGAGAGAGAGGAAGAGGAAGGGGGAGACAGAGAGGTAGCGGGAGAGGGAGATCGAGAGGTAGCGTGAGAAGGAGCGGGAGTGGGAGGAAGGGGGAAAGGGCGAGGGAAAGGGTAAGAGGGGGAGAGGTAGGGAGAGGGGAGGGAAAGGGAGGAGGAGAGGTAGCGGGAGAGGGAGGGCAAGGGGGGGAGAAGGAGAAATTGAAAGGCGGTACAAAGTTTGCCGGGTCAGCTAGTTGATAACTAATAATAACCCTTAATACTAATTATTAACACCTCATACATTGTATTGACATTCAATGGACAAACAATCTGAAATATTCGACACAAAATACATTTGTATGAAAATTAACATTTTTATATGGCAACACTGCAACATTTTTCCTCCGATGTGTACGATCTATAAGTACCAACAACCTCCTGATATATTGTAATGACATAAGATTGATGAAATGATTACATAAAAAAGTACATTTTGTATGATAACTTTAATTTTTTGTATGGCAACCCTAAAATATTTTTTCACCATCATTTACGGACTATTAGATTATTACTACAATCGCCCCATACATTATAAGGCCATCAAATGAAGACAACCACCTCAAATATTTGAAAAAAGAAAACATTTGTATGAAAATTATTAATTTTTGTATGGCAACACTGAAATTGTTTTCACCAAAAATTCACAAAATATCAGTACCTACAAATGCCGTATACATTATAGTAGCGAAATATTCAATCAAAAAATAAATTTGTATGAAAATTATTATTTTTTGTATGGCAACACTAAAATTTTATAGTTTTTCCAAAATGACTGATTTAATTAAGAAATATCTCCCATACATTTCTTATACTCCTGATCTATAGTTGAGGCTCCACTACTCGAAAAGTGAAAAAAATTCTGGACTCCAGTGTTGCCAGTTAATTAAGATAAAAATGGTCAAATGTCATTGCGACGACCCTTGAAATGTTTTGGTAAAATATTTTGATTAAAAATATTTTTCCTTCTACTTTTCATATTTTTGAATAGAAAGTCCAAAAAATTGTATGAACGAAGAAAGAAAAACCAAACATGGCAACACTTTCGGTCAAGTTACACAACCGCCTCATACAAAGTAACCCCCTCAAGTGTTGCCAACCTACTAATTTTTTCCCTCAAAAAATGAATTTTTTTGTATATTTTACAAAATGGCCGCCACGGGGTCCGCCATCTTGCTGAAAAAAAAATTATTCCCAAAATATCAAAATTGAGGACACTTTCAAGGGAAAACAAAAATAATATTATAAAAAAGTTGAAAAACTACCCCGATGCGAGCCCACAAAGTCACCTCTAAAATTTCAAAACTTTAAAGAAAAATATCTCGGCGGCCATCTTGTTTTTTATTTTTTTTATAATTTCATCGTATTAGTCGTCCAAAAATTATTCGAAAATGACACCAATATTGGGTAGGTGCTCACATAAATAAAAAAGTTGACAATCGCCGAGCGGACGCCATCTTGAATTTTCGAACGGTCGGATTTTTCCCATAGTGACCATAAGTAGTCAAGCAACTTTTCCGTACATCATTATAACCCTTCACCAATACTTTCGGCTGGGCTACTCGAAATGTGAAAAAACGGGGAAAAAAAAATCTAGCTCCCAGTGTTGCCAGTTAATTTAGATGAAAATGGTCAAATGTCATTACGACGACCACTAAAAATTTTTTGATGAAATTTTTTGATTAAAAATGTTTCTCCTTCTACTTTTTATATTTTTGAATAGAAAGTTCACAAAAATGTATGAAGAAAAAAAAAATCAACGTAACCTGGCAACACTTCAGACTAAGACCCACAACCGCCCCATAACAAAGTGACCCCCTCAAATGTTGCCAACCTAAAAATTTTTTCCTTCAAAAAATGCAATTTTTCGTACATTTTATAAAATGGCCGCCACGGGGTCCGCCATCTTGTCGAAAAAAAAAATATACCCCAAACGTCATAATTGGGGATAGATCCAAGGCAACAAAGAAAAAAAATCGCAAAAAAGTTAAAACCCAACGCAATCCAACCCCGCAAAGTAGCATCGAAAATTGAAAAATTTTTAAACTTAAATATCTCGGCGGCCATCTTGTTTTTTCAAATTTTTCCAAATTCATCGTAACACTTTTCCCAACATTAGTCGAAAACGACACCAGTCTCGGGTAGCTGCATAATAAAAAAAAAGTTGGTCATTTCACCTCGGCCGCCATCTTGGATTTTTGAAAGGTCGGATTTTTCCCATAGACAAGGGGGTTAGTCAAAAATTCTCCCATACATCATATCTACCCCCACCACTCCATCTGGGAGATCAAAACGACTTTTTGTAAAACGAAAAAAAAAATTCCAGCAACCAGTGTTGCCAGTCGACATCGACGAAAATGGTCAAATGTCATTAAGACAACCACGACACGTTTGCGTGTGTGAATTTTTGATTAAAAATATTGCTCCTTCTACTTTTCATATTTTTGAATAGAAAGTCCAAAAAAATATATGAACGAAGATAAAAAAAAATTAAAACCTGGCAACACTTTGGGTCAAGTTACACAACCGCCCGGAACAAAGGGACCCGCTCAAATGTTGCCAACCTGGAGAAAAATTCACCCAAAAAATGTCATTTTTCGTACATTTTTCAAAATGGCCGCCACCGCGTCCGCCATCTTGTCGAAAAAAATAAATATCCCCAAAATATCAAAATCGAGGATACCTTCAAGCGAAAGCAAAAAAAATATTGCAAAAAAGTTTAAAAACCCACCCCGATGCGACCCCTCAAAGTCACCTCTAAAATCGAAAAAATTCAAACCAAAATAACTCGGCGGCCATCTTGTTTTTTCAATTTTTTCCCATTTTTTCATAATCAGCTTCCTAAACTTTACGAAAACCTTCAAAAACATTTTGCAAAAAGCCATAAACAAAAAAGTTGACAATCGCCGCGCAGCCGCCATCTTGAAAATGGGAAATGTCAGATTTTTCCCGAGGTGTCGGAAAGAGATGGAGAACTTTCGCCATAGACAACAAAATCCCATCTCGCCTCCTTCTGGGAGATCAATTGTATAGGTGAGTCAGTGGTAAGTCTAGGATTATATATTATAACTAGGTTTTCGCGTGGGGCGCGCGCTGCTAAAGCAGCGCGCGTGCCTTTCTCTTTCGCAAAAGACAAAATAAATAAATGTTTTTTTTTTTTCAAAAATATCATTGGTCTTTGAAATTATTTTTCGATTCAGGGCTATGTTTGCGACATGTTTGGCTTCAAACTACTACTTTTGGTTTGTATACGTATATTTTTGGCATGATTAACAGAATATGAGAGGGAGAGGGAGAGGGTAGAAGAGGAAGAGGGAGAGGGGGAGGGAGAGGGGGAGGAAGAGGGAGGGGATGACGGAGAGGGAGAGGGAGGGAGGGGGAAAGGGCGAGGGAAAGGGGAGAGGTAGGGAGAGGGGAGGGAAAGGGAGGAGGAGAGGTAGCGGAAGAGGGAGGGCAAGGGGGAGGTAGAGGGGAAGGAAAGCGATGGAGAGGGAGAAGGAGAAATTGATAGGCGGTACAAAGTTTGCCGGGTCAGCTACTTGATAACTTATAATAACCCTTAATACTAATAAACGCCTCATACATTGTATTGACATTCAATGGACAAACAATCTGAAATATTCGACAAAAAATACATTTGTATGAAAATTAATATTTTTATATGGCAACACTGCATCATTTTTCCTCCGATGTGTACGATCTATAAGTACCAACAACCTCTTGATATATTGTAATGACATAAGATTAATGAAATAACCTGAAATATTACTTAAAAAAGTACATTTTGTTTGATAACTTAAATTTTTTGTATGGCAACCCTAAAATATTTTTTCACCGTCATTTACAAACTATTGTCGTCTACAATCGCCCCATACATTATAAGGCCATCAAATGAAGACAACCGCCTCAAATATTTGAAAAAAGAAAACATTTGTATGAAAATTATTATTTTTTGTATGGCAACACTGAAATTTTTTTCACCAAAATTCACAAAATAACAGTACCTACAAATGCCCCATACATTATAGTAGCGAAATATTCAATCCAAAAATAAATTTGTATGAAAATTATTATTTTTTGTATGGCAACACTGAAATTTTATTGTTTTTTCCAAAACGAATGATTTAATTAAGAAATATCTCCCATACATTTCTTATACTCCTGATCTATAGTTTAGGCTCAATTACTCGAAAAGTGAAAAAAATTCTGGACTGCAGTGTTGCCAGTTATTAAGATGAAAATGGTCAAATGTCATTACGACGACCCACTTGAAATGTTTTGGGGAAATATTTTGATTAAAAATATTTTTCTTCTACTTTTCATATTTTTGAATGGAAAGTCCAAAAAATTGTATGAACGAAGAAAAGAAAAACCAAATATGGCAACACTTTCGGTCAAGTTACACAACCGCCCCATACAAAGTTACCCCCTCAAATGTTGCCAACCTACAAATTTTTTCGTTCAAAAAATGCCATTTTTCGTACATTTTACAAAATGGTCGCCACGCGGTCCGCCATCTTGTCGAAAAAAATAATATCCCCAAAATATCAAAATTGAGGACACTTTCAAGGGAAAACAAAAAGAATATTGGAAAAAAGTTGAAACACCACCCCGATGCGTCCACACAAAGTCACCTCTAAAATTTCAAAACTTTAAAGAAAAATATCTCGGCGGCCATCTTGGTTTTTAATTTTTTTTCTAATTTTATCGTATTAGGCGTCCCAAAATTATTCGAAAATAACACCAATATTGAGTAGGTGCTCAAATAAATAAAAAGTTGACAATCGCCGAGCGGCCGCCATCTTGAATTTTCGAACGGTCGGATTTTTCCCATAGTAACCATAGATAGTCAAGCAACTTTCCCACACATCATTATAACCCCCCACCAATACTTTCGGCTGGGCTACTCGAAATGTGAAAAAAACGGGAAAAAAAAATCTAGCTCCCAGTGTTGCCAGTTAATTTAGATGAAAATGGTCAAATGTCATTACGACGACCACTAAAAATTTTTCGGTGAAATTTTTTGATTAAAAATGTTTCTCCTTCTACTTTTTATATTTTTGAATAGAAAGTTCACAAAAATGTATGAACGAAAAAAAAATCAACGTAACCTGGCAATACTTCTGACCAAGACCCACAACCGCCCCATACAAAGTGACCCCCTCAAATGTTGCCAACCTAAAAATTTTTTTCTTCAAAAAATGCAATTTTTCGTACATTTTATAAAATGGCCGCCACGGTGTCCGCCATCTTGGCGAAAAAAAAAATATACCCCAAACGTCAAAATTGGGGATATGTGCAAGGCAACAAAGCAAAAAAATCGCAAAAAAGTTTAAAACCCAACGCAATCCGACCCCGCAAAGTCACCTCGAAAATTGAAAAATTTTAAATCAAAATATCTCGGCGGCCATCTTGTTTTTTCAAATTTTTCCAAATTCATCGTAACACTTTTCCCAACATTAGTCGAAAACGACACCAATCTTGGGTAGCTGCATAATAAAAAAAAAAGTTGGTCTTTTCACCTCGGCCGCCATCTTGGATTTTTGAAAAGTTGGAGTTTTCCCATAGATCCGGGAGTGAACCAAAAATTCCCCCATACATAATATCTACCCCCCACCACTCCTTCTGGGAGATCAATTCGGGTTTTCGTAAAACGAAAAAAAAATTCCAGCAGTCAGTGTTGCCAGTCGACATCGACGAAAATGGTCAAATGTCATAGCGAAGACCGCGACACGGTTTCCTGTGTGACATTTGTATCAAAAATATTGCTCCTTCTACTTTTCATGTTTTTGAATAGAAAGTCCAAAAAAATGTGTGAACGAAGATAAAAAAAATAAAACCTGGCAATACTTTGGGTCAAGTTACACAACCGCCCCGAACAAAGGGGCCCGCTCAAATGTTGCCAACCTGAAGAAAAATGCACCCAAAAAATGTCATTTTTCGTACATTTTTCAAAATGGCCGCCACCGCGTCCGCCATCTTGTCGAAAAAATAAATATCCCCAAAATATCAAAATTAAGGATACCTCCAAGCGAAAGCAAAAAAAATATCGCCAAAAAGTTGAAAAACCACCCCGATGCGACCCCGCAAAGTCACCTCTAAAATGGAAAAAATTCAAACCAAAATAACTCGGCGGCCATCTTGTTTTTTAATTTTTTTCTCATTTTTTCGTAATTCCCTTCCTAAACTTTACGAAAACCTCCAAAAACATTGGCCAAAAAGCTATAAACAAAAAAGTTGACAATCGCCGCGCAGCCGCCATCTTGAAAATGGGAAATGTCAGATTTTTCCCGAGGTGTCGGGAGGGGATGGAGAACTTTCGCCATAGACAACAAAATCCCATCTCGCCTCCTTCTGGGAGAACAATTATATAGTTCACTCCCCGTAAGTCTAGGATTATATATTATAACTAGGTTTTCGCGTGGGGCGCGCGCTGCTAAAGCAGCGCGCGTGCCTTTCTCTTTCGCAAAAGATAAAATAAATAAATAGTTTTTTTCAAAATTGTCATCGGTCTTGGAAATTTATTTTTCGATTCAGGGGTCTGTTTGCGACATATTTGGCTTCAAAGCACTTTGTCTTTTTTTGTATGGCAGCACTGAAATATGTACATACGGAGAGAGAGGGGGAGATGGAGACGGAGAGGATGAGAAAGAGGAAGAGGGAGAGGGAGACGGAGAGGGAAAGGAAGTGGTAGACGTAGAGAGAGTGGGCGAGAGAGGGAGGGAGAGTGAGAGGGAGGAAGATGGAGAAGGAGAGGGAGAGAGAGAGGGAGGGAGAGGGGGAAGAAGATGGAGAAGGAGAGGGAGAGAGAGAGAGGAAGAGGGAGGGGAGACGGAGAGGTAGCAGGAGAGGGAGACGGAGAGATAGCAGGAGAGGGAGATGGAGAGATAGCGGGAGAGGGAGACGGAGAGATAGCGGAAGAGGGAGACGGCGTGATAGCGGGAGAGGGAGCGGGAGAGGGAGGGAGAGAGAAAGGGCGAGGGAAAGGGTAATAGGGGGAGGTAGAGGGGAAGGAAAGCGATGGAGAGGGAGAATGAGAAATTGATAGGCGGTACAAAGTTTGCCGGGTCAGCTAGTTGATAACTAATAATAACCCTTAATACTAATAAACGCCTCATACATTGTATTGACATTCAATGGACAAACAATCTGAAGTATTGGACACAAAATACATTTGTATGAAAATTAATATTTTTACATGGCAACACTGCAACATTTTTCCTCTGATGTGTACGATCAATAAGTACCAACAAACCCCTGATACATCGTAGTGACATAAAATTGATGAAATAGCCTAAAATATCACAAAAAAAAAGGAAATTTGTATGAAAAATATATTTTTTGTATGGTAACACTAAAATATTTTTGACCATCATTTACAAACTATTGTTGCCTACAATCGCCCCATACATTATAAGGACATCAAATGAAGACAACAGCCTCAAATATTCTGAATTCTGCCGCCCCTAGGACGTTGCCGCCCCTAAGCTGCGGCCTATACGGCCTATTGACAAATCCAGGACTGAGCTGGAGCCAGTGCCGGATTTATATTTTTTATGAGTATAGACCAATTTATTTCTGCCGCCCATGTACCTTTCTAAAATAAGAATTTTCCATTCATAGTAAGGAAGGCACTGAATAGTCACTAAGAAAGTGCGTAAAAAAACAAGAATCACAATTTTTTGCGACACTTTTTAATAGCAAAATCATCTATAATATATTATCATCTCCTGAAATTTGCCGCCCCTAGGACTCTGCCGCCCCTAAGCCGCGGCCTATACGGCCTATTGATAAATCCAGGACTGGCTGGAGCATCATTTAAAACAGATAAACACCCAGCGCATTCAGTTGTTGTTTCCATTTTTACTAAAATGCTGAAAGTAACATTAAATAATACTCAGTTATTTACTTGCTTCTGTATTTTTCTGTGATAAAGTTTATAAACGAAGAGTTTATTTTTAGTTTAAAGTTGTGATATATTGTTGGTTACATAGGAACTAATTACAATAGAATTTTTTGTGTAAACTAAGTGAAAAAACCTTATTTAATCAGTTTAATTTATAAACTTAAAAATAAGTTTATTAAAGCGATCTTGAGTGTCGATGCAAGTTGTTGTAACAAACGCCTATGTAACGCGATCTGCACGGCGCTTAAGCCCTTGTTTCCGCGAAGAAACAAAGCGACGTTCTCCGTAAAAGTACATTTGTATGAAAACTTTTATTTTTTGTATGGCAACCCTAAAATATTTTTTCACCATCATTTACAAACTGTTGTTGTCTACAATCGCCCCATACATTATAAGGCCATCAAATGAAGACAACCGCCTCAAATATTTGATAAAAGAAAACATTTGTATGAAAATTATTATTTTTTGTATGGCAACACTGAAATTTTTTTCACCAAAATTCACAAAATATCAGTACCTACAAATGCCCCATACATTATAGTAGCGAAATATTCAATCAAAAAATAAATTTGTATGAAAATTATTATTTTTTGTATGGCAACACTGAAATTTTATTGTTTTCCCATAACGAATGATTTAATTAAGAAATATCTCCCATACATTTCTTATACTCCTGATCTATAGTTTAGGCTCAATTACTCGAAAAGTGAAAAAAATTCTGGACTCCAGTGTTGCCAGTTAATTCACATAAAAATGGTCAAATGTCATTACGACTACCACAAAAAATCTCTTTGTTTGATTGTTTTATCAAAAATATTTTTCCTTCAACTTTTCATATTTTTGAATGGAAAGTCCAAAAAATTGTATGAACGAAGAAAAGAAAAACCAAACATGGCAACACTTTCAGTCAAGTTACACAACCGCCCCATACAAAGCAACCCCCTCAACTGTTGCCAACCTACTAATTTTTTCCTTCAAAAAATGCAATTTTTCGTACATTTTACAAAATGGCCGCCACGTGGTCCGCCATTTTGTCGAAAAAAAAAATATCCCCGAAATATCAAAATTGAGGACACTTTCAAGAGAAAACAAAATTAAAATTACAAAAAAGTTGAAAAACCACCCCGATGCGACTCAACAAAGTCACCTCTAAAATTTCAAAACTTTAAAGAAAAATATCTCGGCGGCCATCTTGTTTTTTAATTTTTTTTTAATTTCATCGTATTAGTTGTCCTAAAATTATTCGAAAATGACACCAATATTGGGTAGGTGCTCAAAGAAAAAAAAAAGTTGACAATCGCCGAGCGGCCGCCATTTTGAATTTTCGAACGGTCGGATTTTTCCCATAGTAACCATCAATAGTCAAGTAACTTTCTTATACATCATTATAACCCCCCACCAATACTTTCGGCTGGGCTACTCGAAATGTGAAAAAACGGGAAAAAAAAATCTAGCTCCCAGTGTTGCCAGTTAATTTAGATGAAAATGGTCAAATGTCATTACGACAACCAGTAAAAATTTTTTGGTGAAATTTTTTGATTAAAAATGTTTCTCCTTCTACTTTTTATATTTTTGAATAGAAAGTTGACAAAAATGTATGAAAGAAAAAAAAATCAACATAACCTGGCAACACTTCAGACCAAGACCCACAACCGCCCCATACAAAGTGACTCCCTCAAATGTTGCCAACCTAAAAATTTTTTTCTTCAAAAACTGCAATTTTTCGTTCATTTTATAAAATGGCCACCACGGGGTCCGCCATCTTGGCGAAAAAAAAAATATACCCCAAACGTCAAAATTGGGGATAGATGCAAGGCAACAAAGCAAAAAAATCGCAAAAAAATTTAAAACCCAACGCAATCCGACCCCGCAAAGTAGCCTCCAAAATTGAAAAATTTTGAACCAAAATATCTCGGCGGCCATCTTGTTTTTTCAAAATTTTCAAAATTTTTCGTAACACTTTTTTCAACATTAGCCGAAAACGACACCAATCTCGGGTAGCTGCATAATAAAAAAAAAGTTGGTCATTTCACCTCGGCCGCCATCTTGGATTTTCGAAAAGTCGGATTTTTCCCATAGATCCGGGAGTAAACCAAAAATTCTCCCATACATAGTACTCACCCTCCACCACTCCTTCTGGGAGATCAATTCGGGTTTTCGTAAAACGAAAAAAAAATTCCAGCAGTCAGTGTTGCCAGTCGACGTCGACAAAAATGGTCAAATGTCATTATGACAACCACGACACGCTTGCATGTGTGAATTTTTGATTAAAAATATTGCTCCTTCTACTTTTCATGTTTTTGAATAGAAAGTCCAAAAAAATGTGTGAACGAAGATAAAAAAAATAAAACCTGGCAACACTTTGGGTCAAGTTACACAACCGCCCGGAACAAAGGGACCCGCTCAAATGTTGCCAACCCGGAGAAAAATTCACCCAAAAAAGGTCATTTTTCGTACATTTTTCAAAATGGCCGCCACCGCGTCCGCCATCTTGTCGAAAAAATAAATATCCCCAAAATATAAAAATCGAGGATACGTTCAAGACAACACAAAAAAAATATCGCCAAAAAGTTGAAAAACCACCCCGATGCGACCCCGCAAAGTCACCTCTAAAATGGAAAAAATTCAAACCAAAATAACTCGGCGGCCATCTTGGTTTTTCAATGTTTTCTCATTTTTTCGTAATTCTCCTTACAATTTTAACAAAACACCCGAAAAACATTTTGCAAAAGGCTATAAACAAAAAAGTTGACAATCGCCGCGCAGCCGCCATCTTGAAAATGGGAAATGTCAGATTTTTCCCGAGGTGTGGTGAGGGAAAGGAGAATATCCGCCATAGACAACAAAATCCCATCTCGCCTCCTTCTGGGAGATCAATTGTATAGGTGAGTCAGTGGTAAGTCTAGGATTATATATTATAATATTTTGTGTGGAATATGCTAATTAAATACGGAACAAGTTAACGCCAACTGCTTGAATGGAATCTGTTAATTTTATGGGCTGCGGTTAGCTCGGTTTATGAATTATGATCGCTCGGCTCGCTGGTTTATTGGTTGTCATTACTGATATTATGAGGGAAATTCAAATTTAATAACGCGCAATAAATATAGCTCCGTTTAATTATAGCTCGTTGCCTTTGCTTTTTAACCCCCAACAAAAAAAGAGAGGTGTTATAAGTTTGACATCTCTGTGTATCTGTATGTCTGTCTCTGGCATCGTAGCTCCCAAACGAATGAACAAATTTTGATTTAGTTTTTTTTTGTATGAAAGGTGACTTAATCGAGTGTTCTTATCCATGTTTACTATAAACTGTCCGGGGTTTTTTAAATTTTTTATAAGAAAGTCATCGAATCGTCGTTTTCACATTACTTTATAGTCCTGACAGATTTTAGAGCTTATTTAATTCAACCGTTTAGGTTTTTCCGTGTGCAAACATGTCCCACAAGTTTGTCAGGTAAAAACCGGGTACATGAAGCATTATACCAATTCAGAGGAATTGCGGAGGCGTCAGAAAATTTACAGTCACTCTCGCCTTAATTCAGAAATGAGTGCGGGGGGCGATAATTGAAGTCGGCAATAGGCAAATTGTCGTACTCGTCTCTCCTGATCTCCGACGCAACCGCGACATCCGATTTTAAACTCTCCACCGTTACATTACGGACTTGTCTGCACTGAACGTCAATTGTTTCTCAGGTCTATCATATCGAAATCCAAATTGGACTCTGGCACGTTGTCACAAAGTCTGGAGTGCGTCGTGATCTACGGTGACCGAGTTGTCTTGATCGCGCGATAAAACGTCGGTACGCCGCAGATTTGCATTGCGTCCGTTGCGCTGCCAATTACATGAGTCTCAGTAACACGTTTCCTTACGATTGATTGGAATGCGACCAATACGGCACATCGGCGTGGCGTCCACATTGATCAAGAATATTTTGGGATTGTTCTGCTTTGACGGAATATTACTGACACCTGGTGTCGGTGATCTCCGGCGGTTACGACGTACCTCACTCAGCGGAGGCGGTAATAGACATGTCAATTTGGCTTGTGGACCGCTCGAAAAGTGACAATTTCCTTTAGTTGTGTGTAATTTTATTTTATATAGCTTACCAGAATCTATGATGCAGTTATGCAAATTCTTTAGCTTCTAAATCTAACCGATTGAAACTCGGTTCGTTGAATTTAGTATGACTGATAGAAGATTTAACGACAATAACTCTTTAATAGTATAACAATGTAGTTTCCGTGCGACCTCATTATAGTAATAGATTGCTCACGGGCATAACAGAGACAAATGGACCGCTATCTAGATGGTATACCATATCCGTTTAATTTAGCCGGTCACGTTCCTCGGATGCCGCGCACTACAATAGTTGGGACTCACGTGTCTAACACAGAAAATCAGCTTTATCGTTCGTATTTGTTTATATTGTCGCCCTCCGTCGTGTGTCAATGTCATTAAGATAACTACTTTTATTTTCGTTGACAAGAGCGTCGCTTTGTTATCGAAATCTGTCCAGTCGCAACTGGATCGCTGTCAAGAGTTCACGTTGTGTCATTAATACCAGTTTGTTTTCGTATAAAATGTCATCTTTCTCGGTTTGTGTTGGTTTTAGTAACGCTTTGGTATAAACAGGGGCCCCCTGTGTTTCAGTATCTTGGCTTGCGGCCAGGGCAGTAGGTACATCTATTATGTACAAACAAGCAATGTGATCGTTGTAGCTACGGTTCTATTTAGTTATTGTATGATGATCCTTATGTATTAGTATTCTTTTTTCAAGACCAGCACATTTGTTATGTATAGTGTTATTTCACTGTGTAGTTTCAAAACAAAGCATACATTAACAATATTTTTAAAAAATTTTAAATTTACAACATGGTAAATTCGAGCACAAACATAAGAGAGACTATACAAATTCAATCCGCGCGGTAAGGCATCCAAAACTAATTGTACCGAAGATAAATAATTACTATGGCAAAAGAGCAAGGCGATGGGTAATACCAGTTTTAATAAACGAACTGCCACGTCATATATATAATGAAGACATAGAACAGTGTAGCAAAAATGCACTTAAAAATATTTTAAGAAAACATTAGCTGTCCCAATGTCCATAGCTCATTATTAATTTAACCAATGTGTCATTTAGAATAACACACGTATTCATCCATAAACACTTAAACAATTGCAAATACACACACACGCATACACACACACACATAAACACAAAGACACACACGAATACACACACACGCATACACATATGCAGACACATCACACACAACCTTACAAGCTAACATATTAAACATGCAATAAAAATAGTGTAGGTTTTTACATTACCTGGAACATTAGTTTATTTTGTGCTTATTATAAGCTTTAACTACTGCCGACAAACTACTTCGCAGTTTGGCAGACATGTAAAGAATGAAATTGTACTTGTTTGTTAAGATTACTTTAAATAAAAATAAAAAATTACGAAATAAGGTGCTCAACGAAACTGCTTTTTAAAGACTCTGACAAATGAAGTTCCTTATTAAACGTTACTTATTCTTTTATTTCATTAAACATCTATATTGAGACTAATCTTTTCGCTCTTCAAACTGCTTTATTTAATAATGAAGCTCGTTCGACATAAGTGCTTCTTTTCTAACTCGAGGGTTTCAGATCCCCAAGAGCTCTATCTATGCACTGGAGTGGTTACATAATGGCAACAAGGGGCGTGGTATTCTGAGCGCAGAAGTGGCTCATTGTTCCAGTTAAAGTCCTGATGCAGCATTGTAACTCAAGATAAAACACGCTTACAATGCGTGAATTTTATTAAAGGCTTCAGACAATCTTATTTGTTCTTCGTTTTTTGGTAGTCGCTGTGTTGGCACGCCTTATAGATTGATAAATGTGAAAAAAGATTATTGAAGTCTTTGTGGTCATTATTTTTACCATCAATAGTTAGTCTTAAACGAAATTTATTATCATTTCTAAGAGTTACAATACACTGACATAGGAACAAGGCTTATCTGATTGTACCAAATTTTAGACTGTAAAACTGGTGGCTTGTTCATAGGTACATGTATAAAAATTAATTATAGAATTCTATTAAAATTGACGGAAATACCATACTTTAAATTTAAAACTCATATTAAAAGCATTGTTATTACAAAAGAGTATTAAAAATTAGATAATTATTTTAATGATAAAATTGCTTGGACATGAGTTTTATACACACTACACTCCGGTAGTTTCTTGCTGCTTCTTCTCCCGGGCCCTCTCACAGTAGGGCCTTGTTGAAGCATTGGCGTAGCTTGCATGACTTTCAAAAAGTGTTTGTAAACCAAACCAATTTTGAATAAAATATTTGAATTTTAAATTTTAACGAAGAAAGACTGTATCTGTAACTGTGAAACCTAGTATGAAAATGATATGATGATCCATGCACACCACCCTTTTGAGTAGATTTATTTTAAAATTTATTGTTTATTTTGACAGTCGAACTAATGAGAAAAAAATTCCCGCTAGTTCGATGACCGAACTAGTGAGAAAAAAAAATCCAACTAGTTTGACGATCGAACTAACGAGTCGAACTAGTGAGAACAAAACTTATTGTAAGTCTTAAACGAGTTACGTAAAATAAGCCCAAGTTTTACCCGCATCACGTCTTCATCGTGTAGAGCCGCTACTATAACTTTGTCTTGGTTTTATATTCTCAGCGCTTTGATAACTAAGTTGGGTAGTTATAACTTTGCTCTCAGAAAACAAGCCAACTTTTTGTATCTGTCGATAATGTTCATATCAAGTTTTGATAGGTCGTATATAAAATTATGGGTCGTATATTCTGACGGGGTCTGTTATTACTGCTGTAAATAGAAAACGGTACTTTTTGGCGTGAGAGCTTTTAAAACTTACGAGTAGATATACATTAGATTGATGGTAAAAGATGATGAACGACCGTTCTCAGTGCTCTACCTAAAATATATCTACCTATTTATAATTTGTAGATAAGTTAGTACGTAATGTAGTAACAGACAATTAAGTACTAGTTGCTAGTAAACTGACTTCAGGATTATGTATAAATAGATGGGATATTGAGAGCGACCTTTAGTTATTATTACCAAGGATTATGTATAGATAAATCATTGAAGATGACCGGTAAAGGATAATCGTGAAGTGTCTCCCGCCATTGCTCCCCCCGTGTGATATTTCACCTCGTCTCCGCTCACCACCATGCCTCTCGTCTCCAGCTCTAATAAACAACATCATTGCAGACGCCCATAAAGTGTTAGTGATATAATTCCGCCCAGACACACCCGGCTGTGCCCAATACAGATGATACGTCTCGCTGTGAAACGCAGGAAATAATTTGCTAATGTCGCGTCGTCGCCAATTTTTCCATGCTGTTTAAGTGTTTTGTTTTGCGTTCTTTCTTTCTAATGCTATGGTGATGAATATTGTTTCAAGTTTTTGGGCTCTGTACAACACATTTAGAAATATCGGTGCATATTTGCATTGTGCAATTTGTTTGACAAAGCTGCAACTGTTGAAGTTAGGACATACTTTTTAGTAGTTGTCTTAAGGTTATGTTGTTCAAGAAGGCAGCTATTCTGATTTTAGGATTAAACTTTGACTAAAATAAAAAAAATATTAGTCATAAAAATACATCATTTTAAAAAACATGTTTGATCAAAATTTCCTTCCACTAATTCCGAAAACGTTAAACTTAAAAAAAATTCGTGCTGTCCTAATTTAACCTTACCCCTCAAATATTGTTATAATGTTCACTTATAATTTTTCCCTCAACGAAACGGCAATCTTCTATACTGCTGATATCCATAGGCAGTCTTGACCTCTTTTTGTCAAACGGCTATAAGCTTCATCTAACAAAAGAATATCTGAATACCTATACCTATCTGAATTACAGTAAAATGCGATAGAAAAGCGGCCGCTACTCAGTAACTTTTTGTACCTAGCAGTAGCAGTCTTAACTAGTCACAAGACTCGTTGTGTAATGTCGCAAATTTTACTCGAAGGACGCCTCTTGTGACGTTGTTTGCCTCTTAGACGACTTTGCTACGCGAACTGAGACCTAAATAGATGAACTCAACGTGGTATATTTTCAGTTTGTTAACACGCCATTATTAGATTCATCTGTACACATAATGTAGCTACGCCTTCTAGACTTCCCATATAATTTTGCACTCATATTAAGAATTAATAATGGCTACACATAATCAAACATGTAATATAACTGTGACTGATCGATGTCTGTACTTGGAATATATTTAAGGAAAACTTCTATTTACTAACGCAATAGATCCCCTAACAATGAATTTAAGATTTACATTTAAGATTTTAAGATTATTTTTACAGATTATATACGTTTTATGTACTCTAGATTTGCAGCAAGTAGGGTATATGTATTTTTTTTTAATATACCTAATTTCGTGCCATAAAATCTCTTTGTTCTCTAGGATCTCAACCTCAGACTGCCTCTCCATGAGACTCGAATCGTATCCGATCGTACCAGTGGCACGATTTTTAATAACGCACTCTAATATGTATTAATTATTAAACTTAAATATAACATCTTTTTTTCACATGTGAAAATTCTCTGCTCCAATTTTCTTTACCATTCTATACATGTCGCTGAAATCTCTTTAGGTCATTTCATATGTCGTATAATAGGGATATGAAAGGTATTTGGGACATGGGACTCTGGTATTTTTCTATTTTCCTGCTTCGTGCCTGGAATTATTCAGTTGAAACGACTCGTATACATTATTTTTGTTGAAATTCTGGAGTGAAAAATCTCCTCGGTATCTTAAAGACTCACGTTGAAGCGAGGTATCTGTAAAGTGGGTCAGGTTATAATGGAGTTCCGGAGCCTTAAACGATTTAATCTTGAGCTGTCGTCAAAAGATATTCTGATCACGTTTTGATCTAAAGAAGATTGGAAGACTTTTAAAACTTCACAGTGTTTATTGACAGCTGCGTACGTAATGCGAGTATAATGATTAATGACGGGTAAGGCTTAGATAACCTCTTGGAACATTATGATATCATAATAATTTAATAAACTTTCTTAAGAATTTCTTAGCACGAAGTCCCTCTACATTTTGACACCAACCAAAAATGAGAGGCCGCTTTGAAGTCGTTTTATAGACAAATTGCTTAATTAACAGGATCGAAATTGCACATTATTTCAGTACCTACATACTCTAACACTTGAAACCGAAGCACAATACGAGTATTTCTTACAGCAGTTTACGTCATGGCAGAATTTGTAAATGTAGATGCCTTGCTGTCTCAAACACATGTATTGAATGAATGAATTGAAGCCCTAATCGTAGTAAAATTTGGCAATAGATTTCAGTTCATACTTGAGAAACTTAAAAAATGTATTGGCCTCAGAAGTGCGCATTACTTTTATGGTTCGTGCTCATAAAACTAAGCATACCTCAAACATACAGGCAGTTTCGCTCCCAGAGGGCATCGTTACGGCTATATGGGTCATGACCTATTCCACCCAGTTAGCTCCTTTTTGAGCATTCCCCTCGTGTCTCCATCGCGCGCCATATTAATCTTCCCGTTGACTGCCGCATGCCTGCTCGCAATAATATATCACGGATATTATTCCGCCCGCAACTCGCTGACGGTGAATGTTAGCTGTGTGAGCCTGTGTGCTGTCTGATGTAATAATGGGGTGTGTTGGCTTGATATACTGACTAATTGATGATGAAAATTAATTAAAGCCGTATTTGGTTCAGTAAAGTTCAGTATTTCTTAATGTTGCTAAAGGTGATTGTTTTGTGTCATGAAAGCTCCACTATTAGTTTTCCAATAGTGTTTATAAGTTGACGGACTTTACCCACAAAATGTTATCTTCAGATATTTACTACTAAACACCCTTACCTTGCAGCCAATTGCTAAATATTAATGTTTTGATTGTTTAGCCTGATATGTACTCCGTAACCAATATAAGAGAGTGCTCAACAAATAAAAAGAGATGACGACGTACGGCAGATCAAAGCACCAGTTTTACGAGCGGAGTGAACCGCGAACTGCGCCCGTGTTTACCGTGTACGTGCCCCAAACGAATGATCTTTTAATTATACACATCGAATCATCTCCTTCAACTCTGTCATTAAATTCTATTATTTCACTTTGTGTTTGAACACTTTCAAGTTCACAAATGATTTTATCCTTTTCTAAAGATTTAATGTTAACAATATTGTTATTGTCATTTAAGTTTTCTCATACAGTAATTTGTTCTTTTATGTTGTTCGTTAACTTAACTGCTTATAAATTTAATAGTCTAGTTACTTGCGTAGTGACCTTAAACACCATTGCGAGGTCAACTTACTTGTTGTGGCTGTTGTACGTCGATTGTAACATAGCTTTATAGCGGCTGTAAAAACTGTAGGTATATGTACATACTCTTAATGCACTATTGAGGCTTGCAAGCCCTGATTATTTGAAACGCTGCCCTGACTCTTCAAGTTTCAAAGTCAAAGAAATATACCTACGACCTACGACTTCAACGTTTCTATAGATAGGATATTAATTCATCACCAGTAGTTTAGGTTTTACTAAATAAATTGCATCAATTCCATTCAATTAGGTATGATGATGGCCGTAATTCTGAAGATAGCCAGTTAGATGACATGATCTATTGACGTACCTACACCACTTACTCGTTTCTCTGGTGACATTTAAACCTGTATGTTTCTATTATGATGAAAACCAATTTTTATTGCGATTGTTTATGTACGCTGATACTAAGTGACATGACGAAATTATTTAAATGTTTTGACCCAATAAAATATGTAAGTTTCGGGTTTTTTTAATATATTTTCGCATACTGTGTATTTTGTTCCTTCTAATTTTTATTTACATAACTGTAATTCGTTCCAGGTGATAGCTCTACGCAAAAACAATATTTTTGTAGTCATCCATAAAGTGGAGGTCGTTGCCATTGTCATTGACAGTTGTATAATGAATGATAAATGGTGGTCCGTAAGCGGAGTTTCGGTACAATATAATCAGAGGCTTTTGTATTTAAAGATCTTAATGTGGTTTTAGTCATGTGCATGTAAATTGTCATGACATAATCCGTGCATAAAAAGAACTACTCATTTTTATTGGAGTTTAAATTCTTTAGAATCGATTTTCATATGCCTACGGTACGAAATTTTATGAGGAGTAATATCAAACTTATGGTCGTAGCACACATATCAACTCGTAAACGGAACGTAAACGTATCAACTCTTGCATGTCAGTATTCTTTGTATGAAACTCCCTACTGTAAAGCACACTTATCGGATTCGTAACGTAATCGCCTCGCCTCGAGACAAGCTCACGAACCGCGGTACGGTGCGTGGACGACTTGCCGTACCCGCGCTTACGTCTCACCGTACGGTATCCTTCGACTTTCCGTTTCCTCGTGCGCGCGCCGCGCCGCGGCTACCGCTGCGTCGGCGAACTGCTGTCATTCATTCCGTCAACCAGCGGCCGGCGAGCCGTAAGCGCGGCGTCGCCTAGCCGTAGCCGAGTCGATTTGGAGCTGTTGGTCGGTTATAACGCGCTTACGTTAGGTTGACGGCGAGGCGATCCGGTGCCGATCCCTTTCCGAGTTGATATGTGCGCTACGACCATTAGTATCATCATCATCGTCGTCGTCGTAAGTCTTAACTTAGATAATAATATTTTATAATAGTATAATAGTAAGAACGCCATCTAATGATAATAATAACTTTGTTACTGATTTGACGATTGCAAACTAAATGGTTGATTTAACGATTGCAAACTAGATGGCGTTAAACTCCAGTCGTAAGTCGTAGCTGATACACACATTTTTTAGATATTTATCTATCCTTCTAATCTAATCCTTCAGGTAAACTATAACAAAAACAGTTGTTTGTTGCTCTTTAAAGAAATGAATTTTTTTTTATAATTTCGTTAACTATGCCTCTCGAAGTAGTGAAGTGGTTTTTAAGTTATTTTGCATTGTTTTTTTTGCATAGAAGCGATGACTTGTTTATTCGCCGCCGTTATGAAACTTAAGTCTGCAAGTTTTGTATGACTGTAGTAAATTATAATTTACTTGATAACTTGCTGATGATGCTATCACATCATTCACATATTCTATCGTTAACATCCTCATTGTTATCAACTAATGTATTAGTGATAGAAATATCATTAAATGTTATGAAATTAGGAGCCATTGTAACGTCACAACATGTGAAATTCTATTTAGTTGCTGTACAATTTCAGGTTCTTTATTTTTTTAGGGAGCTCAATTGTAACTGAAGTTCATATGGTTGGTCATATTAGATATTAGCTGTTAGAAATTATCCTGTGTCAGCTTTATTTCTGACGTGAACTCCAATTTCTGGGAGTTAGCAATTTATTGGTGTTAATTGGATGAGTTAGCAACTCGCCGCTTCCAGTCAGCTTCGTTGATATCGAATTATTTCTTGCTATTAGGTACTCCGTTTTATATGGATGTAACTCAATTTTCGCCATTACAGACTTTGCAATTATTAGTAATTGGGACGTGTCAAGCAATGTTGCAAAAGCGGTATGATTTGTAGGACTCTGTGTCTGGTATAGAATTGTACAACCTGTTAGCAAATTGTCGTCGGTAGCTTCAACTTGGATATAAAAAATCTTTCATCGGTATAATAGTTTAAAGTGTTTCATATTATATCTGCTGATATTTTTACATTCACTCGGGACGCATTAAATGTTAGTTTGGATTTCTTGTTTACTCTAACTGGGGTAGAAATACAGATCAACTCGTTTCGGTACAAAATTAGTCATTCTGATTAATCAACTCGGAAGCTTCTGACGTTAAATAAGATTTTTATGCCTTTGTCGGCTGTAGTCTGTAAATTAGCCCTGCTTTCAACCTAGAAAATACGCGTACCGTCCTAACTGCAAAATAGATTATAAATCTTAAAACATTTAACTTCTTTTTAAATTAAGTAGGTTTGGAGCAAATCTATGGTTTGGAGGCACTGGGATTTTAATGCATTACATAGATAAAATTAAAATATTCGTGATCAAATATTGAATCTACTTCATTATTATTTGCATATTGAAGTCTGTTGGAAAACTTGCCATATTTCATGACTCATATTTCATGATGTATTAGTTACTCAATATGGTATACTTTGTAATATAAAAACACAATTAAGTCAAAGTAAAACTGAGTGAGATAGGTCGTGCAGCATAGGCGAATATAATAATATAGTTTGTGTGTTCTAGAATATCTAGAGATTTTAGAGTATGTTGGCACGGCTCATCACGGCTGGTGCTGCGATTCATTGTGTGACATGTCAAATGTGATATTGATTGATGATCGAAACGCATTTGACGGAATACAGGCTGATTATAAATAGGGAGTGGCTGTTTCTAATTTTAAAGTTACAGCTTTGTTTTCGTTAATGAGAAGTACGGTGTTCAGTTTACTTCTGTTGTTTGAGGGAATCATGGACGTTTAAATATAAACGTAATATAAATTGAAGTTTATAAATTTATAAATGTTGGGCTTACGGAATTAGGAACCTCGCACTTTATATTAGTTGACAACTGACTTGGCTATGAGTTTTGCTGCATCAGTCCAGTCAGTTGTTCACACTCAGTAACTCCTACTGTGATAACTCAAACAGGTAGTCTACTTCAGTACTTTTAGTTCAAACTAGACTAGTCTTTTCTCAAGGCATTTCAATACATACGACTGCCCTATCTGACCGCTCACATTCTCGTCCATATCACTCGTGTTTATCACGTTATCACTTACGGGGGTACCTTATCGAAGTCCGTAATGATGACGTAAATCACCGGCTTTTGTTATTGACACCAATAGTTGAAATACCTGATTTTCATCAACGTCATTCAATCGGCAATATTCCAAAGAAATTCAATTCTTTTGTTTGCGGACTATGACAATATGAGATAAGTGTCCACTGTCACCAACGAACATTCGTATATTGACGTACTGACTGCTAAAAAGAAAACGAGGAAAGCGCTGCTTATAATAATCTTAAACACCGAAACCAAAACATTATAAAAATTTACGGTTTCAGTTAGAAAAATAACGGTAAATGGTAGCATGCACCAGTGCCACTCGGAATAAACCTCGTAGTACAGAGCCTAGCAACAGAGCATCATCCGTTATTCAGAAGGGTTCACAACGATAAGGGTATATTAGGCTGCGTTTAATTTAATTTAAAGGTAGGAGATAACTCTTAAAATCCGTTTAAATTATAAACAACTTTTCCTCAATAGGGAACATTACTACGTTGGACATGTAGTTCAGTAATAATACAAAATTCAGGAATAGGCAGGCAGTAGAGCCAAGTATTCATAAGTCATTAATGTCATTATGTAGTTGGTTGCTCCAAAATTAATTCTTTTGATCGTGGGAATAGTAGGTATGTTGATGATAAATACTCTCTAGTCAAATACAATTATGTAACCCTTGAAAAACAAAATCGATTCACATTATATTTATACTTGTTATGTAAGAAACCTCAAACAACACTGAAACATTATGTGATAGGTATAATAAAAACCATTAAGCGTGTCTGATATCACGTACATACTATCAACGATGACGTAGCTAACTTATAACCTAGCACAATATGTTGTCTGGTAGTATTAATTTGTATATGACGTAGAGCTCATTTGAGCACACTAGACGATTCAGGGAAGTAAATAGCCATGTTGTTTTTTGTTCTTTTTATGCATTCATCTAGAAATTGGATTCAACTTTGGAATCAAATTTCTTCTAAAATATCTCCGGATCGTTATGAGGTTCTTCAAAACGTGTAAAAAAAGTTATGTAGGGTGTTGTAAGGTTTTGGAATCTTGCATTTTATGTAGGAGAACTATCTTTCATCTAAGACTGTTGAGATTACAGTTGTGACATTTTTCATGGAAGACTGCATGTTAAATAGTTCCTCTTCACTTCACTAGGGTGTCAATATCTCAATGCCATCGTATTGTACGATAACAATGTGTCAAAGACCGACCTTCGCCTTAATCATTTAGTTACATTTACATTTTTTATAACTTACCTGCCGTTACTCGTTTGTACCGCTGTAATGACCCTGTCATTTCCATACTAAGTTGTATGCTGAGTGTTAAAATTTTGATAATCTTTCCTTTTCAAAACTAGCAACTAGTCGTTGTCGTCTTTGGTGTTACAGCAAATACCTATCTAGGGTTTTCTGTCGACGGATAATGATATCAGAGGCTTTTGGGCGACTTAAGAACTTCTGAAAATTGAGTTGCAACAACTCATAATTGTCCCACTGCTGGGCTCGGGGTCTCCTCTCACAATGTGAGGGGTACAGGCCATAGTCTGCCACGCTGGCCAAGTGCGGATTGGTAGACTTCACACACCTTTGAGAACATTATGGAGAACTCTCAGGTGTGCAGGTTTCCTCACGATGTTTTCCTTCACCGAAGCAAGTGATAATTAAATTGTAATACGCACATAATATTTGCAAATTAGAGGTGCGTGCCAGGATTTGAACCCGGGCCCCCGCGTTCGGGAGACTAACGTTCTAACCACTAGGCTATCACTGCTACTGAAAATTGAGTTGAATCCCCTCCATTTTTTAAGTACCCTTCCAATCCGCACTAGAGTAGAGTCGTAACTTCCAGGAAAGATCTGTATCCTGAACTTCTTGGTCGCTGATACATTCAGGGCAAGAAAAATACTTACGTGTATTACAAAAGTCCGATGATATAATTATTTTATGCAGATGCGAAACTGTTGCAGTCATTGTTTCAAAGCTGCAATACACACGAGATAATTATGTACGACGAAGTACGTTGCGCGGTGAATAATGTAACTTTCAATGAAAACGAAAATATTGAACTTATTATATAATAATGGTAAGTATTATGTGATTTATTCATTCTATATTTAGATTTGTTTTGAAAAGACTCATGTGAGTTATGAGCCTAAGACAACAAGATGTAGTTTTTACAAGTAGTTAAATAAAATCGAATTTTATTACTGTCTAATGAATTAAGTATTGCATTATTTTAAACGCATTAAAACCCGCTCTCTTAATAAAACTGTAAGTAAGCCACCACGTGGAAGCCTCATACATTTGTTTTGCTGTAGTCGTAATCCGATTGTTTTTACTTTTTACGACGATACGACTACCGATATTTAACGATCTATAAAACTCCACGGATTTGTAATATTGTTTATTGTTAAATTCCATAATTACAACAGATATCATACGCTTATAACATTGTTCAAACACTAGGATACCCTGTGTTGTGGATGAAAAAGCGTGGGATGCTTTATAAGATATTATCAAAATGATAATCCTTATACTTGTAATTAAAATTTATTTTCTATTTTTTAGTTGGATTTTCTATAAAAGCGTGTGTTTTTAGTTTTTTAAACTATTATATCCATAGCAAAGCATCAGTTCTCTGAGAAATCTATCCATTTCTACTATGGTTTCAAAGATAATCTCTTTGAAACTGATGTCACATGATCTATATCAACGTAACTATTATAGAACGTATTATATGAGCCGTTATCTGCAGGCGATTATCCTGTGGATTATCGCGTGTAGTGCGTCACAGTGACGACTGGCGACTCCGGCCGATGAGAGGAGGGTACCTGCAACATTCGTTACAAAGGATTAGTGCTAATGGCGTGGGTAGATCACACATTTGTGGCCCGTTGATTTTCAGTTATTTTAGATAGATGGGAATTATCGAATGAGGAAAGAATGAGATGAATGATCGGATTTGAAAAATATTTGTATTAAGTGTATCTGAAGTTCTTTGAAGTATTGCAATGATAAAATTGGGTTAGACTATCCTAGAGTTTACGATACCCAAAGACATATCTTCTAGCTTTCTTGTCAATCCATTAACGGTGCTAATGTTTTCGATAAAAATAGCGTTCACATAAAAGATCGCTACTTGACTGTTGATGTACAATATGCATTACCTTTTATAACATAGGTATAATAAAATTATTTCATTTGTGATAGTGACTTCACAAGTTAACTATGGGACTACTTACAAAATATAAATATCAGCTCGTCACTGAGGACCTAGTTATAAACTAGCCGAGCTTTCCAAAAACGTAGCAAATATCGTAATACATTTGAAACAAAAACACAAAATGACATTAAAAAAATATACTGTATGTATCTGTAGAAAATGTAGAAACGAATAGTTAAATTAACTTCCGGGCATGATAAAAGCCCACAATGATAAATTCAAATTGAGTTTAAATGTAATCTTTAATATGCATAAAAAAAACAAACAATGTATCCAAATGAAAATCTCAGAATTGAGCAGTCTGGTCATATTATGAAGTGCGCATATTGATGTTTTTCCAAACCTCCTCCGCCTTGCGCCATGCGCCATGCTAGCATGTCAATGACCATTTTACCTTTTGGGAGATTGTACGCGATGATGTCATCGATGCAAACGGGTCTTATTCATTGTCGATCCTATTAATGGCTGACTTCAGCCATTTAGAATTTTTGAAAATAACGATAACATACGTAATAAATGATACAGAATTATTTCCTAATTACGGGTTAAGTTTTGGTTTTATTTTTTTGTAGAGAATATAAAAAGCCCGGTTGGTCACACTGTCGACCTTACGAGTGTATTGTACGAGTCTATTGTGGGTATTGAGCCCCGGCATGTTTATTATTTGTTTTCGGCTCGCAGATTTTGTGTTTTATATTTGCTTATGTTTGTGCAAAACTACTGCGATGGTGTGTTTTATGTAAAATTATAGTGTTGATGAAAGATTCAATAAATACCACCCGTATAGAAACATGCAGAATTTTAAATTTACGATGACAATGTTGCTCCTTCGGCTGCTTTCATTTAGTAGTCGCAATGATGTTCGTTTCACGCATCCGAATGCGAGTCACGACTGGTAATGAAATCTGCAAGTGTGCAAAACGCACGCGCATTTCAATTTAAAGTTGAACCCGTCCTTGGAAATTATATCAGACTTTTTGTTATCTTGATTTAAAAGTAGGCGGGTATTAAACTCGTGTGAGGGGCTTAAAAGTGTAAGTAAGGTGACCCACTCCAGATCGAGAGCATACTGCACCTCGTTGTAAAAGGGCGAATTGATATAGAAAGTAGCTAATCCAAGTGTAAGAAGATTTTATGCTGTATTTGGCTCAACTAGTCAAGAGACATAAACAAACAAAGATAAATCTGCGATCAGGCGTACGAAAGCACCATGTAATTGATGTAATTGAGTGAATTGTGAGCGACTAGTGGTGTCACCCATTCATTTCGTTATTTAGTGGAGTCGCTCTCTCCTTTTCGCATATCATAAGATCAAAGTATCAGCTTAACTTGACAAGAAACATTGCGATTGTTATTCTAGCATTCGTATTTGGTGTATGTCTGTCGAAAACCGCCCGATCCCGTATTTGTTTCCCTAACGTATTCTGCGAACGTTTTACGAGCATCGCCAATTTGGACGGGATAGTTACGCAATTGACGAAACTACTGCATGCGAATAGAGACGGAAATCGCTTTCAACACCGAGCAATGGTTTAATGCCATGAGTTTGTTCATCTTGCTCAGTTCTAATGTACCAATCCCATGGTGCTCGGTCGTTGACTGGGCTTCGGTTTTTGTCCGCACGTTTAACAGTTGTATGTTATGTTTGTATGTTTGGTTAGTTCGGAGAAGTGCTAAATGTATTTTTAATAGTGTACATGGATGTAGCTAATGCTATTTTTATATTCTTTCCAATTTCTTTGTTAGAACGGTTGACACACGTAAACAAATATTCATTTGTTATTAACATTAACTTTTAATTCGTAAGGTCTATCTTCAGTTTTTTTCAAGGGAATCGTGTCGTCCAATAAGAAACGGCCATTCTTGTACGATCATTCTAGTCCGGCAAGTGGCATTTTTATAGTAATTGTGTAGCTCCCCAAAATAAATGACAAAACTTTAGTTGTTTGAGGGTGAAAACCAAGATATCGCGGAGTTTCTCGCCAAGTCGGCATCAACTTTGGTATTTAAATGACATATCAAATTTATTTACATCATTATTTCACTGTATAAACAAATTAAGAGCTCCTTTACTGTTTTCACTTAATTCAAAGGCCAGGAAATCTCAGTGCAGAGTGAATTATGAGTCAATTGCTGGTCGCGACGGACTGAGATATGATGTCCGGCTTAATGTTGTATCGTTATACAGACTATTGGCATAATTTTCTGTCTTTGTTTAGTAAGGATGACTAAAAATGTTTGATTGAAATATTTTGTTTTGCCTTGATAAAATGTTACCAATTATATTTAATATTATCATTGCCCTTTTTATCTATCTCGAACCAGAAGAATCAAAATCTATACTGTGTCTGTTAATGTGTATAAAAAGTCTGTTTTGCCGTCATTTCCATTTTTAATCAATCTCATAAATTGCTGATCATTACCAATTTAAAAAGATTCGAACATCGGCCTAAGATCTTAAGCCAATTTCCAACTGAAGTAACCATCTCTGCTTGTTTAATCGGCTTTATTAATAAGGTTTTGTGCTTTCAGAGCGTCTTAATAATTAAAACGTTTCGAAGAAACTCAAGAAATTTAGGACATAGCTTAATTTATTCTATATTCTAGGCCTGTTTCATCGACTTTAAAAATAATTTATTCAAAGTGCCTTTTGACCTTCTAAGTTTGGAGCTCTTTCTGTCAAGGGACGCATTTACCGAGCAAAGATTTCAAATTCCGTTTACATAATTTGATCTTTAAATGGATTATGAATTTTCTGCAATGTTGGTACTTATGAGATGATGCGATGAATGCGATGATATTCCTTCTTCATTTAAGATGATGTTTTAATACGATAGTTACCGTTCTAGTCAGCTACTAGAATACGCTACTAGAAACTCTGGTATTTTTTTTATTGTAGAAACTATATTTTTTTTTCTAAAATGAATAAAAACATCCCGGTGATTCAATGAACATAAACAAAATGAATACTAACCATATGAATGGATCTAGACTCATTGATTGTCCCATGCCCCTTAGCATCAATAGATCATTTACTCAAACACGCAGTCACCTCAATTATGGTTCGATTTACAAAAATAACTTCAATTAACGGCCTTTGACCTGCGGTCGATTACAATGAACGACCCTGTAGCCTAGTTGGTGGCGATTTTGCCTGCGAAGCGAGGGTTCCCGGATTCCCGGTCGAGGCAGATATTTATGTGACAGATAAATATTTGTACTACTCGGGTCATGGGTGTTATTGTGATGATGTGTCGTCCAAGCCACCCGCGACACAGGTAAATTACCTACTACGGTGGTATGAGTGTGTAAGCGTTTATTTATTACGAGTAAGCGCCCTCGCTTTGCTTCGGTTTTATTTTCTTTATTTTTTACACCTTGGGTTACATTATTGGAGTTTTATTAAGGATCCCTAATTTTTTGACTATATAATATAGCCTATGTCATCCGGCGATAGTGTAGCTTCTCATCAGTGAAAGAATTTTCAAATCGGTTCAGTAATTTCGGAGCCTATTCAATGCAAACAATCAAATCTTTCCTCTTTATAATATTAGTATAGATTATAATGATCAGTCACCTTTCCTTATATTCTAACGGTCTGCCCGCAGCTTTGCCCGTGTTTTCAGGAATAAGTACCACCCTATCAAATCATGGTGTACCTCAGTGCTTTTCATGAAAGTCCGTTCAGTAGTTTTTGCTTCAAACAAAAAAAACATCCATACATCTATACAAATTTCACATCTATAATATTGGTAGGATTAATTTGTATATCTTGTAAATAGCTACCGTTACAGCCCTAAACATATTGTTTGTCTCATGCGCGACCCAAGTACCGCTAGGAGTGTCGCCGTAAATTGTCAATAAGGCGGAAATGTCTTCAATCAATCGTTTATTGGCTTTCCTCTGAGACGTATTGCTATCTTTGCAATTTCTTCTATTCACCGTACTATTTGTGACTTGAGGTCATTATCTTACGATTTAGCTGGAAAGGTGTTTTTGTAATATTTTTTTCTTTACTAGGTTCAGTAATTTTAGAAATTTAAAGTTCTTATTAGTTACTTTCCAACTTGTATTAAATAAATTAAATGTTAAAATTTTTAATTAAAATTAATTGTCAAAATTTCCAATTAATTTATGTACAAAAAACCTAGTTTACCAGTTTACCTGCTGTGCGCTATTTTAAAAATTTTAAAATGTATTCAATTAAATGTCTATTACGGTCACAATCAAAGCGCCGTAAAAGGTGTCAACTTTATTGTAAATGAATATGCCCTATAGGGGAAGCAGGGAAACATCATTTACACGAAAAGGTTATGAAGTGAAAACTTTAAATTTTACGTATATGTAGTGTAATTGTACCGAGTTGGCACAGCGGGTGCGTGTTGTCGACAGGCCGCCCGGCAGCGGCCGTGCCAATGTCAAGCGAGGCATCGGCTGCTTCTTTAGTTTACACGACAACGACACAGCTTTATAATGAAGAAGTTTCATAAGGTTAAAATACTATATTTGATAACACTACAATCTAAACTAATATGATTACCGAAAAAATTTTAGAAATCCATCATTAAGTGGCTGAGATATAGATAATTAAAGTTTACGAATTCTCCGACTCGCCCTTGATGCCATTGCTTGTGTCCGAGATAGTCTCACCTATTACTTCCTTAGTCATGCGAGTCTCTACCATACTGCAGGTATAAAATGTTTTTAAACCTTACTTAAAACTATAACATTTTTAATGGTGTGACAAGCTCCTCGTCACTCGCATGCACAAAAGTTTGTGTATGCACACAATACAAACATACATTTGATGTTGTTGTCGTGTCGTCTAGTAAAAAAGCGACCATTCCTGGGGATTACGAAACTGTTGTGAACAATATTGTGCTATCTGAAATGCTTTGAAGATATTTTTATGTTATCAATGCAGGAAGCTGGCATGGAGCCTACACACCACTTTAATCAACCGTAATAAATGCAGAGATAACGGCGTTTCTGTTGCAACGTTGACTCAATTTAAAAGTGTTAGTATTACATTGTCCTTCAATGGCACATTGTATTAAGGTCGCTGCATACATAACGTGGACGGGACGTAGACGGTTCAATTTAATCAAATTTCCTACTTTGTCCACGCTCTATAATTAAATTTAGTATCCTGAGATCTTGTGAAACATTTAAAAATGCTATTTGAACGTTGATTTTAATAACGCTTTTTCATTTCTGGTTTAAGTGAAATCACAGTTTATACTACGTGTACGCTTGAAGGTATTCATACTAAGTAACAAATTAACGCTCATAGCCCTCTGACTTGCGTCGACCGCTAGTGGCAAAAAAATTCTTGAGCGTCCTGGTTGTTATCATAAGATAACAGTCGTTAAGCCATGTCGGAGGCCCTCGGGCGGTTTGAAAACATCCGACACTCGGGTTGGCCACTAACCCCTCCACCAATCCGCACTGGAGCAGCGTGGTGGAGTATACTCTAGGCTTCCTCAAAAGGAGAGACACGTGCCCAGTAGTGGGCCATTAATGGGTTGAGGCCAACTAATTAACTATTTTATCAAGCGGTAGCTCACGTTTAAGTGTCGCTTAAGTTTAATAATTAAACTTAGCAACTTAAACGATCGTGTGCAAAGTTAGAACTTTCTTATTATCGCTGATCTCCTACTTGAAGTTTAATCTTAGAGTTAAAGTTAGTTTTATCACAGAGCTTGTAGGCTAGTACGAATTAATTTAAGTTTAATAAGACGCTTTACTGTGTATAGTTTATTCATAGAGAAATCGGACTTTGTAGCTACGTTGTTGATTTTTTGAATATTCATCAATCTTTCGTCACGCTCTATTTCGTCTATTTTTTTTTAAGTCGATAGACGTCCATGATTAGGTTGCCTAATGACTTGTTCTCCAGTCTTTTAACATTTAAACATCAAAGAAGTGGCAAAGGATTCATTTGACGTAGCTCTTGACGATTATACCTACCGTACTTCTACTGCAGTTTGATTTATTAATAACAAAGCCTATTCTCAGAAATATCACCACAAATCTAATATTAATTGGTATGTACACTTTGAAGATATTTCTACTCAGCTCCTCTACTCACTTAGAAGGTTTTCAATTTGCACCTTTTATAACAAGCATGTTAACCATATTAAGCGCTCTAAAATCATAAAAGCTTCGCCGGCATTTGTGATAACGTAGTACGTGTGCTAACAAAATCTCATAATTATTTTAATATTATTTTCAACATAAAAGTACGAAAATTTTACCATGTTTAAATATTGAAACAGCGTGTTTTTGTTCTTTTAATAAATGTCAAAAAAAAACAGCAATTTGTTATAAAAATCAAATACGTCAACTTTGTAAACCCAAAAAGTGCAATATTAGTACGTATACATATTTTAAGAATTTTTAGACCATTTCTAAATGAAGCAGAAAACCGAATATGATGAAAACCAATTACTGTTTGCAAATTGAAAGTCGAATCCATCATCCCGAGGGAATAGATACAATTAAACCTTCCATCGAGAGTTCTCTAAACAGAATGAAACAACTCGATTTGACATTTGTGATTGGAATTCTGGTACAGCTTTTTTTATTTTAGAGCCCTTTCAGGTTTAAACTATTTGCTCATCATTACAATATCGACGTATACACATAGATAGTATCACAAATAACCAGGCTATGAAACAATATGTGTAAACTGTAAGTACTATAAATGCTAATGTCCAGTCTGCATTCAACGAGGACATTGCATAAAATAACAGCATAGTTGGACCAACTGAACCAAACGATCCGAGCTACATTACGAGTGTTACAACCGACATTTGAATAACAAATATTGATAGTGTCCGCACTCCGCATGCTCCTTTATACAATGCAGCAAACGTAGCTTTATGTGAATTTATGGTGAAGAAACACTAACGCTATAATAAAAAGCTAACAACTGATTATTGCTTATAAAAAATGAAAACTAATGTAACTGAAGAAATTAATATTAAGATGGAAATAATTTTGAGCTTCAAAATGCTAACAAATATAATAAACAGCGTGCACTCTACATCATACCATAAGTGAGATGAAAAGCTTTTAAGTCGAATATGCGCAGGCTAATGTCATTAGGCACCAGCGCACAGCGGGAAGTACTCAGCTAACCGACTTGCTCCCCTAGGGGGCGCTTAATGGAAAATACTATCGCGCTGGAGAGCGGTAGCTGGAAATATATTACAAGAACACGACTAGGAGAAAAAAAACTTTCAGTGAAAGAAGTGTTGGCAAATGCTTTTGTACTTTTTATTAACAAACGCGATGGAGAAATTAACCTTTATGATCACAGTGTCAATTATATTAAGTATACATAAACATCATGAAAACTTAACTGTTGTAAAACCAAGTAATAAGAGAAATAAAAATGCTTTTGTTAAATCATCCTTACCAAATGTGACAGTGGAATTCATTGCGTTAAAATTTACATAATAATATGCACTGAAGTATAGATAATCAAAGTTACTAAACATAAAATGGTGATTGACATTAGTGATTTTATGGTGATATTGAACAGACGTTGTTCAATATAGTAGAGCGGAAATCATAGTCAGATGAATTACGATTATTTTACGAGCACCGGTAGTTTGGGTGTAAATGTTCCAAAATATTATTTTCTCTGGGTCACTGCCAACAGTACATACCTGTGTATTTCTTTGGTTATGTATCATGGTGTATGTTGTTTTACGATTCGGACTCATTTCGAATATTTGAATGTTGTTTCGGCTTTCAAACGGAGTAATATTTTTACTATCGTTTTGTTTACAAGCTGAAGCAAATTTAATTCTATTCACATCGCTATTTTCGAATTGAATGTTTTACCGTTTTATATTTTAAATTTTCTAGTTTTATACGAAATTTATTTAAATTTGTATAATGTTTATTACAGAAGAGGAGTGCTACCACTGCATGGCAAGCCTCGTGGCCTCCAAGGAGAAGATGTTCATCACACAGACAAAGCTACTCAACGAGGTGACGTGGAAGACGGTCATGCAGATCGCAAAGAAGCATGCCGTAAGTAACTTTCTTAGTCACATGATAATGTTATTAACTGAATTCATACAGTTGATTTCATACAGTTTGGTGTTTTAACTCATACATATTTTGATTGTTGATGATTTTAATTAAAGCTTCAAGACAATAAAGCTAACTAATCGGCCTATAGCACACATAAAACCCCTGTTGCTCATATACCTACAATATCTAAAGTAATTCTAAGTCATTTCAAGTTGCCGACATGACATAACATTGTTATCTCAACAGTGTTACCCTTGTTATCTTCATCATTAGGAGACATATGGACACTAAGCTTACGAACTTCAGAAAATATAGGTTGGTTTCTATTATAGTTACATGTAATGACAGGCATATGGTTGAAGCAATACTATTAACTAGTATATTGAAGCATAACGTCAATTACCATGTAAAGTGAGGCACGCGCCGCTCGAATGCCTCGTGTGCCACTATGTACGAATATTATTGGGCATCAATCAATATTTAGCACATCATTCAGATGATCTTTTGTACAATTGATTCTTCGTCATTTTGTTTTGATGGGGGTATAAAATACGGGGTCTTTAAAGTACATATGTATTTTGTTCTAATCTAATCTATTTGTATTACTCGCCATGTTTTTAGTTTATGTGTTCATGTTAGTTGCCATTGTTGGGCATTGTGATATTGGGAAAAACACGTTACACAACACTACTTTATTAAAATTTGCTATAGATTAGTAATAATATTGTATTTGTGCTGCGTTCAATCACGTGATCGGTTCGTAAACGGAACTCTAGTATGGAAAGTAAAAAAATAACCACGCTTTGATTTTATCGCTCAAAACATTGCTTTTTCCTGCCTTAGGACAGTTCACATGTTTTTATCGGAAGATACTATTCGTGTGATATTTTTAGGGTTCCGTACGAAAAAACACATGTAACGAATGGTAAACGTACGGTATGTAAAATGAAAGGGGTTGTTGTAAGGATCTCAAATATATTTTTGATATAGTTCTACAATTGATAGTTTAATTAAAGCCAAAAATTGACCATTCCCCCTTATCTCCGAAACTACTAACGCTAGAATTTTAGAAAAAATACAGATAATATTATAGTTATTTACTTCAATATTATAGGAAAACCTATGAGAAGTCTGTGGTCTTAAAAAAACGGCAAGTAGTAAAATAACGGTAATTACATAATGAACATACGGAACCCCTCCAAGCGAGTTTAACTCGCACTTATACTTTGGAAGCATGTTACGGTAGTAGACAGAATTTAAAGAAATCATCAAGATCACCAAAAAAGTAGACCAAGAACGAGTCTGAGCACAAAAGATATGTTTTCTCTTCACGACATGTGGTAAAGAACATTCAACTAGGTTGGCTTGCTGAGTTAATTTGTTGCTTACATGAATATCATACATTTCGTTTTACAAGCAATCTTTAGTAACGTGTACAACTACAGGGCCTTACAGGAAGAAATCGCGTGACATCGTCCCTCATAAAGTGGCGTTATCGAGCGCGAGTTAATAACGTTGGGCACACGCAATCCCACTTTTGTGAAGTTATGTTTACAGCTTTTATCGATTCATGCGAGCTTCGTAAGCTCATTATTTACATTTTACTTGTCCGACTCGAAGGTCCAATTTTAATTTGTATAAAACTGTATTAAGATCGTTTTTATATCATCATTGTAGAGATCTTTTAACACGTTAATTGCCAATCACGCGGCGTCGCGTGTTCCCAACACTCTTCAGTTTGGCCCTTCACTCGACGTCGCGTGAAGTGTTGAAAGAGTTATGTATGAAGCTTATTGCTTGGGCCGGAACGTTATCGCAAATGTGTTATTTATGGGCCTCTAGAGAAAAGACTGAGCTATCGTAAAGTGGGCTTGGCCATCAGGATCATGGGATAGTTTTAGTGTTACATAATTGGTTAGTTCGCTTAGTGTCGCAGCTCCTGCGGACGGCTTTCTTGTTTGTTTTTAATTACTTTTGAACAAATAACGTTTTTTTGTAGTAAAAAGCGATTTTATTTATTTATTAAAACAACATCTATAATGAGTGATCATCAACCTGGTACCTCTACGGGTACAAAACGGCCAAATGAGAGATCTTCACGGGCGCAATCAAAACGTGTTATGTTATTGCACAAATCGGATATTCTTAAAGCTTTAGAAAACTTGGATGAGGATGATGTCGTAGGAAGTGAAGAAGACGAAGATTTTATATTGGGTGATGTTGATGATGGAGACAGCTCAACCCTGGAGCCGGAAGAAGATGAAGAAGGAGTTATATCACCGCTGCCTCCTAGTGTAATTCGATTTTCATCTGCAGAAAGGGTGGTGTTGAATGAGACGATTGAAAAGTTAGCCTTGCCACATGAATCTCCTGAACCTGCCACCGAAGGATCAACTTCACACTGGAGTAGTTCTCGCTCGTCCATGAAACAAATACCATTCGTTCGAGAGTCAAAGCTGCATTTAGAACCGCCATCACAACCAATAAATTATTTTTGTCTCTTTTTCCATGATGAATATTTGAGAATGATCGTGGAGTGCACAAACAGATACGCCGAACGTATGTAAAGCTCTAGTGAACATCGTCATGCACGTATTTCAAGATGGAAAGAGTTGACCGTTGAAGAGTTCAAAACATTTCTGGGCCTTCTGTTACATACTGGCACTGCAAAAATGAACCGATTGACAGACTATTGGAAGGTGCACTGGTTATTTAAATCATGCTTTTCGAAATACATGTCAAGAAACAGATTTTTCATTATTTTACGCTGTTTACATTTTACACTCCCTGATGAAGAAGAAGACGTCACTGCTAGGCGTCTAAATAAATGCCAAAAAATAGTAGACAATTTCAACAATACCATGGATAATATATATTATCCAGGCCAGAACCTATCTTTAGGTGAGTCGATGGTTTTATGGCGTGGTCGCCTATTTTTTCGACAATACTTAAAAGGAAAAGGCCACAAGTATGGCATCAAACTGTACGTGCTCGCAGAACCAGATGGTTTGATTTTAAATTTCCATGTATTTGCTAGTACCGAAGATGAAACAGCAGGGAAGGGCCACACCGAGAAAATAGTCGAAAAATTGATGGAAAATAAATTGGACGTTGGCCATTCAATCTATATGCATGTTTTTTTATAATTCATATAACTTAGCAAGTAAACTGTTGGGTCGACTAACTTATTGTACCGGCACTCTGAACAAAAAACGTAAGGATAATCCACGCGTTATAACTGCGAAAAAATTGAAAAAAGAAGAGAACATCTCGCGGTATAGAAATGAAGTCCATATTGGTAAATGGAAAGATAAAAGAGAAATCCATTATATATCGATAGAGTTCGCTGTCGAAATGCAAGAAGTTACAAGTAAACGTGGTATCACAACACTGAAGCCATTAGCCATACTACGTTATAACGAAAGCATGTCAGGATTTGATCTTCAAGATCAAATGATTTCATATTACCCATGCGAAAGAAAAACTTTACGCTGGTACTTAAAAATTTTCATTCATACAATGATGATGAGTTTGTACAAGTTTTCTGGAAAACCTAAGCTTTCATTATACGACTTTAAGGAGAAAATCATTGAACATTTTTTACCTGAAAATGTACAAATACCTGAATCTTCATCGGGAAATCTAAGTCAACAAAGTCATAGGTTGACGAAAATAGTCAAAACTATGGAACGGACAATAAAAACGGGGCCAGAAAGAAAAGTACAAGCAGTCGCAAGAAAAGATAGCAGAAACTGCTACAAAAATAAAGAACGAGTGCAGACTACGATGGAATGTAAACGTTGTCCCGATAGTCCGCCTATGTGCATGGACTGTTTTTTTACTTTACATACTTGTACTAAAAATTAATTTACCAAATATTATTTTTGTTTTGATAAACTTTTAGATCTGATTTATTTACTAAGACTGATAAGAAATATATGTTCCTGATTGTTATCCTAATATAGTATAGTTATTACACTAGTTCTTTCTTATAGTTGCTGTTCATTATAATTATAGACTTGGGTGTCTAAACTTGGGTGTCTAAACTAAGGCTTGGGTGTTATATTTTTCAAATAACAATTATTGATACTAAAATAGTTTTATTTTATTTGAACATTTGAACTCATAATATTGCACAAAAGTGCTAAGATATTCCATAACGCGACGTAGCGTGATGGGGCCCCTAAGGATAAATGAAGACTACATGGTCCATCACGCGACGTCACGTGATATATAACCATATTATGTAAAATATCATATATATATATACTAATACCATAAACACACCCACCCGCAAATAGTATTTGCTGTATTTAAGAGATAATTAATTAAAAAAAAATATATGGGCCACCAGCAGATAACTCCAACTTTAGCTTTGGCAATTAAAGTGTTAATCCACATTATTACTTTTTTGTTCTACTTGCAAAAGTCCAATTCTTAGATAAAAGCTAACCATTATATCACTGTCAGAGTAAAGTGATTCAATTAAAGAAAAAACATGCACACATACGGCAATTTAATTTACTCCAAACTGGCCTCGACGTCAAGAAAATACTAGGTTAGTATCGTTCTCACTGTCACATGATAGTACTATCAATAACTGGACATTCTCGTAGGTATTAATTATGTTGGTCTTTATTAGCACCGCACCTCGCGTTGATAGCTCTGGTGATGTCACCGCTCTAGACTAGACCGCGGTTGTTTACCTACCTAAGTATTGATGTACCTTTGCAAGTTGATGTGACCTGACCTGACTGAATTTGTTTTTTTTTTGATGCTATGTTCAGACTTGTATCGGATTCATATCCTGTGGTATTGATTGTTTTCTTCAGTTAACAGAAAAGTCATGAGTTAAAATTAATGGTAGAAATAAATAAAATGTTTCATAAATCTAACATCAAATTCTGCTTTTATTTAAATATCGTTAAAAACGTTATCTGCATTTAAAAAATCATATGTAATAGAAAGAGGCCGTCATACAGTTTCCGTACAGTGCAATCGATTGTTTGCAGAAGTCGGCTGCCCAGCACCTCTTGCGACTCTCCGGCGCTATCGGTCCAGAGCGCATCTACGCCGACTGGCAGTGGTGGATCCTCGCTGCTTTGCCCTTCCCCCATCTCGTGCGAGTGCTCGATTGCTTCTTCCATGAGGGCATTAAGGTGAGACATTTGATATTCCAACATCCAACCGAGCTATTAAAAGGTAAATTTAGTTTCGGTAACTTTTTGAAATTTTAAATTGAACTAATTCTCTGATAAGGTCTTTCTCTTGTATGCCTTTTATGTTAAAATTATGTTGATGTATACAGATTACCATATGTGTGCAAAAAACTTCAGATATTCAATTCGACGATAAGTTCACAATCTTCTCGTCGGAATTTTTTTTGCTTTGTCAATTATCATCATTCACGTTACTGTTTGTTCTGTCATTATAATTTCCTTCTTCGCTTCCAAATTTTGTTTCACTTGCCATTATATTCATTTTGTTCATCAATTTCCCCGCTTGTTTAAGTACACGCGTAGAACGTGATTGTTCGGTGACGTGAATGCTTGATTAACTCTCTATCCTCAGGTGTTCTACAGGGTAGCGTTGGCGGTCCTGATCCTGTTCCACAAGCACTCGGCCAATCAGAACTCAGAGTGGTACGCTGAGGCTACCAAGAACGGTGTTGACCATGCAATTGACAAATTCTGCAGGAACATGCCGGCCTCACCGACTAAGCTCCTACGGACTGCATTCAGTATAAGGGCTTTAAGGTAAGTTGTCCTTTAGATTTTTATTCTGAGCTACTTGAACTCTTATTTGATATTATGGGGCAGAAACACAAATTCACCTCACATTGTGAGAGGAGACCCCGAGCCCAGCAGTGGGACAATTATGGGTTGTTGCTTTGCTTTTTTTGCTTTTATTATAAAGATATTTCTAGTATTTAATTCGAGCATAATAAACGTGAAACCCCACTAACACCCAAACCGTGTCCAGTTCACAGTACATATCCCGGGTATTCATAAAGACGGAGATGACGCTGAAGTCGAAGCAGGTGATCACTGGGTCGCGGCTGGTGAGGTCGCGCTCCTCAGACAATCTGCCCACCAGCCAGTCGCAGGTCAATATCCAGATGATGTCGCACACTCTAACCATACGCGAGGTGAGTCGCCACTTTATGATCACGAAGCTAATAATGAATTGGTATGTAATGTTGACGATGGTTATAGGGAAATGTTCAGGAATATTACTGATGTAAATGATGTTTGGGTTATATTAAGCGAAGATTCAAATTGTCTTAAGGCTATTTTTACAATTTATCTTATGGAAACATTTTCTGTCTTTATACTACCAAATAATGATAAATTAAGCATTCGTACTTAAGTTTGTAATTGAAAAAGTTAAAAGGGAATACTGGAATAATGACATAAATATCGTTCGTGATCCTGAGGTGTGTGTTACCGCGTGCTGTTAATCAAATATGGTTACTTACTATATGTGTTAGAAATTATTTTACTTGATTTGCAGAGAATGTCTGAGGAAACGTGCAAACAGATGGTATCGTACACGACAGCAACATTAGGCGTGGCTTTGGCTTTTCTTTATCATTCAACCATTCGGTTGCGATTCTAACACGACTAACTTCAAATACATCGAATTCGAGTACAGATTCGATGAATCGAGAGGCTATAGAGTCTCGTTCTGTTGTAAAATACATTCCTTTTTTTCCTTTCCTTTGTCGACTTCACGATATTATGTTATGTTTCGATCTGTGTAGCGCGAGATTTGTGAATGATTATATTGTTGTGTTTATCGATGTTACCATTCAACACGACACTATCCACATTAGACTGATTAAAAAAAAACAAAGAAACAATCAAATGTCGTTCATTTCATTGGCTTTGAATGGATTTTCTTATATTTCCTTTAATGTGTCTTGTGTTGTTTATTGTACGACGTTACATATAGTTATTAATTTTATTTAATTTAATTGAATATTCGGTACACGTGCGATATTGGCATGCGTTAGATATTGCATTCGATTTCAACGAGAGGTGTAAGTTAAACTGTGTGATGCTATATGCAAATGAACATAGCTTGAATTATATTAACACTCGATGAGGATATAGATGATACTGTTGATAGTGATGCGACGGCATGTAGTCGATTGTTTTGTGTGAGTGCTAACTATGTGTCGATTTTCCTGTTAGGGGTCACATTCGCCGGGCCCGCGCGCCCTTTCGATGGGCGTTTATCCAATCCAAGCGATCAAGTCACAGATTCTAGACCAGAGCGAAGTAAGACTAAGTAGATTATGTCACAAATCTTAAGTGTCGCTCCTTTAAGCTTGCGACCAACGTCGATGTTTAGATGCACCGCTTGCTATCTAGGTGTTTTACTTTTTTATTCCTTTATATATTTTTAATTGTTACTATAGCAAGACGTGGCTTTCGAGAATTTTCCAGATTTGCGTCGCTTCGATTTTTAATATTTTTACTCTTTTATTTTGCAGTATTTGTCCTGTTTGTATTAATTGTGTTCAGATTATATGAACCAAAATGGTGTACTAAAATGATTTATTAGCCAAGGATTCATATAATTTGATCTTTACGTGCTAGATTTATGCATGACAGCTCGTTTCTATTATAACTTTTTATTAGTGTTTTTTTTTGTTATTTTATAATTTTCTTAACTAATTTACTATATCGTTTATCACGTTTATTACTCAAAATCTAGTCAGGCAATGCAAGGAATGTTACGTAAAATTATGACTATTAGGTAAAATCAAAGAATCGTATTTAAATTGCACTTAAAAATAATAATACCGAATACTCCACAAAAATACAAGGCAGGCTGTACGTTTGCGGAATCTTATTGTAAGAGTAATATAATCCTAATGAATTCGTCAAATATTACCATGACAAAGGGCATGTTCGCAGAGCCCGCGGACTTCACACAAGGCCCTGTGGTTTCCCTTCCCTAACGCCGTGTTTAGGGACCAGGAGCAACACTCCTCAGATCTGAGACAAAAGGTTTGCAGTAGTTAACGTCGGGGGTCACACTATCTACTCTGGTATTTGTAATTTAGGCTGTAGATCGTGGTAATTCGGCCGTGTAAAATATGTACATTTGGGTTCTATTATTTCAATATCACAAATAGCCTTTATCACGACATTGGTGGAGTAGAATATACAAATGAGTGTTGATGTCCAAATTTGGGTGTATATAAAAATTTGGAGTAATATTTAATTAAATTTATTGTACACTGGTGGTATTTCTCTTCCTTGTATCTATTTCAGTTACGATCTTCGTTATTAATTTAAATGTAAGTTTCGAATTTGATTCCGTGTATGGCATTACTAATGTCACCTGTTAGATTTTTTATCTTTTCTTTTTGTAAATTATTCTTTTTAGTTTCAAGTATCGTAATTAGCACATAGTTAAAATGGTTGGAGTCATTTTTACCATAATTGATTATGTCAAATAAAATGTTGGTTAGTAGTTTTCTTATCCATTTTATTTGAACTGTTTTGAAAATCCTTGCCTACCGTATTGGTTCTAAAAAAGATTTAAGTTTTCTGTGTTGCGTTGAAAATTTCTTATTCAGATCGGCTTTGGTTAAAATGCCTCCGTTTGGTTGTCCAGCTAGATTCACTGTATTAACTTACTGTACAATATCTATTGCATGCGGTGTTGTATGTCTGTACTTGTAGTATACACCCCACCGTATCGTTTGTGTACGAATGTTTAGAGCACATCGTGGCACTACTGGCCGTCTAATTATTTGAGAACACGAATGTACATTAAGCGTGATTCTCGTATAATAAATAGCTAGCTGTCCCAGGATGTTATATGGTCACTGCGTAATGGACAGTGGACATCTACTTAGTTCAATGGATGGCTTTGTCCGTATTTGTGTTCCGTGGCATGATACTTATAATCTTCACATGACGTGAAGGTTACATGACAGCTGTTTTTTGTTAGTCAAACTGTGGTGTCCTAAATAACCCTGCACACGAATTTTGAAAAGCATCTATGGAGTCGGAAAACTAGTATGCCATGTATGAAGCCACGGACAAGCAGAGATGGATGGTGCGTAAAGGGCTTTAAGTACAATAAAAATGCATTTTATTATTTATCGTTTGTGCTCACGTACACTTGGAACTCGCAGCGGGCCTTACTGTTTACCTACACTTCAAAATCTTTGTGACCCCGCATGATGTGGACATTTGGGGCCCGCTGCCTAAAAGCTATCGTTGACGGTGTACTCTTGCGCTCTCCATTAGAACATCAGCTATTGTAGTTGTATAGCTTTATCTTTAAATTTGTTATGTTTAGTAGTTCCACAAAACTAAACTATGTTTTTTATTCCAGCTATTACTTTCCAGTCATTAGTATAAATTACATATTAATTATATTAATATTTTTTGTGTACTTTTAATTATTTTAATAGCATGAATTTTTAATGTTTATTCAATCTGTCACGTGATCATTTGTTAACTTTGATAAACAATCATGTTGTCATCTGTCATTAAAGCTCGCGTGTGAGTTTTATTTGTTTAGTTTTTATAACTATTAATTTCGAATTTTCATTTATTTTTTAAGAATTTTTATACATGTCATCATTTTTTATTATTTTATTTTCAAATTAGTAGGTACTTCTAGTTTACACTAAACAGCTGTTGCCTTATGCCTATTGCAAATGGATCTTATAAACAATGCGTAATGAATGCGTATATTTACTTATTAATTTAAATATTGAATTTGAACTTAAAGTTGTAGTATATTCATCTTTCGTCATTTTGCAAGGCAACAGACACTACTTGGAAATCAGCGTCGTAGTGCAATAGTGTGATGCTGTAGAACTGTAAATGAGTTTATCGTATTACTACTTAGACCAAACGTACGTATAGTATTTTCAAGTACTAAAATAAAAGTTAATTCAATCATGTTGTAGATTAGAAAAATAGAGCCGATTTTGATTGATTATTTTTATTGTTATAATATTATAATTTATCCTTTACGTTAAATTCAGGATTTTTTTATTTTATCACCACCTCCATTGATCATTGAAATATAATGCGCTAGAGCAGGATTGTGAAACAAAATTATGATCACATTACGACGTCGATCGTTCGTAAATAGTCCGTGCCCGAACAAATTCTAACCAAAGTAGAGAAGGGTAAAGCGATGACATTGTTGTAGACAACCCATTAGATATCATTAGCCTTAGCTTAGATACCTGATTGATTGTGTACAAAGCGTCTTAGCTCCGCTCCACTCTCCTCACTTCGGTGGAAAGTGGGACACAGGATCACAATAAAAAGCATACATTGTTCTTTCTGGCTCTAACTTTCTAGCTGTTCTGCTCTAGTGAAATTAGGACAATCATCATCATCATGATCACACGTTTTGTTCGTCGACTAACACGCGGCTTGTTGTCAGCTGTTCACGCTGTGGTCATGGCTGCCGGTGCGCATCACGATGTACCAGCCGGTGCTACTGTACACCACGGAGGAGCACGGCTGCTCGCTCACCACCTTCTATGTGAGGGTGGAGCACCATGAGCCCACGCTGCTCATGATCAAGACTTGTAATAATGAGGTAAGTGGTGATGCAATTTTTTATGTATGTGTGACAAACGAGCTCTAGATCTACCATCGTCGCCCATGGACATCAATGACACCAAAAGCATCACTGATCAGTTGCCAGCCAAGATTCTTCTTAAGAGAACAGAAAAAGAAAGGAACAGAAAGCAAGAACTGTCTCTCAAGCTATTTTTTGTAGTGATCTAATTTCTATCAGTGTTTTCTGTAAGTTTCTGTGAATATCCAAAGATACATTGGTGTATAGCTATTCACCTGGCTTACTAGTGAATGTCGTTTATTTATTCTTTTTCTGACGATTTCGGTCATTCACCGGTCATACACCTCATCATGTTTAGTATCAAAATGGTTCTTTCAGTGCAAATGTATACGTTATCCGTCTATAAAGCATACTAATGGATACCCGGCGTGTTCCACTACGCTAAAAAATTCTGATGACAATGACAGATCAGTGTTTTGTGTTGACACTTGACAGTCTATTTATGCATCATCTTTACATATTATTTTAAAAAGAGAAAAGTGGAAAATCGACTTTATCAATGGACTAAATGTGCCTAATAATGCATTGTTTTATTGGTCTCAAACCACCTTCGGATTATTGCCTTTCAAATGAAACCATTTTGAGGCATATCGGTTGGATGGTTTCAGGGTTTATAAAGGACATATTATTATGTACAATATTTTTTATATTTATAGATTGTGTGTATGTGTGTAGGTGTTTGGCGCGTACTGTTCGACGCGGTGGTTCGAGCGCAACCAGAAAGACGAGCGCGGCAACCGACAGGCCTACTTCGGCACCGGCGAGACATTCCTCTTCAGGTAACTTACCAGCCATCACGGACCCGCCGTCTAGTGCATGGCTGGGCTCAGCGGGAGAGGGCTTGAGGGTCTTAACACGCTGGTTAGATTCCAGTTGACAGGACCCATATAGTTGTTGTTTTGAAGGATTTCTAAGAAATTATTTCAAAATAATTATGCTGTGGAATGTAGAATTATGCTTATTATTGCTGAACATGTCACTGTCGCTATGTGTATAGTGTACCATAATATAATATTTGTACAATTCCTTCAATTCCTCATCTAAAGAAAAATAAAATAAAATAAAATAAATAAAGGAGAATGCCCATTTAGTATGGAGAAATGTACTGACTTTAACATTTTTGTGTCTGGATAAAAATACCTTCATTTGATTATGTTATCTTAATAAATTATGCATACTAACTTTGGTCAATGATAATATTAGGAAATAAGAGATTTTAAACAAAACTATTTTGTATTTAGGTTATAGTAAACTCACAGTAATATGGACTCTATGCGGGCGTATTAAAGTCGATTGCGTATGTAATGTCGATCTTTTAAGTTTCAAATTCATTTGACAATCCCCAAACACCATGAAGTTTGTAATGTATTACACACACAGAACACTGTTACTCCTGGCTGATTATAATAATTTTCTATAAAAAAAAATATTCATTTGACAGTCCCCTTACGTCATCTAGTTTGTTGTCATGGACATAAACTGTTGTATCATAATTATAATCGAATCAATGCTACCTATTGGCCCGAAGGATCTTAAAAGATTCCTAATTGGCCCTTATCGAAACATAAATGGCCCAATGGTTTTCTTTTATAAAACGGAAGTAAAGTTACTTATTAATTTCAGAAAATTGTTCCCAATAAGAATTTTTTAGGAAATAGGGTAAAATACTTGAAATATTTTAATTAAATTTTTTGTCCAAAAATCATTGTGACACAACTATTTTTTTAAGAGTACTGGCTATGGGCATTCTCCTTTTGATGAAAACGAGACCAATGTGGAAGTATATCAAATCCTTCTTTTATAACGTTGGTTCACTTGGTTAAAACTAACAACTTCTATTACACAAGTTTTATTATCCTTATCAATTATTTGGTCTGGGCCCTCCAATCGGTTGAGTCCTGATCAATCTTATTCTTATTTATTATTATCACTCGCTTCGATGACTGAAATACTATTGAGAAGCCTTTTGAACCTCGCTACTATACAACATAATAGTATGACAGCGAAGTGAACTCTTACGTGAAACTCTATTTTGTCAGTTGTCCAAACAACTAAAATACTTACAAGTTACTTAATTATGTTTACTACTATCCTTTTTATGTTTTGCCAGTTTGATTATGGTGTTAATGGGTGACGGATGATCGTCTTATACATTTGCTTCGCTGTGATATCGTTTATATCCTTTTTGTATTACACAGAGGATCGTTTTTATTCATTGTGATCTATAATAAGTTTACTCTTGAATTAAGAACCGGCATTTTATCAAACAATTTTTTTTGTTTAGATGTACAGTGAAGCAAATTGTATCGAAGTTTTATAATTATGAATTTGTTAATAACAATATGTATAATTTTGTGTTATTTGATTTGCTGCCTTTTCTCTCTTTGTGTTGTATTTTTATTTTAAATGCATATTTATTTATTTAAGCTATTTTATCGCACTTATTTCGAATCTGACACATACTGAGAATAAATTTAACGATGTCAAGACGACATGATTTACAGATGTTATCGAATGACGCATAACGGTCAATCGATTTAAATATTTAAAAAGAAATTATCCTGTACTTATATGTACAATAAAGCGAATGTTATCATTTCCACGGATCAAGTAATAAAATTAAAGTAAACATATATAACAATAAAATTAAGACTACAAGAAGTCTGGTCGTCATTACAGTTGAAACATACATTTTTGTAAGAAAAAAATGAATGGTACGCTATTTTTCGTAATTGTCAATATGTTAAGATCATTAACTAAGATAACGATAGCGTTGCTTTAAAACCTCTTTCTCAATATTCATAGATATAACTATATAGATCAAATAAGCAGACTCGCTATAATCTATCTTTATTAAAAAAACTTGGGCTCTCCGGGTTGTAGTTAAAATATTAGTTATATTTCTCTGCTGCACATTTTTTTTCACGCACATTCTTCATTCACAATACATCATTTCACTTGCTAAATACATCTGTTTCTACATACTTTACCTTTACTGCAACTTCTTTTTGCTAACGCTTTTTTATGACGCTTGTTTGTTATAGAATTTCTTTGGCTTTAAATGCTTATTGACGGCTATTTATGTTGTTATTATAAAATAATAAGACATTTGAAATATTATTATTATTAGCATAAATGCTTATATTTTGGTCTTTATTGACTTGTTTCCTGTCGTGTATAACTTTTAAGAATTTTATGGAAACTAATTATGAACATTAATTATTAATATGTATTTTTTTTTTGGTTTATTTATTAAATTTTTACTGACGAAGTTTGTGCACAACTATTATGAGTAAAACCGTAAAACTTGTGTGAATCCCTTATTAATTAGAATCCTTTTAACTTCGTATAAAAACTTTTTACTAGTGATTCATTTGTGCACTCAATATTAATAATGTTTATCCTTCCCACACTAAGAATCCCAAAATTAAAAAAAAGTTTTAAAGTACCCTCGTTTTACCCAGTTACCCCCATCACCGTCATTGAGCATAGCGTGAACAAAAATGCCCTTGCAGCTTGTACCCGGAGCGCGCCAAGTACCCCTGGGTGGGGTGCGCCGCCCTCGCCGACGGGAAGGGGGACGAGAGGGTCGCGCACGGCTCGGAGCTCTTCATGGCCGCCGATTCCAAAATGATCACCATTGGCGGCGGGTTCGTAGTTTACAACCTTCACGGCTTAACTTAGCATAACTTGGCCTTTGGCCACATTTCAGCCTGTATCCTACCCGGGCCAAGTACCCCTGGGTTGGGTGCCTGGAGGGCCAGACCGTCGAGGATGGCGACGCGAAGACGACGCACGCTAACTCGCTGTTCATGGCCGCCGATAATACAATGATCACTATTGGTGGAGGGTATGTCTTTTCTTTAGGAATGTGGGTAGTTCTTTTTTTAGGTTGACTGGAAGACAAAAACAAAATAGACCATCTACAGTTCAACTGTAGACATTTAGCCACGTAGTAAAATATACTATTTTATTCGGAATTTCGGACGGCATTTCATTTATTCGATTCTTTTAAACTCCTAGATAAATAAACAGTTACTATCTTGCTATGTAGTTAAATTTGGTAAAACATGTCCGTGTGAAAAACTAAAGCCAGATTGTTTATGACTCCATCACGTGATCACCATCGTGTGAAAACCATCCTACACGCCAGTTTTGCCGTAAAATATGTTGAGTCATTGCGCTTTGCAATGAATCGTTCCGAAACCAGTTTGCAAGCTGAAATTATATATAAGGAAACGTTACAAGAGATATTCATACATTTTTGATACTCAATGTGAAGTATAATAATTAATTTCCACTTAACCTTTTCCAGGGACGGCCAAGCGATCTGGATGGACGAAAACATAAGGTTCGGCAAGACGGACCGCTGCTCTACCTTCAACAACCCGCCGCTGTGCCCTTCAGGGGACTTCGAGATCCGGGTCCTAGAGGTCTACGGCTTCTCCGGGGCCTAGGCCTCGAACACACTCCTGGCTATCGATATCGATCCATATACGACTTGCACGGACACAGGGAACTCACAAACCGATCTCAGACAATCGATAAATCATCGATTTTCCATTGCTCCCGCATTGAAATATCAATGTATCCACAATCAATAAATCGCAAGCACAATATCGGAGAGCGAATGTCGATGGATAAAGATAACTGGAATGACGCATCGATGTATTGATAAGTTGTTCAAAATCGAAATGGATTCTTGAACTCTATATTAGCTCTAGGAGCTTACATCTTTACAAACACATTTTATTAGCGTATATGTAACGCTATGCATTTTGGGAATCGAACGATGAATTTATCGACATAAAGAATATTTAAGATCAATATCGACGATACATCGATTTTTCTATTTAATCGATTATTTTTTATCGCCGGTTCTCGACTACAATATTGACACATACCTAATTAAGATATGATCTGTACATTACATTTATGGATCAGGAGATAAATCATTGACGAAGAAATCGATGGCGATTCCAAAAATAAAAATAGTGTTCCAGACAAATCTGTCGCTACGTATTGATCAGATGTTGATATTTATCGTCGATATCGCTACGTTCCGCCTTGGCTTGCCTTGGACGATATGCGGAGTGATATTCTCGTAGCGTCCCCGAGTGATGTAATGTGCGCGTGCGCGGTGTTTGTGAATCGATCAAATTCATGTATTTTAGGAGTCATTTTCCTCACGCCGAGCGGACACTTAAATAAATCGTGGCAGTTTTAAATCGTTATGAATTGGATTTTTTATTTTTTATTATTACGATGGTATACGGAAATCAAGTGTTCGACTCTGTTATGGTTTAATGAAATTATCCAACCATATGTATCAGGAACGTTTGATATGAAATTCAGTATTATTTTTATGTTGAGGCTAAATTGTGTGGTTGATTTTACCGTTTTGAAACTGTACAAAATTAGTTTTGTTTAAGTATTATCGGTATTATGTTTTGAAACAATGGATTACTATATTTTGTTGTTTGAATACATTATGGGCTTCTACGGATTCACTTACATCGCGCTGTTTGAGTCATACGCTTAGTGAAACTTTCCGTTGAGGTGCAACGGTAGATGCATGCGATTTTTCAATGTAACATGTTTATTCGTATTTGTAAGTTTTGACGGTCACACTTAAATTTAGTTTTAATGTAGCCACTCAGATAAGTGTTACCATTATTAATACTAGATGTCTGATCTCCTTATCCCGCGGTGAATCAATCCGAGAAAATCACAGCGATCACTATTTATTTATTCATAATGATCATGTTTTCATAAAATTTAATTATTAATGTCCTTGCGACGTTCATATTTCGGTTGGTCCCCGCGAGATCGATGAGATATCGTGATCATTGATGTGGCCGTCAAAACCGATTGTAAATATATTCCTCCTACATTTATCGTGCTGTGTTTGTACCCCGTAGATTAATATTAACGGCAGTCCGTTCGAGAACAACGAAAAACGGGGAACCTAGGTTGTTTTAATGTTACATGTATACATATAATCGTTTTATATGTTCGCGTGTAAGTACAAATTAAATGTCGTAGGTTATTACCCTCGGAATACGCTTACGTTAAAGCAATATGTTGGTGAAGTGTTTTGGGTTTTGACAACGCGTAAGGTAACGTTGGATTCTCGTAATGTCGAAGTTTGAAAGTAATAAGTTAGCGTCGTGTTACTATGTCAAACATATCAAAAATTTTAGTAGCGTTATAGCGAAATGTTTCGAAACCTATTCAGAGATTATAATTTACGCGTTGTCAAAATTAATGTCAAATTATGGGTCGTAAACAATGAAATAGTGACGAGAACATTCCAGTGAAAGCTTTGAAAGGCTTGCCCGCTCTGTCACAAGGAATAGATGTGTATTGTAATAAGCGTAAGGTCCATAGTGCCCATAGCTTCGCTTCTTGTCGATAGTGTATACGCAAACCGTTAGCGCGTGTCTTTGCTCACAATAAAGTACCAAAGATGTAAATGATAATTTTTGTACTATGTTATAATGCGAACGTTTGAAGATAATTAATAATTCGTATGAGCGAGATGGAAAGATATTAAATTAATTGCCTTCGTTATGTCATACGCACAAACTTGCAATGCCTCATATATATTTTAAAAAATCGGGCGTGCCTTTGATAGGGATATTATCTTCAAACGTTTGTATCGAGTAATAAATTGGGGTTGCTATTTTTGATTACATTTACAATAAGTTATTGTAATTATATCAAATACGTATTGTTGACATAAGTTAAAAAATGATATTTATTATTCCTTCCCAATATGTTATTTATCAATATGTATGTTAGTTATTTATTAAAAATAAAAATATAGTGACCCCTAAGTATTGGCGGTTAGATCGCTACCGAACGCAAAGTATTATTGTACGCATATTTGGAACGCGATGTGCCAAAAACGGACCATTCGAAAACAAAATGGCGTCAACGGTTTTGTGTAAATGAATAGCTTTCTCCCGTAAACATTCGTTAGCGTTTACACTCGGTGTGTAGTTCTATGTATTTTCATAAATTTGACGAAACGTAAGTGTATTTTTGATCTTTGGAGCTTGTTTTTGCGAGCATTTTTGTAAGCGTTAGGGAACTGTAGCCATCGGTGTGTTGCCACTTGCCACACGATCGCTTTGGGCGAGAATTAAATTTTAGATGTCGCTAAATGCCTTTGAATTGCAATAATGAATATAAAATACTTTAAGAGTTCGCATGAAAATGCTCTTGAAAGCAAGTCGAAAAAATATTTGCAACGTAAGTAGGTAGGTGTGTTCGTAATTTTTCGCAATTACTAAATGTAATTCTCTGATATTTGTGTATCAAACTGAAATATTAATGTTCCGTCGTTGTGTAGGTAGGTGTTCTCATATCCCTGCAGTACAAAGGGGCTTACCTGTTTCATATCATAGTGATATCATCGATGATTACCGGCACTGGTAGATAGCGGACGAATTGCCGTCATGAAATAAAAATATACAAAATCCGTCAGTGTCGGTAATCATTCATTAACAGCTTATTTTTATCTGCAATTCTGTAAATATTATTTTATTACTTTCGCCCATCAATGCCCATCATACTTCATACATAAGATTCACAGACCCAATGTCACAAATACACGTTCAATAAACAAAATTGTTGAACGACAATTTTCTCTAGTCATACAGTTGGCCGACTAGGAACGGGATGGTTATTGTATAATTGATATGTTTTGTATTGCTTGTTGCATCAGTATGAAACTGTTCACAATTTTATTCTCTCATAATAAATCCGGTTTTATCGTGAGCCATGTTAAGGTGACGCCTGGAATCGGATTCACACTTAAAATGGGCGTGGCCACTATCTTTTGTTCTTGATGGTCAGCTTTCTGTCACGTCACTCATGTCACAAACACATCACAGAAAAACTACGGAGTAGTTGTATTATATTTTTCATATTTTATTATTTGTATTAGAAACTAGCTGACCAAATAAATGTTTTAAATTTATATAACATTATTTATTATTTAATTAAAACATCACTAATCATCATCAAATATAGCCTTTGTAACTCAAAAATAATGCAGTTTTCTACTGGTGAAAGTTTTTTGAAATCGGTCCAGTAGTTTTTAAGTTTATTCATCACAAACATACAAAAATACAAATCTTTTTCCTATAATATTAGTTTATGTAGGTAAAAATGTTTGATGATGTTGAAGAGAATAAAGAATGTGTCACACTTATTGAATGTATTTATCTCGATGATCCGTCAAAATCCTCTAAGATATTACACTACAATAATAAACACAAGAGCCTTACTATTTTATCATTAAATATCCGCAGCATCAATAAAAATATTGACCTATTTACTGCCTTTTTGAGTAGCTTTGATATACCTATTGACTTAATTGTATTGACTGAATGTTGGTCTAGTAAATATAACCCGCCTCCGATTTACAACTATGACATGTACTATACCAAAAATAGTCTTAATCAGAACGACGGGGTAATTACCTACGTACGAAAACATCTTTCAGTTAATGTCATTGAACCCCCAATAACTGAAGGCAATTGCTTAATTTTAGAAATTGATGATACATATTCAATAATTTGTTCATATCGCCCGCCTTCCTACAATAATCCAATAGATTATCTTAATTCCTTAGACAGTATTTTTCATAACATTAGATTAAAATCAAATGTCATTTTCACAGGTGATATTAATATAAATACCTTACATGACTCTAACTCCTCCGGTGTTTTATCCGAATACTTGAATCTAATCGCTTCTCATGGCTTCGTTCAAGGAATAAACTTGCCGACTAAAATAACATCTTGCCTTGACCATTTTATGGTAAAAACTAATTACTCGTGGAAAACTCTTGTATTTAATGAATTAACCGATCATGCTCCAATTTTACTACACATCGACACAAAATTAAAATGTAACATACACAACGCAAACCACAGGCAAAGAAAATCAACAAACGTTAACGCAGTTAGGGAAATACTGGCTCAGCACTCCTGGAAAGAGTATCTTACATTAAAAGACCCAAACCAAGCTACTAGTTACCTCATGTCAACAATCCAAAACATAGTAAAAGACAATACAATAGTTAAACCCTTGTCGAATAAATATAAACTTATAAAGCCTTGGATGACTCCTGGTATTATTAAATGCATTCGTCATAGAAATCAATTACAGAAACAGCTAAAAATGTCCCCCGATGACAATGACATCAAAAATAATTTTATTAAATACAGGAATACATGTAACCGCATTATAAAATCACTAAAAGAAACATATTATAGAATGCAGCTTGAAAAGTGGAAAGGAACATTAAGGAGACCTGGAACACAATTAAGGAACTTTGTTACTATAATAATACTAGCAAAACGGAGCCCAAGCCTTTATTAAAAATCAAAGGAACACCATAAGACTCCTTAAATCAGGTAAATGAATTTTTCACGTCAATAGGTAAAGATCTAGTGGCCGTCACTTTGAATAAATTAAACAAAAGCGATACCGAACTTGCGACTGCTGCTTATTCGCCCAACTGTTATCTACCAAAACCTTTATCACTATTTCTGACAGATCGTCACGAGGTGTCTCATATCATATCTAACTTTCGAAATAACTGCGCTCCAGGATGGGACAACATAACAAACTCATTACTAAAGTCATGTAACCAATTGCTAGCGGAGCCAATAGCTCATTTGTAGGGTAGGTTCCCCAAAGCTCTTAAAAAGGCAATGATCACGCCTATCTACAAAGAAGGGGACAAACAAAATTATATTATTGCAAGTAACCAGTATGGATTTCGAGTGGGAAAGTCAACGGAAGATGCTGTGCTCAATTTAACATCGCTTACTACCAAAAACGTTGACAAAGGAGAGAAATGTGTTGGTGTATTTTTGGATCTACGTAAAGCATTTGACACGGTATCAATTCCTATTCTTCTGACACGATTAGAGAATGCGGGTATAAGGGGAATCGTACACGACTGGCTAGCTGATTATCTGATCGAACGTAGTCAACAAGTGCGAGTTAGTCCATTTGAAAGTGAAGTGGCCGTATGTAGTTATGGTGTACCACAGGGCAGTACGCTTGGTCCTACGCTATTTCTGCTCTACGTTAATGAACTATGTAAATTGCAGCTAAAAAATGCTGATATTATCATGTTTGCAGACGATACAGTCCTGCTGTTCCATGGCTCTACCTGGCTACAAGCACAAAAGTTCGCAAAAGATGGGTTGGCCACAATTATAACATGGCTAGAAGACAATCTCTTGACGCTAAATGCAGCAAAGACCAAATTTATTTGTTTTCAGAAATCTATTGCTTCTAGCCCACCAATTTACTTTAAAATCACAGCACATTGACATCCCTGTAATCGTTACCTAACTGACAATAAAAGCTGCAACTGCCCTGTACTGGATAGAGTGGATACCATAAAATATTTAGGTGTTATTATTGACCACAAACTAACGTGGAAACCACACATTCAGACAGTTGCTAAGCGAATTAGAAAATTAATTTACATGTTCAAGACTCTTCGCACAGTAGCAGATCATAAATTAATACTACAAACTTACAGAGCTCTGGGCGAAAGTATTATTAGTTACTGCATATGCTCCTGGGGAGGAGCTGCTAAGTCTCATATAATTGAGGTAGAACGCGCACAGCGAGCACGTCTTAAAGTTGCCATGACCCTACCTTTTAAGCACCCTACCAACGATCTTTATAGAAAATGCAATGTATTATCGGTTAGGAAACTATTTATTCTTAATTGCATCAAACGGTATCACATAGAGACAGCATCAGTCGTGCCAATCACCAACAAAAGGCTTCATAGGTTCCCAGTTCCCAGGTTCAACTGTGCTCTTGCACATAGGCATTACTTGTATCTAGCTCCTAAATTTTATAATGCTTTTACCAAAGGTTTATATTTTTATAAAATAAAACGTCTAGCTGTTGAATGGCTGCAAGGCCACGATAATGAGCGAGCGGGAAGTCTGCTGAGTACTTTGGTTTAAACGAACACTGATACACATACACGATACCTATATACATGCACATGCATGCACAAAAGCCCCCACACTGCTGCATTAGATTGTAAACTTCGTTTTGTTCATTTTTCCTATTTTATTTATTGTTGTAATTGTTAAATACTAGTAGATTGTATATATATTACATTCCATTTTACATTGTAACCATTATAGTCCATAATTTTGGGAAGACACTGCCTTCAACAACACAGTGCAAACTAAAGTTGAAGGCAGGGACTCCAACCATATTTGTACTTATAAATAATGGGAAATAAAGAATTTGTATTGTATTGTAACTTAAGACAGAAGGACGCTTAAGGAAGAAGGACGCTTGAATAAATTAACCGACTTGGTTTTACATGAAGAAGAAAACTAGCTCTCTGACACTGCAACTGAAACACGTTAGAAAATATTTCACGGTTGACTCTAGAAGGAGGGTGGTTGCTACCCAGGCGGTCCCCATGGGGAAACAATAATATAATAGCAATAATGGTATTAATAAGCAATCAAAATTAATACTACCAATACAATCCCTCCGAGGGACACTATCACCAGCGGGCCAGATTTAGTCGCCTTTTGCGACACCCATCCAGCGTGGGATTGGGGTTAGTATTCTAAGCCACCCCAATACGACTAAAAATTGTAAAGTATATTGTAAAGTCTACTTAATATTTTGCGGGATTTTGGTACAACTTCATAAGACATGTCCCATTCTTGCTTTTTCATTCCTTTGAACATAATAATATACCTGGGTATCTATTTACACCTATTATTCCATTACATTATACACTAGGAAATCGCCCTCGCTTCGCTTCGGGAAAATATTAATAAAACATATAATATAGCCTATGTCACCCGGGGATAGTGTAGCTTCCCAACAGTGAAAGAATTTTTCAAATCGGTTCAGTAGTTTCGGAGCCTATTCAATGCAAACAAACAATCAAATTTTTCCTCTTTTTATAATATTAGTACATATAGATAATACAGGTACACTGATTCGTGAACTGCAAATGTAACTTTGTAATCCTTTATATTTATATAGGATTACAAAGTTAGTTATGCAGTTATTGTATCTAGAAAAATGGACAGAAATTGCAAAATATTTTAGTTTTTCCTTGATTTATACACTAAACCCTAATTGTGTTCTAAATTTGAAGCTTCTATGTCTGCTAGAAGTGCCTTAGAGTTTTGATGATCGGTCAGTGAGTGACGAAATTAAGAAATATGACTAGTTATAATTCTTAAACTACTGGTTCAAATTAATTGAAATTTGAAATATACCGTGTTTATACAATGCCTGTTTGTTCACTGAAAATTCAAACTTCTAGCTTTATCCACAACGAAGTTATAGGGGTTCAAAAATGGCCTACACTCACGCCAAAACTCAGTATAATAATAATAATAATAACGCTTCACACTCATAGCCCCACACTAGGATTCCCTGTGTCGTGGGTGCCATGGACAACACACAAGACAAGGACACTCACACCCAGACCGAGAACAGAAATTCAAACTCATCATTCAAATTTCCGCCTCGCTGGGAATCGAACCCAGGACCCTTGGCGCGGCGATCCGGCATGGTAACCATTACGCCACACGGGTCGCGCACACACACACACACACATACACACACACACACGTGTATACGTAAGAAGAAATTAAAAAAAAGCTCAAAAATGATGAAGTGTCGTACAAACTTACAACCCGTTAGTTTGACATCTTAGGAAGATGACTTTAATGAAAATAATGAAACCGTGATACAGTTATTTTTGTTTCCAACTATAAGCTTTTAACTTCAAAATGACGAGTTTCCATACTAACTTGCAACTCCTAAATTAACTCTTTATGGGATGACTTTCTAAAATTCACGAAGTATGTTTGTATGACTTCCAACCCCTATTTTTACCCCTTAATAAAATTAAAGAACGGATTTCCAAAAATCCGTTCTTAACTGACGTCTCCTTGGCATAAACTATGTTCTTGCCAAATTTTATTTTATTCGGTTCGGTAGTTTCTTATATTTTTTGTTTAGTCAGCGGTGAGTCTCCTTTCGCTTTTATATAATATATATAGATAATGTATTATGGAATTGAACAGTAACTTAATTATTATTTAATCTCTTAAACATTATCAAACATTTTAATTGATGATAAGTACAAATAATAAAATATAAATAATAAAACAATCTACTCCATTTCTCTGTGCTGTTTAGTTTTCTCCATTTCACGTTTTGACAAGCATAAACAAAAGATAAAAACTTTTTACGCTAGTACAAATTCATACAAATTGTTAAATAAAAAATTGCGCAGAGCGACACACGTCCAGCGTCGATGAAGACCGCAGTCGACTGAAGGCAGATCATAATGACAGTGATGGAATGACTTTTTGTATGAAAATTGTGAGATAGTTATACTGAGCTTGCGCTCGGAAATGAACGACATAAGCGCCAAACAACGTTTTTATTTATTTTAAAAAAACTACTTCATGGATATTCACAAAAAGATACATGAATTTAGATGTGATAATTTACTACGTTTTAAAAATAATTTCGTGCACAAATGGGTTTAAATATCGCGGTGGTAAGATATAATGTAAATAATTAGAGCCAAGTTTATGATTTTTTTCTATCGAGAAAATTTCACGCAATCGTGTTTTCATTTTCGAGCAGATTTAAAGTATATAGTCAAGAAACATATACCTAAGTATTACGTTGATAGCGTATAAACTTTATGAAATATGGGGAAAAGAATATCAACCAAATTCCCGCGGTAGCGCCTTAAATATGTTTGGTTGTTTTGTCGCTCGCTCGCAGCGTTGATGGGCCGAGGTAGGAACTTAACGAAACTGAAGTTTGTCAAGGTACTACATAAGACGTTAATAATTTATCAAAAGCCTAAGACTTGTTTTTAAATTCAGATTATTTATGTAATTTATTGTGTAGGTACTATATTGTATATTGAGTTATCTCTGCGGTTGGCGGGGCGCCACTCGCCATACGTTGCTGTTAGCCATTTGTCGTTGATCAGTGTAAAGTCTAGTCTTTATCCTGTTTTTATTCTTTAACGATACAATATTATAAATATATACGAATGATATTTTAAGTTGTGCGATTACACCCCGATTGGGGTTTTAGGCTCGTGTTTAGTTAGCGTAAGTACATTTGATGTAAATTATACAGTTATTAATCTCTATTCTCCCTTTCAGTATTTGTGGTGTACGTTTTTTATGTGAGAAGCGTAGTGGGCGCGTTGTTTACCGTGTACTGTTACATTCGAATAGTTTTAGTCGCCCCCGCGGCGGTGTCAAACTTGTTTATGGTAATGTAAATGTTGCTTTATAATGTCTACAAAATATATAATCCTATATACATGCTGTCATTTTATTTTCTAATCCTTTTCCCGAATTTATTAAATTATAGTATCAGACAGTGATCTCAGATTATACTTAAAACAAAAGGCAGATAGAGCGCTCAGTACGCGAAAGTGAAGCTAACAAAGCAAATACAAACATTATTTACGATTTAAAAATAGTTCTATGCCTGAGAACAATAATTAGTAATTATAGTATATTTCCTAAATCGAAATCTATTAATATCTATTTCTAATCGTTCTCAAGTGTATAATTAGTAATTATAATATTATACTAAAATTATAGTAAATTCTCCAAATAATAAATAATGTTAACATTGTATTTGCTCAAGTGGCTTGACTTTTGTGTACTGAGCGCTCTATCTACCTTGTTTTATTGGATGATATTATAAGTACAAAAAGATGCAGACATGTCCATGTTGTAGAGATCAAATATTGAACCTTGTGATGTAGGAACATATCTGTAGTGTATGTAGTAAATATCTTTGGTATGAGCACTCCAAATTATGAGGGATACTCTAGTACCCTTGTACTGTTGATATAATTTTTGATTCATTTGTCAACATGGATACAATAGTGGTCGTTTACTATTAGGTTGTTCTACTTTTTTGTTGAATGAATGCATAAGTTATATTATAGAACTTATAGTTAATACCCAGTGTACTCCACTACGCTAAAAAAATCTGATGACTGACAGATCAATGTTGACAGTCTGTATTATGCGCCATCTTCACATACTATCTTCAAATTGTTATATGCATTGTTTTAGTGGTCTCAAACCATTTTCTGATTATTGCCTTTCAAATGAAACCATTTTGAGGCATATTGATTGGATGGTTTCAGGGTCCATAAAGGACATTCTTACAAATATTTTTTGTTATATATATTTGGATATAACATAACAGCTTAGACCAATAGTCATTATTACTTAAGATATCCCCAAATGAAATAAAAAATAGAATACAACACAAAAGGAGAATGCCCATAGCCAGTACTCTTAAAAAAATAATTGTGTCACAATGATTTTTGGACAAAAAATTTAATTAAAATATTTCAAGTATTTTACCCTATTTCCTAAAAAATCCTTATTGGGAATAATTTTCTGAAATTAATAAGTAACTTTACTTCCGTTTTACAAAATAAAACCATTGGGCCATTTATGTTTGGATAAGGGCCAATCAGGAATCTTTTGAGATCCTTCGGGCCAATAGGTAGCATTGATTCGATTATAATTATGATACAACAGTTACAGTATAATATATCCATGACAACAAACTAGATGACATAAGGGGACTGTCAAATGAATTATTTTTTTTTTATAGAAAATTATTATAATCAGCCAGGAGTAATAGTGTTTTGTGATTATAATACATTACAAACTTCATGGTGTTTGTGGACTGTCAAATGAATTTGAAACTTAAAAGATCGACATTACATACGCAATCGACTTTAATACGCCCGCATAGAGTCCATATTACTGTGAGTTTACTACATATAACCTAAATACAAATTGGTTTTGTTTAAAATCTCTTATTTCCTAATATTATCATTGACTAAAGTTAGTATGTATAATTTATTAAGATAACATAATCAAATAAAGGTATTTTTATCAAGACACAAAAATGTTAAAGTCAGTACATTTCTCCATACTAAATGGGCATTCTCCTTTAAATATGCTGAATGAGCAAAGAATGCCTCTGACTTGATCTTCATTCAAGCATATTTCATCACCCAATCATCAGCAAGTAATTCATTATGCCAAAATGTATTCTAGCTCACTTTTGATGTAATTTAAATTAAATCAGTTTTAAAACTATACATGATTGTTTATGTTACAATAGTTAATTTTTTTTGGTATATTATATGAAAATAAAGATTACTAAAGCTGGCCATACAAAATCAAGTATACTTGTCAAGTTTGTAGTGAACTTGATGCGGCATCCAGTAAACTTGACTGTGTATAGCCGTCTATTTATCTCAACAAGTCCGCTGCAAACTTGACAAGTATACTTGATCATGTATGGCCAGCTTTACAACACAATTCTATTAACATCAACAATCTTTTATTCTAGTTCGATAATAAGACATTCTTTCTGTAACACTTGACACCAAATCAGAGTCCATTACTGAAATAAAAATCTCATCCAAATCACTATTCAATAGTTCTATAGACTTGTCCAGGTTTTTATCTGAACACTTCTCTAGGTAAAGACAAATAACTGTGCACAAAGGCGTTCTAAGTTTACAAGCAAATACTTTTAATTCATCTTTCTCATCCTCTTCAAATTTTGATGAATCATTCTTATCATAATCTTCCATTGTATTTAAAGCCTTCCACATGTTGTAACTAGGATTGAAATATTTGTCTGGCTCTGAGGTTCCACTCAACTGTAGAATCTTTACAATAGTGACAGTTGAATCCACTATATCCACTAAATCCATGTCCACTTCTTTTTGGATAACTATTTTCCTTTCATAATAGTTTAATACAGTCATGATCATAAATGCAACTTGTTCCATGTTCTCATTACTGATGTCCAACTCTGTGTCAAACCCTATCAAGTTTAAAGTGATCTGTAAACTTATTATCAACACCCGTTCTACTTCATTCTTATCACACAGGTCTATCTGTTTCACCACAACCTCGGAGAAGGCTACAGTCAATGATTCCAGCGCATCAACGGTGACAAAGTGTCCAAAGAAATTTGATCTTGTAGTATTGGAGTTGCAGTATGAGCAAATGGTGTTAAAATTTTCCAACGCTGTGACAAGGAGATCTTTGTTTGACGAATTTTTAAGAATAAAGTACAGTGCATTTGAGTAACCAACATTTATAAACAGATCTGTCCAAGTGGTCACATTGTCGTCTGATGCAAGGAAAAGGCAGGAATTAATGAGCCGTAGCACTTGTATGAGCACGAGACTATCATCAGACTTGATGTACTCTATCAAGAATGACATAAATGTGTCCATTTTAAGCAGAGTTTCCACAGCTTCTTTTTGGCAACACATGTTGCCTATGATACCGATTACAATCTCAATAATACGCGGCGTTTCAATTCTTGGTAGTGCAAAATTCAGTAGTTTCAATATTTCATGTTTCTGTAAGAAAAGAACGACGTCTCGTTCCGCTGTCATGTCCCAAAGAGTACACAGGTCCTCTTCAAAGGTCTTCTCCTGCACTTCCTCCTTCAATAAATCCAAGTTGGCCAATTTTAGTAGAATTTTTAGCACAAATCTTTCACTATACGCTGTATCACCAATCACGTCACCCGCAACTTGTGATGGTGCCTCGTCTGTCTCTGGATTATCCGGTGATTCATTTAGAGGTTTCATAGTGATTTATGATAAATTTTTATATTTCAGTTAATTAAGTACGACCTCACTTTGGTTCGTTTAATTTGCTTGTTTATACTTTTAAACACTTAACACAACACAATGTGAAAGCACAAAAAGAAAAGCAACAAAAAGTACCTAACAAAGAAATAAACCGCCCGCTTTTGATTTGACAATTGCTATATAATAATAGACTTGACATTTGACAACTCTACTCTTGACTGAATCTTGTCTGTGATTGAATTGACCATAGATATTAGAAGTAACAAGATTTTGACACGGCGTGGCCTCACATGAGACAGCGCTAGTATACTATACTTATATTAAAATTGTTATTGTAGTGTTACCAGGTTGATGAAATTTCCCATTGCAAGAACAGTCACAGAGTTTTCTTCACAGAACTAGTACTTTTACGCCCCATTTACATACTCGGAGTGTATGTATATGTAACCATGTATTTGTCGGGGAGTCTGAACCTGAACCCCATAAAAAAGGCGCGATCTGTAGTTGTATGGGTGAAAACTAGTGGAAACATTTTTTCGGAGTCGTTAAGCCATATTAGAAGCCTTCGGGCGGCATGAAGACTTCCGACACTTGGATTAGCCACTAACTCCTCCAAAAATCTGCATTGGAGCAGCGTGGTGGAGTAGTCTAGGCCTCCTCAAGAGGAGACCCGTGCTCAGTAGTGGGCCATTCATGGGTTGAAGCCAAATAAGTACGACTTTTGATTTTAGATAATAGTATAATTTTCAAATAAAACAACCATAATATCAACGTAACATTTAATAATAATAACATACAATAATTTAAAAAAAATTGTGGTCTAACACGTTCTTGTAGTCTGTAGTAGTCGAAATTATAAAAAATATTTATAATGTTTGCTTGTCAATAATTATCAAAGATCATTGCCATACAGCTATCAAATACCTACATATTGTATTTTAATTTGGCCCTACTATAGATATGCTTACCAAACAATGCATCTTTGAACATTTTGATCTTCTTGTACAACATTATCACGTCACTCATGATATTAGTAGGACCAACCTAAAAAGAAATTAAGGGTACTAAAATTTATGTAAATTTTATTAACACACTAATATAAATTAATATAATTATATTATATATTTTCTTGTAATCAATACATGTACTAAGACTGTGACTAATCAATTTGTGTACATTGAAGATTTGTGAAAAACTTTCACAGGGGTATTTATTAACACAATAGATCCCATTAAAATTAGTTTTACAATTTTTGTCTGTTTATCTTTGTTTGTTCCGGCTAATTTCAGAAATTGTTATGAGCTTGGGTTATCATTTAGTGCTTTTTATTCTTCAATCGGTTAAAGATAGTAAAATGTCAATTAAAAGAATATTGTCCATACATTTATGGAATGTATTTATTATGGACAGCACAGTATTTTTGAAAATCTGATCTGGCAACACTGGTTTGGCACCGAAATAGGCGCCAAAACACAATATATATGTATAAATGTATAATAAAATCGGCCACGCTGACGGGGACAAAAAATAACATTTTTGTCTCTGTCTTTCACGTAGATTTTGTAACTGGCGATCTCGCTCTGTCAAAAGTATGGGAGAATCTTGTTACTTCTATATCTATGGAATTGACATTGGAGCAGTGCTGCCAGGTCCAAAAACTGGATTACGGTAAATTCTTTCATGAAATATCGTAGATTCTTATAAAATACGGTAAATTGTACGAGATTTGACGTTTTTTTCCACTAAAATCTGATCTTTGTGTTGATCAAAATACGATAAAATGTACTAAAACTACTAAAAATCGTTACGGTAGACCGAAGCTGAATACAGTAGATCTACCGTAGTTATGTGATACCTGGCAACACTGCATTGGAGTTTCACAATAAAAACTCCACAGAACTATGGAGTATAGAAATAAGGTGAGCCATATCTTATGAGGGGAAAGTTGAAAAAGCCAGACTGAAAATAGAGTTAGTTCCAGTACCTACCACCATCTTACTTACGACAATAGCGCTGGCGTCGCAATAACTACGATATGAACATAGCTGTTGTAGACGGAGCTGCGTCGCAAGTTTGCTGAATTCAAACAAATTTCCTAAAATCCTAGCGCACTGCAGCGCCATCCGGTATTGGAAAGTAAAAAACGCAGAGTTCTCATGGTGGTAGTAAGTTATTTCTCAAGTAGGTCTTTTTCTTAATAGTATGTACCCTACGGCCTACCCTCCACCACGTAAGAACTTTGTCTGGAATTTAATAAACTAATCCGGCAACCTGCAGCAGAAGGAACCATTCGTCATATTCTCGACAGTTATTCAGAACTTTCAGAAGACAACAATAATAAATAATAGGTATACGGTGGAAAAAAAAACGGTAGTTGGAGGAAAAGTACCTTGAATTTTGATGAAATTTTACTGAAAAGAAACATTCCTTTATTTTCAAAACTTACTTAGTATTATATTCCAGTTTTACTTAGTTTTGAAAGTAAAGGAATGTTTCCTTTCAGTAAAATTTACAATCATCAATATTCAGGGTCCTCAATTTCCTCAATTCCACCCTGTATACAAAAACAATACAATATCGTATTCGTGATCAATAGTTTCACTTTTTGTTTGATCAAGACAATAAAAAACCATATCTTTACAACCAAAATCAACTGTGTGAAAATGAAACACAATTTGCAAAAGATAATCTTTAATAAAATCAATACAAATTGATAACCACTGTATCAATTGCTACAGTCACGTCTATTTTCGACAGGCAATTATAAAAAACTTTGACCTACATTCTTTCGAACACTTACATCCTTGCAAAATATGGTATTTAATCATTGAACACTCATCAATCAGCAATTATAACATGATGAGGGATATAGGATATACAATTACAAAATAATCTATGATAAGGCTATTGAAATTATTTAACTTTCGTTGCCCTGTATTGCTAGAAAGTTTCAATTAGCCCAAAACGCATTGTCACAGTGCCAAAACTTTACAATAATCAGATAAGCTTTCCGCTAATGGGTTACAGGTTAACTATCACACTTTACTTTCGCCGGTGGAGCGTCTTCGTTATCATTCTCTCTCTTTCTCTTCATATTATTATGTTTCCCTCTGTATTGACCCCGAGGTTTTTGTTTAAATGTCTTAGACATTTTACGTCTCTTGGCCATTTGATCAATAGTTTTGTTCAAGTATTCCTTCTCTTCATCACCTTCCAACAGCTTTAGAACCACTTCATGATTTCCAATTACAATTTTCCCTCCATCTTTTAACAATTTTAGGAAATCTTTAGCAGCATTTTCCTGGCTGAAGCGAATCCAACCCTTTGTGAGACCAATCTTGAAATCAATGAAGGCTATGTCGAATGTCTTATCTGAAAGCAACAAAAATATAATTCAATTTGCATTCCTAGGTTAAGCCTTTAAGGAAATTTAGTTTAGAAATGCCAATAATAATTATTATGCCACCGGAAACAATGTGCAGTGACCGAAGCAGGTGTTTAGTGCAGTTATATATTACAGTAGACCCGCGGTAATCCGACAAACGTTTAACAAGGGGATGTCAGCGGAATATCGAATTTGTCGGATTATGGTGTACTGTCTAAGATCCTCTATAGTCCGGAATTTTTTGAATAAGATTACATTGTAATCCGACAAATTACAAATCAATGAATCTATTTGAACTTTTACGAATTGAATTTTTATGTACAATCAACAGCGATAGGCATGTCGGATTACAGGGGGCGTCGGATTAGACAGGGGTCCCGATTACCGTGGGTCCACTGTTTTATGAGAACAAAAATTAAAGATTATAGTAGCCGCAGCATCTCCCTGCATTTATTTACATGAAGTGTGAGCAGGACGAAGATAGTTCCGACATAGATAAACATTTATCATACCTATTTCAGAAAATGCAGTTTTGATTTCCTCTCGTGTCATTTTTTCGTGACCATCCTCAAAGTATAGCACCGTGCCTGTGGGTAGCGAAAACACCTGTGGCTTCTGCAATATACGAAAAATATTTTTTTTTAGTATTACATAAATAAATAAATACATATGTCGAAAATCGAAGTTTATACATGTAACATATTCGAGGAAAAAAACGTATGACAATCTAAATCCTATATTACTTTCTACTTTAAATACAAATGAACTGACTGACGACTTTTTGTTAGGACGTATCATGTTACTCTTTCATGCACAAAGTACTGAATGAAGTTACATGTTTAACACACATGTGGACAATGCTCTAGAATGACATATTATTGGGTATTATTCCAGAAACGTGGGCAAAGCCGCGGACTGAGCACTAGTAATTTATATCATTAATACACTAAGAGGTTAGTAGCATCCATTGAAGTATTATTACTAGCGTATAGAACCGACACCGCAAACAACATGTATGTCCCAATGCATTGGCGCCACGTGGCTTCAATCTTCAATGGATTCGTTCCATTTTGAAAGGAGAATGGGGGCTCAATTTTGAAAATAGAACCTCCCGGGTGGGACACACATCTTGTTCGAGATGTCTGTTCTATGACATTATACTTCAATGGTAGCATCATGAATTTCTACAAGCTGTTTCATACAACTTTCTTTCTTCGGTAGTTAATAAATGTTTAATATGGCTCAAATCTTGCAAGCTGAATTTGAACTCTATCATACAGAGTTGAAACATAAATTAATTGATTTGGTTCCGATAATAATGCATTTTTATAATAATTTTGACCTGAACTTTGTTCAAGGCTGGCTCTAGGCCAGTGAACTCTTCAGTGTTCAACAGCACTAATACAAAATTTTAATAGCTTGGTTTTGAAAGTACATATTTTTTTAATATTTCTATTATAATATTTAGTTCTATATGCATGGTTTGAAAGATGTAATTTAAATGTATTCGAAATTTCCTCATTGTGTATTGTAGTATAAGTGTATACAATTTTTGAAGTTATACTTCTTTTGGCGCGATGGTGAAAAATGATGAGAGTGAATTTCTACGATGCGCGCGCACACCGACACCTAAATTCTACAACGTGAAGTTAGCTAAATTCTGTATTTTTTCTGTATGCAAAAAAGTTTTCACAGTATTTATCTCATTACAAACGATTTTATAATCGATTGAATTGATTCATAATAATCGATTGATGGAATATAATAATATATTTTATGTATTATTTGTTAATTATAATTATAATATTAATTTATTTCTTACATGTTTTCGTATTCCATACATATTAAAACTATGTAATATATTTAGAATTACCATTCAATCGTTACGCTAATTTTATTAAATTACATTTCGAATATTTTGACATCGATTGACAACAAAGATGATGTAATCCCTTATAATGTCATTTTGGTAACCATAGTATTTATAAATAACACCACTGTACTGTCATATTTGTCATCGATCTTTCATGTTTCTACGCGTGGTTTTTTGTATTTTTCTATTAAATATTTTCAGCGTACCTATTTGGAGTCCTATTTACTATTGAAACTCATCGACACGCACACAGTTATTTTAATTTACTGTTGTATTCGATTTCGTACTTGTGTTTTGGTGAATGTGTTTTCGCAGTTTCGCTACAATTTCTGGAAAACCAATACTATATGAATATGGACTACTTAATCGCCTGTTTTGTGACTGACAAAGGTTCAGAATAAGTCCTGAACACTGGATAACGTCCCCTATACATCTTTAGAAGATCAGTAGTTTGCTGTGGCCATACTTACAATGAGTATGTTATGGTATCTTGATTGGGCAATGTACCAACGAAATATAGCGCCTCCTGCACAACTAGACGAAATATTAATATAAATGATAACTAATAAAATCTCTTGAAATATGCAATAGCTTTTATTATACAACCTTTTTATGACATTCGTTTTGGGTAAAAACCATTTAAGTAGTAGATAGTATAATAGACACCCGCAAACTTAGTTTTAACCATTAAACTCGTAGATTCTATTGGCAAGTCACGTATTAATTTTGGGATTTTATTATAGAAATGTACACCAAGCCCTATGAAAGATCGTTGCACTTTACTTTGGCGGAACGAAGGCGTAATTAATTGATACATTCTTTTTGTTTGGCGATTATTAATATCAAAATTTTGTTTATACGCGTTTATATTCTTCCTTATAAAAACTACATTATTAATTTATTAAGTTGGTTAACCTTAGCTGTGTGTTGTAATGTTTAGTTTGTACGATTCCCTAACATGAAATATTACATGTTTCTTCTGATGTATATAAATATTATTTACTAGGTTGATCCAAAAGTAACGATAGTAAAAATGATACACGTTCAAATAAAATAATGTATTATTTTACAGTCTCCTAACTAATCAGTTCACATTCTCGGTAGTTATATTAAAATTACAACAAATTGAATTGCTTTAAATTGGGTTGGCATACGAATTGCCAACCCAATTTAAAGCAATTCAATTTGTTGTAATTTTAATATAACTACCGAGAATGTGATGTTGCCCGCCTTGTCGTGGCGGGGGGACTTAGTAACCGTGGACTGTCACCCACGGTGAACCAAGAGGCAACCAGGGCCGGCCTGTTTGGGCTGCCGGCTGGCCCGAGGAGGGCGCTCCCAGCGGGCTGAACAAGTCCGCTGCGGACGCGCTAGGAGGAGGGACCGTGGAAGATAGGGTGCACCGTTCTCCCTATCTTCTGCGGCCGCGGAGGGATCGCAGGGGGAGAGGCGTGTTGGTATTACGGTGCGCCACTCTCCCTACCCCCTGCGAGCTGGCGGGGCCGTTCCGCCGAAACGGCATTGGTGGGGCCGCAGAGGAAGAGGCATGTCGGTATTACGGTGCGCCGCTTGTCCTATCCTCTGCGGCCGAGGTGTGGTCGGTGGAGGAACCACAGACCTGATCATCCACCGGGTACCAGTCATCTGGTATCCATGGCCTCCTAGTAGCAGACTCAGGGGGAGTTTGCTACAGTACTGGTGGAGGCCGAGGAGGGAGGCGCACCTTACCATCTGGTGCGCCCATCGTGGAGGGCCTTCGGGCTTTCGCGATGGAGCCGCTTGTGGGCGGCTGCCGCTGGCGGGGTCGCGGATGTGTGCGAAAGCGTTCCCGTAACCCCGTCACAAGGCGGCGAGGAGGAAGATGGGGGGGTTTTTAGTGGGTATACCGTGGGTCTCATTAGCCTATACGGGAGTCCCACATAACCACTCGGGTGCCCCCTGCGCCCGAGTGGTATGCGTAATGCATTTTCCCCTCCGAAAAAAAAAAAAAAAAAAGGGTTGGCATACGAATGATCCAAACGCACGCCTAATGATAAATAATCACTATCGGACGAACATGAATCATCAAAACTGCTCTCAGATTCCGTATCACACTCGTCTTTCAATTCTATAATAAATTTATCAATTTCCGCGTCTAAGCTTCCATCCATTTTACAAAACTTATCCTCAATATGTCGCACATGTTTTATACGCAGTCGGGTTTTTTGTATTTTTTAATTTTTTGTGTGTAATAGACCTATCATTGATTCAGTTGGAAAAAATATTAGAACACGATTTCGTGAGCCATGACCACGTTTTATGCTATAATATGTACCTACGTTTGCCCAAAATTCAAAATTCTTCTGTATTTTCATTGAGCGACTCAGTTTCTTTTGTTTTTTGTATTTATAACACTATTTTCTATTTTAATTTTCAATATTATATTACATTGGTAGAAAATTCAAAAAATCGGGAGAAACGATCGCTAAAACGGGATATCGGGAGACGATAACCAAAATCAGTAGATCTCCCGATAAATCGGGAACTTTTGCAACACTCGTCACTTGACAGCAAGTAATGCTAATCTAATGGGAAGGTAATGACAGCTTGTCAGAGGTAAAATAACTGTGAACGGACTGTAGTAGTAAATAAAATAGTAATCGATACTTGTCTTTGGGACTAGGAGCACATTCTTTTTCTCTCCTTAATCTGTATTAAAGTTTAATGCCTGTCGGAAAATAAATTATTCTTCAACTGAACTGAATAAAATCTTTCATTCCCTCCCCCCCACAAAAACTGGTTTTATGGTATCGTAATAGTTCTCGTAATAGAACATAGATGGTGTTTTTACAATTGTAAATACAGAAAAAAAAGATTTACAATTGATTTGTTTTTGCAATTGTAAAAACACCATCTATGTTCTATTACGAGAAGTATTACGATACGTAGCAAAGTAATATTAGAATATACTACAAAATTAATCACAGATGGCGCTTAACACATATAGTTTGGCTATAGAGATTCGTAAATTAAATTATTTCAAAATATTATTTCATTTTTATTTTTAGTACTTATTGCTGTTTTTGAATATTGTATTTTGAACAATGTTTTTTTAATATTGTTTTTTGATTTTTTTTCATGTCAAAGAAGTATAACTTCTCACGCGCGTACAAAAGTACACGCACCCTTTTTTCTATTGGTTGCATTAAATATAAATTATCACTTTGTTTTATTCTATAATTCCATAGGTCTTAATAATCTGAGAATTTTCCATTTTGTTTTTATAGGTTTCAAGTTTATCAATAAATTAAGCTACATATGCTATATAGTTTATTAAAAAAATTACCTCAGGTTTAACATTTTGAGCCTTCTTATCCTTCTTCTTATGCCTATTATTCCTCTCATCTTGTTTCACTACTCCATACTCTTCTTGCCACATGATCAAAAGATTTGTATCATTATATTTCACAGAATCCTTTGATTCTATAAATTTATTCGCCTGAAAACAAATTTATATTTACATAATTTATAATTCACAAAAGTTATATTGAAACCCTTTTTTTAAATACAAAGATCAAGAAGCCCTGCAACATATTTTAATTATTATCCATAAAATTAAATTTTGATTCATAATTGTAGATACTTGATACAGCTTTGCACTAAAATATTATTATTTATTTCTATCACGTTTCATTTACAAATTGGAAACATATTTGCTTGTGAAAATTACAAGAATTTCACTATAATGCTGTAAAAAATTGTTCATAATAGAACTTCTACAAATTTTCTCTTATCTCACTCCAACAAATGTATTTTCCAAAATAAAGGATTATTCTAAGTTTTCAATTCCAAAAAATATTATGCTCTTTATTGATAAATTTTAAAAAAATATATTTTCAGGCCCATTACATTTTAATGTTACTTAATTATTAACTTAGGAATACTACATTTTGATACTTTTAATTCTAAATAAAGATTCTTCTTAGGACTATAAAAATATTATTTTTACCTGTTCCTTTGTTTTGAAAGTAGCAAATACTGATCCTTTGAACAAGCGCACCTTCTGGCGTGGGTCTAAATATTTCCGCATGATAACATTTTCCACCTCTTCATAGTTCTTGAAGAACCTGAGAATCTCATCTAGTGTAGAGTTCTTCGGGAAACCTTTGGCATAGATGGTTCTTCCTGTAATTTCCTTGCGACGGTCTTCATTCATCTCTGGTATGAGATTTTCAGGATTTCGGCGAACTTTCTTATCTGCAACCTAAAAAATGAACCTATTAAGATTTGGCTACATGCATATTTTAAATGACGCTATACATGTTCCCTTTTATAATGATGATAGCGGGTAAGCTGCCTGATAGTCTGATAGTCGCCATTGCTAAAGGTCAAACCGGTAACACCAATGGCATCACCAATATATTTCCAGCTAAGACGGAAGACAGAAGAAAGTCCTGGCTCTCAGGCCACCAGGTGGAATACAAGAAATAGGGATGTTGACTAATTTTAGGGTTCAATTTTATTTTATAGATATAACCTTAATATTCACGAAAAAAAAATTTCTATTTAAAAACAAAAATTGATAAATAAAATCATTATCAAATTTCCCGCCAATTAAAATATGAACAATGACGTCATAGTTACAGTAGTACTATTTTTAACATTTTAAATTAATAAATATTAATTTACAGTTAGCGTCATCATCCGTATTGTTAAACTACTAAGTGAAGAAAGGGCATGGAAACTACCCCAGACAGATTACAATATAGACAGCTTGACAGAAATACTATTTCACTTCATTAGTTTGTTCTGCTCTTATGCATAATTTAAGAAAAAAAAAACATCTTTTTTATTGTAATTTAGTTTTTAAATCTTATAATGTAAAATAATATAAAAACTATCATTATGTTTTTGTACCAACCTCCAGAAGACCAGATGTAGACTTTTTCAAAGCATTTTCAATAAAATCAACATCCGAGCTAAGTTTGGATAAGCGGTTGAAGGTCAGAAGTACTTCCAGTGGCACCCATCCATCGTCTAGCTTGGTTTGTTCCCTGAGGAACCTATCACGAGGCAAGTTGACATCACCTGAAAATTAGTAATCAAATGATCAGTTTAGAGTCCCTAATACTCATGTGGACACTTTGTATAATTACAAATATAACAATCAAATGAGCATATTTTGAAGCATTTTTTCTATGGTTAAAAGTATAAGAATAGTGTGTATGGGCTGCAACCAACCAGCATAAGAATACATTCCATTCTGATACAACTTTATTAAACCTTACAAATGTATATTAAACACTCTATGGCTCATTATGATTACAATGCTGAAAGATACTGGGAACAAAATAGCTGTGATTGGTCTGGGTTTGGATTGGGGTTCAGGGCTCCTAATAGAAATTGAAGAACTAGTTAGTGGCTAATTTGGTATTAGAAATTATTATGTCACCCTAAGCTTTTGGGGCCATTCATTAATTACATAAGGGTTTACAAGTCTAGTTGAAATACTAATAATATATACTTAAAAAAAATATTTACATCAAATTATAAGTTTTAGTTGAATTTATCATTTTCTGAAACCAGATAAAATCTTGCATAAGAAGGGGAGGTCAAAAATAACCAAAATAATCCTTACATAATTAATGAATGGCCCCTTACAGCATAGAATGAAATACAGGAGAATACGATGTTCAGGATATCTACATAAATGGTTATGGTAATTGTGGTATTTAAACAACAATCAGCAATATTAATACTAACCATCAACTAGGACTGACTTGGTTTGATGCTTGATTTAGTCTCTAATTATATTATGTTTCTAGCCAATAGTAATTAGATGTTCAGAATATCTATATTATGGTTCGACTGGATTAATTACCACGTCTGGTAAATGAGCCAAAGCAAGTCTCAACAGTATGTTTTATTTTGAAACATGTTCGGTTGACGTTAGCAATAAAATGACGCAATGAGGACCGCACGTGAACTACAAAACTATCTACGGTATCCATTAAGTTGTTAGCTAATAAGATAAAATATAATGCTCATTCAGTTGCATTAACACAAGTGCGATTAAAATTGTGTTCTAGTTAAAATAATAACAATACGGAATGCTAAAGATAGACGGGAAGTGGACCAAAGGTGATCAAAATTTTGATATCGTCTGTGAATGAGAAGGAAACCAGCGAAGGAATTATACGTGAAGGGGTTTTACCACCAATGATTACATCGCCACTTACTATCAGGTGGGATTGTAGTCGAGCATTAACTTATAAGATATAAAAAAAGAGGACATCGACTTGGAAGGGGGCACTGCCGTGTCCCCAGACATTGGAATATGTATAGCATATTTACCAAAATAGTATTCAACTTGTCGAATAATTTCAGCTTCTAAATTTGAGTCATCTTTTTCCTCTTTTTCGTTTGATTCTTTCGCGTCAGTTTCTTCAGCCATTGCTTCTTTATCGTTGTGATCTTCTTCCTTCTGTTCTTTACCATTGGTATCCGGCACAACCTCCTTTTCATCACTCATTTTTCTCAACGTTTAATTTAAGTCGTAGTGGGAGTGAAGTATTCTCGCCTGTTATTAGGTATACTTAAGCTTTAGTATTTAAAGTAGCTTAGTTCTTAAACTGGGCCGATTCAATTCTATTGGAAGGGAATTAATACGTTTAACTCAATCGGTATTATAACCAAAACACGTGTTTTTATTAGAAACACGAAACACGAGGCGCCCACAAACTGCCACAAAGCCGCAAACTGCAAAGTAGGTATGTTCGATTCTTCGATCCAATATCCAATCTGATACTTGTGTGGATCGATACAATGGGATACGATCCACTCGATTTTTGTATCGATACAAATGGTATTTGATCCACTATACTCAAAATTAGATTAGAATAGAATAGAATAGAATACTCTTTATTGTACACACCAAATAGTAGTAATCTACATTAGAATTATCTAAGAAGCCATTAATTATAGCTGCCATTTATTAATATGAACCAACCTTGTACGGATGTCTTTGAGCGAAATGAAATAATCATTTAATTGACATGAATAATTGGATACTTACAGACAAAGGATTTGTTAAAAATCCCTATTCGTTTTCATTGACGTTATTTATAAATCATATTAAACGTTATAATCTAGTAAAAATCCCAACACATCATAACTTTTGCTTTTGAATTAATTTTTTGAATAAAAATATAAGGCGTCGAATCAATGTTAATTGAAGATGTATCAGCTTGATACTGCTTAAAAAACCAATCATAATCGATACATTACTATAATCGAAACTTAAAATAAAAATGAATTTAATTTATTTCTTTCTTTGTGTTTAACAATTAAACAATTTAATTTCTTCTCTTCTATAAAAACATGACCAAAAATGTTTATTACGATAATCTATAACCACAGCCATTTGAACTAATAAAAATAGGGTTAGAATATTCATTATTCAACCGAAACCCAAATAGCTCAATGGAGGCAGTATCATTCCAGTTACTTGTGGATATCTAAATGTTTCGGTTTTTAGAATTTACAATATAATTATTGAATCGATTAGAAAGTCTTACAATTTTGAATCGATTAGTTGCAAGAATTGGTTCTTTCGTGAACCAATTTTTTTTGTACATCACTGCGATGACAAAGGACAAATATGGCTTCTTAGTTCGTGGCAACCTGTTAATTGACGGACGATACCCATGTAAGGTGGATCGAATCGAAATATGGAATCAAATATAATTATGTACGTAGCACTAGCATACTGTAAGTAGTAACAAGTACGTAGTATAAAATAAGAGAGTAAGATGGATCGGATTGAAATATGGAGTTAGCTAATTGTTTTAAGCTTAGAGAAAAACAAAATATTAACTTAATGATAATGGTCATTTCGTGAAATACCGTAGATTCTTATAAAATATGGCAGATTGTATGAGATTTGAGGTCTTTTTTACTGAAATCAGGTTTTTGTGTGGGTCAAAACACGGTAAAATGTACTAAAACACTAAAAATCGTTACGATAGATCGAAGCTGAATACGGTAGATCTACCGTAATTATGTGATACCTGGCAACACTGGCAACGCGGGACGATAAAGTTTAAAATGGATCGAATCAAAATCAAAATATGGGGTCTAGATTAGGTAAATAAAAAATATTTTTTATCTTAAAATATTTGATTCGATACGGTACTGGATCAATGTAAAAAAAATCGTAACAAATCACTTGCATCGATACTTGGATCGATATACTGCAATACGATCCATTGCGATCCAAAATATCACTACAAGGCACGGTCTGGATCGAACATCCCTACTGTACTGTAAAATTAAATCTGCAAGTGTGCAGTCTACAAGAACAGAGTACAAAAATGCGCAACGCAACCACAGACTTTATACTCCACAAGGAAGTCAGAGAACTCCATGGATATTATTAACTCTGTTAGTCCACAGAGATGACATGTCTAACAAAATAATCGTGTCAAAATTGGGATCCATTCACACCAATAGAGCATAGTGCTAGCACCAAGACTTTATAGTACAACTGTAGTAGTTTGTAGTTTCAAATCTATGAGAGATTTAAAAGAGGTACCTGAAGATGGATCATGGGACATTGGATGAATATTTTTCTATAGTGTCCGTGTAATAGGATGAAAAAAAAGACGGTAATTGGAAGAAAAGTACTTTAAATATTGAATGAAATGGAATTTTGATGCAAATTTTACTGAAACAAAACATTCCTTTATTTTCAAAACTAATAAAAATGGTATTCAAAGATTTTTAAAAAGTCACTTGAGTGCTTAAGCTGAGTTCAATGTGAAAAAAAATCCTATATTTTTATGATGTCAACCGAAAGGGTCATTCATAAGTATCAATTTTTCTTTTGCAACAATAGTATCTTAAATTTATTTCTTGGTCGGGAAAAATTGTTTCTACTTACTATCAAAGACGACGTGCTAGGCAGTAGAATGTATGTTACACTTGATATTATCATTTTTTTTATCTTTATTTAGGTTAACAAACAGTAACACAATATCTTAAGTATATGTATGTAGTTCTAACTTAATATTAGGTTGTGAACCAATACCGTTAACCACAGATTACTCTTATAAATTGAGAGTGAAACAGCAATAAATTCAACCAAAAAAAAATTGAACTTTTTTATACATCCTCAATAAAATATAACTGATCGATGTTCATAATTACAAAAAAACAAATCTCATTAGAGGTTGATTATTCTCATCATTAACATTATATTCAATAATTTTAATTTGGCAATTTTGATGATTTTTTATTGGAATGTGTTTGTATTTCAATATTTGATTTCAATCACTAGAAAAAATGATTGATGAGTGTATTCAGTCCAGAGTCAACATTTTTAAACGGTTTTTTTAGGAGTACAAAGATATTTTACCATCAGTACATAACACACGTTTCATTTCCGACTTTAACAATATCATTTGCTATAAAAATATTCGTCTAGTTGATCAATATACATTATCTGTTACACGGACGGCCTAACCAAATTGCTCCTATAGACATGTTACGTACCCACGCTTTGGTAACACCACCGACTTCATTGCCAGTTTATAAGAAGTTTGTAATATTTAAATCCCATTATGGAAAAGTATACGCTCAGCAAAATAAAATTCCTTCCATTATTATATTTTATTACTAAATAATAAGCCATTGACACAGCAAAAACAAACGTAATAAAACCTTACATACAATACAGGACTTATCAAATCAGAATTAGGAACAACCTCAATCAGGCCATGATTGTTCGAATATATTCATCCAATGTCTCGTGACCTATTTTTCCGTATCTCTTTAAAGTTTGGGATCCAGTTGTACTTTAAAGTTCTTGTAAATAAATGATACCTTGTGACAGTGACAGTGACACAACACGCCAGTGACGTAACATTGTGACAGACGATATTAGTTTAACTCTAATTTTATTTTTCGTTTTTGCAATTTTTATAATTTCTTAAATTTTGATTCACCTAATTTTCTGTAAAATGTACAAACTAAAATGCGCATATTTAAAGTTGTGAATTATTATTATTGATAACGACGATAAAGTTAATCAAAATACGAAATGGGAGTCAGAGGTTTGACAACATACGTAAATTATAACCAGGAAATATTCATGCAACAGCATTTTCTTCACGATGGATACCTCGTTATTGATGGAAACAGCCTTTGTGCACAGTTGTACCGAACCCTCAACTGTTTCTCTGCTTTTGGGGGCGATTATGATAAATATGCTGCTCATACGAAAAACTTTTTTAAGTATCTTCGAAAGTGTAACGTTACCTCGTACGTAATTTTTGATGGCAGTTACGAAGTGAAGAAACTGCGCACTGCGTACAGCAGGCTTCGATCAAAGATTAGTGGCGCGTCCAGACTTGATCCCGTTACTCAAGACAGTTTACAAATTTTTCCTTACCTGCTTCGTTATGTCTTTAAAGAAGCACTAAATGAAATGAATATCCCCTATACCATTTGTGAATTTGAAGCTGATGATGAAATAGCATCGTTGGCCCGGCATCTTAATTGCCCTGTGCTCAGTTATGATTCGGATTTCTTCATCTACAATGTTCTGTATATTCCATTTAACACATTGCACATAAAACCAAAACCAATTGAAATGAATGACACCAAAGTGTATGCTATAGAATGCAAGTTATACACAGTTCAACGTTTATGTGACCATTTTGGTGGCTTGAAAGAGGAGTTATTGCCTTTATTAGCAACATTGCTTGGAAATGACTATGCCGAAAAAAAGGTTTTTCGCAAATTCTTCTCTCAACTAAAATTACAAAAGAGTAGGAAAAGGAAAAACGATCAGCAACGATGCATTCATGCTATGTTTAATTGGTTAAAAAATGAAAGTCTAGACTCGGCTATTGAAAAGATCTTAGGGAGGCTTAAAAAGCATCAAAAAGACAGGATAAACCTTATAATACAGAAGAGTATTGAGAGTTATAATAGTAATGATTGTAGGTCTCTAATATTTTTCGATATCCCTGATATAAAAACAGATGCAAACGAAGCAGTTACCAGCAATATTCCCAAGTCTCCAAATCACCATCATTTTGAAGCTGATATTCTAGGTGGCAGGGAAGAACCGGAAGCTGGAGAAGATGTAAAAGAGCAGATAGAAGCAGGTGTAGAGGAAAGTGGTTCTTCTTCAGCCAGTGAATCAAGTTCAGTAGAAGAATCTGATGAACATTGCATACCGGAGTGGTTTTCAGATGGAGTTCGTAAGCACCTTATTCCTCCCTGTTATTTAAATCTCTATACACTTCATTTACATTTTTGTTGCCCGCAAGCAGAAGATTATACAGGTACTGACTCGTTCATCCCTGCATTACCAATATTAAGATATGCATTTGATATTCTGACCAACTTTTCACATGATGGATTTACATATGTCAGTCGAGAGGGCAGTAGTGAATATAAAAGGATATTTATAGGCAATGAATATCAGACACCAAGATTAATTGATGCACCCTATTATGAACTCTCTGAAGAAGATCTAAAAACATGTTTTACTCATTTTTTGAACGAACATTTAACAAACATTGATTACGATGATATAAGTTTGCTGCCACCAAATTTTCAGATATACATGATATCAATTCTATGGTGGATAGCCAAATGTGAAGTGCCATTAAGTCATATACATAGCCTGTTACTATGTTACGTAGTTTTAGAAGTGATTGATGAAAAAACTGGAACCTTTCGAGGACACAATTACTTTAACAACAAGTTTTCAAAGAAAATTGAGGAATTCAAACGTAGACCACCAAACAAAGTAGTGGATGATATTTTTTTAAATAAAAACAAGGTTCAGTATGAAGACTGTATGATAGCGGCCAGTGTGCTTTTAAGAAATTTTGAAATTGACAGTACGATTAAGAAAAAACCTAAGTCATATGATGTGAAGAAAATACACTCTTTTGCTCAGTTTCAGTGTTGCTTAGGACAACTGAACAGCTTAAATAGATTGTGCCATAAGCCTTTTGAGAGTACCATTTACTCCAAGAGTTACAATGGTACCTTTGTATACAACATAGCATTGAGGTTGGAGAATCAAAATGATCTTACAGACTTTGTGAGACAATACCTTAAAGGGGCAGACACAGTTTTGCTGTTTTATAATAATTTATGTTCAATATTTGATAGATTATTTCAGAAAATGGATTTGAAAACGAAACAGTTTTTAGCAAAGAAAAAATCAAGAGGTGGAAGAAAGAAAAAGAAAGCAGAAATTGATGAAATTAATTTTCTTGTTAAAGGATTTGAATCAGAAGTTGTAATATAATTATCAATCAGAGTTTTATAAATAATCAGAAGTTGCAATAAACTGTTACGAGTAGTGTTTTGTTTGTTTTATATGCCATAAACAATAGACCTATGAAGGGAAATAAAAACAATAAGTATTTTTTATTTTACTTATACACTAAAACTTGCTATTACATAAGTAAAAGATCAATTATTAAACGTGTTTAATCTGTGTTTAATTTAATTCTATTTTGAACTAATATTTTGATGATTTTTAAGAGAAGGTCTAAGTCGAACACAGCTTAATTTTCTTGGTATCTTTTCTGTATTACGTTCATTCAAAAATTATAAAAAAAAAACAACAACAAACAGTGTAAATATTTTTACTAATTAAGTACTAAATAGTGTAATATTAACATTACTATTAATGACTTTTGGATTTGCTGTTCACATAACTTCCCTTAGGGCTACCACACACCATTTGGTTCAATTTCTCTCCAAGAAGATAGAAAGAAAGGGCGACGCACACACTCGCTGTAATAAACCCCGCACGAGCGAACCAATTCAGATGGTCAAAGATGGGGTATACCCACACTCCCGTTCTCATGTATATTATGATCATCCACAGGATGTAACTACAGTTGAAGGTGACTATGATGGCCATGCCAATCCTCCTGGACGGATAGTTCCGCCATGAAGACAAGAGTTCAGTGATAATAAAGATGGCGACCGTCGTATGCATCACATGATTCAACCATTTCGGGTATAATCTGAAACAATATATTATAATATTTCTGTCAGCACACGTTTGACGCCTTTGACTTATATTGCAGACCTCATTTCGAGATAATGGATAAAGCTACACGGCTAATCTTAGATTGAATCGCCCTTGATCAGCTTATTCTTGAGGGCAAATTAGGATTTTGAAGATAAAGTCTCCTTTATCTAGAATTACCTACAAAATCTCTTTTGTAGGTAATTCTATTATATCTATACTATAATAAAACTAAAAGTGTCTGTCTGGGCATCACATGAAAACCCCTGAACGGATTTTGATGAAAATTGGTAAAGCTGTTACTTATACCCTGGGTCATATTTTAGACAACTTCTCATCCCGGAAAATTAAAAGGTTTCCCGGAAAAACAGGATAAAAGTTTGTATGGAATATTTCTAAAACATCAACCGATTTGCTTCCAACTTGCAAATCGGGGCCGATTTTGATGAAAACTAAAACTGCATCATTAGATTTAGAAAAATCAATATTCCTGGCCAGGAATCGAACCCTTTGATTTTGAAAAAAAAAACTCATAGATCTGTATTATTACACCATTCGATAATGTTGGTAACAAGAATCAAATTCTGGGAAGTAATGAAACGAGAGATTACAATATATTATTATGATTACTCCGTCCGAGGTCTTGAGGAGTATAGCGATTCATGTCATATTGACATGTATTTTGTATCTGTTTACTTGACAAATCTCACAGTCGAACTAACATTTACCGCCATTTGCAAAAATTATAGCATCTTTCGATAGGGTGATCACTTTTGCGCCACCCTATATAAGTTTTACAACTAAATAATACATATAATATTTTACCTCTCAATGTGATCGGGAAAGATTAAGTCCTTATCCACGGTATATATCCCCCAGAAAGCAAGAGATACATAGATGGCTATCGGAAATGCCAGAGAGAACAGAGTATCCTTCACTTTTCGAATAATTGGCGCGCGTTTCGGCGCCTTAGCGTTGGAACCAAACACGTCATTTAGTAGAGCGATGCAGAAGTAGATCGTTTGCATAAACTGTAACAAAAAATATAAAATAAAAATTCGGTGTTCATTCATCGAAACTACTACCTACTCCTTAAATTATATATCTATGTTTAAGTTACCGGTAAAACTCGATTGAAATCATTGAAGTGTAATGATATAGAACAGACATCTCGAACAAAATGAGTGTCCCGCCCGGGAGGTTCGAATTTCAAAATTGAGCCCCCGTTCTTCTTTCAAAATAGAACGAATTCATCGATTGAAGCCACGTGGCGCCAATGCATTGGGACATACATGGTGTTCGCGGTGTCGGTTCTATACGTCAGTAATAATACTTCAATGATTGAAATCGGGTTTGTCTTGAAGGCCTTGTGGTTTTGGCCTAAAGGCCAAACTACTTAGTTTGCCTTGACACGATCAGGCAAAACTGGTTTCTCATCAGTCTAAAACTGATTAGAACCGAATTGTTACGGATTTATATTTTTTCGACAGATCTTTGTGCGGTGGTGTTTCGATTCTGTACTAAGATCGGCCAGTTAAGATGGGTGACCACTTGTCTCAAAAATTTATTGAGGTTTTCCGTGCTTCGGAGTGCCCATACAGCCGTTCGACCCGTGCCGTGCTCAGTACCCGCAACGCAGCATTGGGAATTTCAGAACGAAACGCATTCACGTCGTTCGATCATGGATATAAATTACTCAGATTCGTATAATTATTTTAAAAATAATAAGACTTTGTTAACCAAAACTAATAACAAATGGTTGGTTCCCTTTACGTCGAGTCTCTTTACGTCGAGTCTCGTTACGTCGAGTCTATGAGCCTATTGTGGTTTCATATTTTGAAGTACAGTCAGGTTCAAATATTTTATATGTTTTTGTATTGGAATCTACTGAATTACTTAAAATAACTTATTATCTTTTAAAAAGTATATAAACCATACACATGGAAAATAAATAATTATAACATTAAAAATAAAATTAAATGTGCACTATATTTTTCCTTGAATTTCCCAATACCTAGTAGTATATTTTTTGCAATGTTTTGAAAAAAATACTATTTTACCTCCAGAAAAGGTGGCAATCCTAGTTCTGCCTAATATAATTATGTCGGAACAAACTAGTTTGGCCTAGGCCGAACTGGTTTAACCTGAAATCTGGTCTTGCCGGTAACATAATAACTACTTGCTTGTCTTATTATTTTAATGTCCATTACGAATATCGAATATTATTCATAAGTTGATAAGTTATTGACTTTCACCTTAAAATTGATTCGATAACGATTACATAAGGTAATTACGAGGGGCTACGGCAAATACCCGTCTATGAAATATTTAAGCTGAAAAATTTCATTCATACTACAAAATTTCGCTTCAGATAAAACTATAAAATAAAGGATTACCTATAGTAATAAGCAGGCCTGTCCGATAGCACTTGTTATTTAATAGTGAAGTTCAGTAAATAAAGGTAGGTACTATACTTACTACCTAATTATCTTCACTACGATTCATAGTATTTAGGTACTCAGTAGTTATTCGCTAAAGGTTGCAATAAAGTAACAAGTAGACTTACTAGGCACCACATGGTGAGAAACATACTCCTTGGTCTAAAAGGCAAACTCTTTATATCCTTATTCGTGTAGGGTAATTCAACGTACAATTGGTCATACACTAACGCATAACTATTAATTGCAGCTGCACTCAAATGGAATAGTAGCCGGAGCCGGCACATCTTTACTATGGTAAAAAAAAACAAAAATAAAAGCGCGCGAAAAATACGCCACGTTCGATTGACAGTTGACTAACGACTGGCTTTAATAAAATGTAAAAAAGTAGATCTTGTCTTGACATAAAAACAGGAATTATTACCGTTGTTAAATTATCATTACGTACTCGTATAATGATAGGTCTTGACTCTTGAGTGTTGCTTACAATCATTTTAAGTATGTACCGTGATTCATGATTGCTTTATCTCTCTTTGTTATGTTACCGTAGGTATAATTTACATGCAGGTCGTAAGATCTACATAGTATATATTGCTTGCTATCATAGCTTGCTATGCAATAGACGTAGGGTTGCCAGATGGTCGGAAGACCTAGGATGTCCCAAATATATACAGGGTTACTGGTAACTTGACGTATTCCTGGCGGGAGGTGATGAAGGAGCTAAAACGTAATTTTGATAGCTCATTTGTATGAGCGAAACAAAAAAATTCTTGCTACTTGTGGAGATATTTGCAATTTAAACTTTTTTCGTTATTTACCCGGAATTTTGCATTTAGGTGCAAATAAAAAAAAAACGTATTAAATGGTCAATAATTAAAATTATTTTTGTATATTATACGCGACTTTATAGTCCCAAATTCGAGCCATTGCAGTAGGTGGCAAGGGGCAATGCAAGGGGCGGCAAATGTTGTGGCAATGGGCGCAAGTCGCAACCGTACCTAAGTGAGTGTCGAGTGTAGACCTACGGCCGCTGTTAGGCCATTGATAATGGTGACCTGATACTACGTTCAGCATTGGCTCCTGATTCGGGAACGCCTCAGCCACCAATAGCACAAACACAAAATTTTATAAGTATTTTTAAAATATTATCTAGGTATTTGCGATTGATGCTAAATTTTTGTTAGGATTTAAGCCTTATTCAGAAGCTCTAACTAAAGTCTAACAGATATTAGACAGATCTGGTTTGTTAATAATATTATCAAGGTCTTCACGGACAATTTATTACGTAGCCAATAAACTCGTTTGTTAATTAATCATATCAAAATTACCTACTATTTTCTTGCAATAACAGGATAATCCTACGATTATTGTAATATTACGAGTATTAACGTGAAACTCTATTTTGAAAAACTCTGACCTAAAAAACTTTGTTGATTACATTGAAGTATAATGTCATAGAACAGACATCTTGAACAAAACGTGTGTCCCGCCGGGAGGTTCGATTTTCAAAATTGAGCCCCCGTTCTCCTTTCAAAATGGAACGAATCCATTGAAGATTGAAGCCACGTGGCGCCAATTCATTGGGACATACATGGTGTTCGCGGTGTCGGTTCTATACGCTAGTACTTAATAATACTTCAATGGCTTATTACTCTTTCACTAAAAAACTACTGAAGAGACTTTCATGTTTAGCATCCCAGGTAGACCATGGTCTGGAAAAAGATATCCTACCACAGACATAGATAGTTAGGGTACCTATTATACCGAAAACGCGGGCAAAGCCGCGGGCAGAGCACTAGTAAACTATAATACAGATAACTTACAAGACACCAGAAAGTGAGGAACATACTCCGCGCTTGTAAAGGTAAATCCTCTAATTCCTTCGCCGGTAACGGCAGAACAATATACAACTGGTCGTATACAATTGTATACACATTGATTGCGACCGCACACAAGTGAAACACTGGCTGAAACATTTTTAATTTATGTTATCTATGGTCAATAAAAAAAACAGAAGCGCGCGTATGCCTTGGTATCCGATAGACAATTGACTTGAATTGGAATCAAATTGTACTTATGAAGTGTTATTAATGTTTATTACAAACAATCTAAGTACGGCCACAGAAGACAATAGTACCTATATAATTATGGCACGCTTCTCAAGTATCTTTTAATTACAAAATGATTATTTTATCTAACGCAAGTGGAATATTGTAAATCAAGTAGGTAGTAATGATGAGTCTAATGGAGGCCATACACGATCAAGTGTACTTGTCAAGTTTGCAGTTTGACTTGACGCGCCATCCAGTGTGCAAGAGATAGCTATATGGCCAGGTAGCTATACCGTGGCCATATACGATCAAGTATAGTGGATGCCGACTGGATGGAACTGACTTCAATTAAGTTAACTCAAAATTATAAAGTAACAAATTATCTCAAAAAAAATTGATTAATTAATTTACGTTGTTGAATATGTTGAATTTAAAAAAAAAATACAGAGAATAGTTCTTTACTTAAATATTACAGGACAACCTATAAGAACTCTATGGTCTTACAAAATCAGCAAAAAATAAATAAAATAAAAAATAACGGTAAATACAATATAATCAACGTACGGAACCTTCTCCAAGCGAGTGTAACTCGTACTTGTCAAGTTTATTTCGAGTATATGGTTCATAACTACGTTAGGATATAGGTATTCTATTGGCCTTAGCGTATTCGTATACCGAAGCAGAAAGAAAATTTTTATTCACCGAAAAGAATCAGGTCTGATGCATCTCCGGGAGCCCCCGGGTCAAAGACGTAAGGTCAATGATACTGATAAAGCCGTGATAATACTGTCAATGAGAACTGTCGCCACCGGTCGCCTCATCAGTTCGACATACGATACTAGACGGATTAATAGGGTTGTCAATTTACGGCTTTATTCACAGTTTCAACAATAGAGCTGTCGACTTTATTCATAGTTTCAAGTTCAATTCATAGTTTTCTAATTACACATATCTTATTTTTACTTACTTATTTATTTATTAATTCTTTATTTATTCAATTCATAGACTTAAAACTAACATCACAAGTATCCTCAATTCGTTAGTGTGCTTAATTATGTTTAAATTTACATTACAATTTTAAATAAAGTACATTCAGTCAACAATCCTTAAACAAAATATTCATCCTTAAACAAAATTCAATAATATGCACTAATTAATTTAAACAGCATCAATAGTCAATTAATAAAAAATTGTAATGTCATTTGTATGACATACTGTCAATAATAATATAAAAAATAATAAAAATGTCAGAAAAAATTAAAATTAACAATAATTCAACGTCAGCCAATGTAATAATAGCAGAAATATTATAGTAAACAGAACAAAAACTAACTAACTGTTAATAGAACAAAAATAAAAATAATATCTCTCATAATGTTAATTAATTCATACTTCATAATGTTCGTTATATCTTACGAGTATAAGGAAAAATGCATTATGACAGGATTAATTGGATTTTAAAAGTCATGCTAAATATCGATAAGAACATTTTCATAATGTCGATAAGAGAATGCTTATGTCCAAGCAACATTTAATTTTGTGCATTTGAGTTGTTGTTGTGGTCCGTAGAATTATGGGCTCGACTAGTGGTAGGTAAGTATATTATAATATTCTATAAACAACTGGCAACCCTATATGCTAGCCGGAACTAAATGCTAAAATAACAATTTATGTTGATAAGGAATCGCCTGATTCTTCTGTCGTTTACTATTCATTGAAACTAAATGATAAATATTTAGAAACAATATTTATTTGTGTAATGAAATAATTTATTCAATTAGAATGCCTCGTAATGAAACTTGAGTAGGTATTTAAATTTAATAAAACATTTGGCATGGAAATATTTCTCAGTCAGTGCGTATGTTTGAAATTAATGTTAGGTATGAAAAATAGATAATTTAGTCCATTAATCATAAAATAAAAAATAATAATGTAAAAAGTGCTCGAAGGGTGACCACCTTACCAGGCCTTATAAGGCGGAATGGAACTGGTGGAACTTATACATTTGTTTTTACGTTCAACGCTGATGCTTGCAGCGTAGAGCGATTTCGCTATGAGCGTGGCTTGTGGCCTTCGGGAGTCTTCGGAGATCGGGGGACCGTCAGCACGAATACCGAGGGTCAAGTGACGTGATCCGACATCAGATATACCTAATCTGTGCAGAATAAACAGTAAAACAAATTACACTTTGTAATAATAGCCACGTCAATATAAGCATTTATCGTCCCACGAAATATTAAGCTTCGTCGAAAGTTTTCAAGCACGTTTTTATAGTACATCCATGTTTTTGAGCTTTAAGAGATAGTCCTGATTTTCCAATCTCATACGTAAGAGAAAGAATAAAGTGTTAGTCGCAAAGTTTCGTAGATTCTTTCACACTCGCGTACTCGTAGTCTCTCATAGTCGTAGAGTCAACACGTGTCGGTTGCAAATCCTCGTAGTCTTTCATACGTGAAGAGTCAACATTTGTTTTGATTGCAAAGTCTCGTATTGCAGAGTAGACTTTTCTTGATGATGCTCCGTATAAATGAGCCAATCACGTGTTAGGCCGTGTCCTGGTGGTGGGCGACTTAACGCAAACGCGATCGAGATCCGATGTGAATTCAGTGCGATGCGGTGCGATGCGGCGACTCTGTCCTACGTGCGCGCGTCCTGCACCGCCACCAAAATCCGCCGCGCCACCTAAATTCGCGCGAAAATATCAAACCAATTGATCGCGTAACTCGCTTCAAATCGCGCCGCACACTACGTGCGTTTGGTAACGCAAGACACTTCAATACATTTCAGCGGGGAATTCACTAGACAGACATCCCCACGGGCAAGTCTGCAGACAAGCCCGCCGGGCCTCGCTACTATAGGACTGTGCATTGTTTGCTAGTGTAGGGCCGTTGCAGTCAGTCTGGCAGACTTGTCTGTTGCAAGTCCGCGCGATCTCATTTTGTCTGCGGGGGCACAGACATGTCCGTATGTGAATGGTCACCGCGGGCTGTCTGTTCACAGACCCGAGAGCGACAGCGACTAGGACAGACGTCACTATCTTATTAAAATTATCAAAAATGAGTTTTAATGAAAATAAAGCATTCTGGGCAGAATTCATAGGGGAATATAGAAAATATCCATGTTTGTGGAAAATAAAATGCAAAGATTTTATGAACTCTGAACTACGAAATGCTGCCTATCAAAATTTAATTGAAAAATGTAAAGACATATACCCCGACGCTAATTTAGCTTATGTAAAGAAAAAAATTGATTCCCTACGGAACTCCTACAGACGTGAGCTACGTAAAGTACGTCAGTCACTTAGAACAAGTTCAGCAACTGATGATGTTTACGTGCCCAGTTTGTGGTATTTCCCTAGTAGTTGAGGTGATATAGCACAAGTAAATTTCATGTCTGCATATGTTCTACCTGTAGCTAAATATCTCAGCGTAGCAAGTAATCGTTCTTTTGCAGTCACAGACTGTCTCATTTTAGTATTTTGTCTAGTTATTTTAGGCGCTACGAGCTGTAATAAAAATTCAAATGATTCTTGATCCATGCGCAAATAATTGTACAGGTCTCCCGGTTCATCAATTTCTAATTATTTTAGTAAATTATTTTATTAAATTATTTCTTTTTTTATACCATTCTTTGCACCAAATTCTTTTCTTTTTCTTTTCATCAAACAGTATTAATGCAGCACCAGCAATTACAGCGATTTTCCTTCGTTGCGTTGTCATTATATTGTGTACGAACAACACAACTAATCGGTAAGCCGCCCTAACACAAACTGATAAGTCTGTGTAGTGTATTGTGGCGACAGGCATGCCCGGCCCGACTGCCCGCGGGCAAGTCCGCGTAGTGAATTGCCCCTCTTCGACTGTTTGTTGTTTTCGCGTCGCGCCGCGTCGCTTCGCTGAAACCCACGATACAATCACAAAGGATTTTTTTTCGACTTTCAAATCGCATCGTGGCTAAAGAAGTTTTTACTTCAAAAAACCTATTAAATGATAAACCGGTATCAAGCAGGGTCAACCCGCGAGTTATTTTGTACAGAAGCGATATGTTTAATGCACGATTTACGCAAATAAGTAGCAAGTGAAATTTCCCCCGGGGCGTCCCGGCCCGTTCCGCAGGTATTTTATGGCTTCCCTAAAGATATCGGCGGTTTATAGAATTTAGTTCTTTAGGGTTCATTGGGTTTTTGGTTACTTATGAAGTCGTCTGTGATTCTATTATATATTAATAATTTGTAACGAGTCAATAAAATTAGTAGATATGGGTTCTATCAAAATTTTAGTAGACAGGTAATATATTGACGGATTTTGTGCAATTATTGCAATAAAATAATAGGTAAGGTATACATGGCAAATTAATATTTTATGCAATACAAAAACGAATCCCTATAATGATAATTGGGGAAAACATTTGTATAACGCTTGATAAATGTGAATAGCAATTTTATTAGGTGCGGGTTTGAGAGAGTGTTTCTTCAAACGAAACAGGCGGTAAAATAATACCCGTCACTTCTTTAGAATCGACAAACCAAACCTTTATAAGCGAGACTTTAAACCGCATAAAGTTCTCTAAACTTCAAAGACGAAATTACTCCACAATTCTAGTGAAATAATGGTCTACCCTCAAATCGTATTCATTTCGATTTTCTTTTGTATAATGTACAATTTACGTGAATGTTTGATAGCCTCAGTGTCTTTAGGCATAAAATGCCAATGATATTAAAAAAAACATAGATGCACTATGCCCTTACAAATCAACCAAAAAATCTGTTCCGAAAAGAGCTACAACACACACGCGTTTATCTTTTGTTTCACTACACCAATCACACTACAATAATACACGAAGGCATTATTATAACGTTGTATGTCAAATCTCAAGCACATCTACAACAACAAAAGCGTGCGTATCGTCTTGTTTTGACAGAGCGACCACGAGCAGACGAAGTCAATTGACTTTTCTTACGATCTTCGCTAGTGAGTAGTGACATATCTACCTCTTTTTTACTTATAATATCATTTGTAAAATGCTAATAAAATAATTGCTATGTATCATGTAGTTATTACATGATAGTCACATACATACATTGTAGTCAGTCATGTCGGGTCATGGACGTTAATATGTATTGGTCACTGTCACCAATGCGTTACCAGCCAAAGAAAAAGCTATATGGCTCTGCTTTTAATCATTTCTTCTTCTTCTCTTCTCCTTTTTACTGCTGTCGCATGAAAATATTTATCATCCTTGCCAGGGAAGTATAAAAATTTAAAACAAACAATCTTCTTGAAAACCAAAACAAATCTGGCATTACCAAAATTAATTCAGGCCTTTAATTATAATATCGCTTAAACTTTGTGTTTATTTATTTACGCTACCCTTATACAATATCACAACATGTCTACACATATTTTATGAGAATGGGTAATCTATGGAATATATTGTAGATATAAATAGAAAAGATCCTATAATACGAGTATAGCTCTGTTAGTGATCTCTGCCTGCCAAACGAGAGGTCCCAGGTTCGATTCCCGGTAAGAGTAGACTTGTTACAGTGGGTATTACATGACAGATCGGGTCACAGGTGTTTGTGATTCCTCGTTTGTGTGTATTTTTCTGACACGAATACAGAGAGTGAAGAAGTATAATAAACAAGTATTTAAAAATAAGGTAAAATGAAACAATATTTTGTTGCCGCTTGGCAGTGCCATCTAGAGGCTGCCGGGAAAAACCCCTGCACGTGAAATAATAGACGCCCTTGTAGGATGCCTTACTCCGCGAGCTATCAGTGCACACGTTGCATACCCACATTCGTTCTTTGTGTAACATTATCCGAATTAATTAAGCGATTATCAATAACGAATAATAAACGTATTAATGAATATGTTGGACCATGAAACCCCGACGTTGAATACATTTGACGACTCGCGTGGCGCAATGGTTTCCATGCCGGATCGCCGCGCCAAGGGTTCTGGGTTCGATTCCAAGCGAGGCGGTTTGAATGATGAGTTAGAATTTCTGTTCTCGGTCTGGGTGTGAGAGTTCTCGGCTTGTGTGTTGTCCATGGCACCCACGACACAGGGAATCCTAGTGTGGGGCTATGAGTGTGAAGCGTTATTTATTTATTTATTTAATTTATGATTCGTTAGTTAAGAGTCATTCGATACAAGTTTCAGTTACAATATTATAGTAAGTAGGATAATAATATTCAGTGAGGTAAAGTTGTTTGAACACGATCGACATATCGAAGTTAGAAGAAGGTCTGACTGTAGCACCTGTCGAAACTTCCCGTAACTTCTTCATGGCGACCCACATCAACTGGATCCGTGGTCTCCATCAAGATGGGAAGTACGTTTTAGGATGACGTGAAATATGTATAAGTATGTCTTTTTATTAAAAATGATTTATATTGAGCTATTGCTCTTTGCTGTTGGTTGGCTTATAGCTTAAAGTAGCTATAGCTATAGATTCTAGTCATAAATGTATTTTGTTGAGGAATATTAATTACTAGCTGTGCCGCGCGGTTTTACCCGCGTTAATTTGTAGAAAAAACTTTACTTAAATGTATGATGTTATATAGCCTATAGCCTTCCTTGTTAAATGGACTATCAAACACAAAAAGATTTTTTTATTTCAAATCAGTAGTTCCTGAAATTAGCGCGTTCAACGAAACAAACTTTTTAGCTTTATAATATTAGTATAGAAAAAATCCCATTACTTCCATACAAGTACGAAAAGTAAGTTTACCCTATTTTCTCTACACATAAAGTCTGATTTATAGTTCTACCCTTTTAAAAATCGTACAGCACTCCATATTCAAATTCAAAACTATTCTAAATTCCAATATCACAATGCGTGCTTTTTAACACCATCTTCATTGTTCACGCAGCCTTAACACCACTTCAATGGCCAGTAATTAATTAAAAATTCTAATTGCAAGGGAACGAGACGGCTTCAGATTGAAAAGGTGACGAACGAAAGTATTGTGATTCGCGGCGAGGTTGACGGGTGCCAACTGGGTGCCAATTAGAGACGGGGTCGTCGTTCTACGGGCTTTATAAATCCCTCCTTAAACAGCTTATATTTTTTAATTAAACTTCAAACCAGTACTTTAGTAACTTCTACTTTATTAAGTCTATATAATATCTAATTTACTTTATATAGTTTGACTACGTACGTATCGTACAATCAACAATGTTTTACGGCGGCCTACGTGTACCTATACATAGCAGCTCATACAAAAATAGGAGGGTAGAACCCAAATTGATGCATAGCAAAATATTAACTGCGAATGTATTGCCAGAATGAAAAGGAACTTCGAAGATATTAACGAACACCTATATAATTCCATAGAAAGACAAGATAATTAAGTCAGGTAACTAAGTGTAAGTTAAGTAGTGCAAGTATTAAAAAGCCTCTTAATCCAGATAAAATTAAATACCTATGTAAGTCGTAGGTATACACCTACCCACACATGATTGTGTTTGAACATAATAATAGTTCAATGTATTCGAACCTGTTTTTGTATCACAAGAAGTCACAACTTACGAGTACAACATCACAACTTACAACAGCACGATGAAAAATTGTCTCTATTTGAGAGGTACCTTTTTTATGGAAACAGTCGGCTGACGATCCATCTGATGGTAAGTGGCTATCGTCGCCCATGGACATCAGCAACACCAAAGGCATCACTGATGCGTTGCCGGCCAAGAAAGAGAGAAACAAAAGAATAAGAAGTAACTTTTTGATTGCATAAAAATATTTGATTCAACGGTGCACGTAACGTATTCTAAAACTACTACATCAACATTTTGTCTGTAAGTAGGTACAGTTAAAGAAAGGTTTCGGAAAATTTAATTTTGAATTAAATCACTTTAATAAAATTAAGAACTGCTTTTAGAATTTCCGTTCTACATTTTTACTAATTACAACCCAAGTGGAACTGAAAAGCATTAAATTGGGAACTACCCTCTCCTCATTACACCTAACAACCCCATGTTTCAAATTGATCTTCAAGCTTTACACCCTTTTCCGAGATTAAAAGGTTCAATTGAGATTAAATTTATAGCTTATCTGTGTATAGTAATAACTGGTACGTAGATGTTTAAATTTAAGAAGAAATTGAGTTTGAACGAATCATTGCAAAACGTGTTTTTTATAAATAAAATATTTTATATTATATATTTTTTTAATTTTTGTTTTTATGTGATTGTTATCCATTCAGTCCCTATAACGGCTTAATCGGCTGCCATCCGAGGCAATTAAAAAGGCTCAAAAACAAGCAAAGGTATCAACATCGGTGTGAAGTACTTTATAAAAGAAACTGTGTTGCATAAATAAATAAGGATAAGGATAACCTTGATAAGTAAAATATAGCATCACTAATATACTAACTAACCTATAACCTAGTTCAATTGAATTGACAGGCCTATCTAGATAGCGCCTCGGTCTCAATTAGTAAAGTTTGGGGGCTAATTTGTGTACGAGGTCGTATTGATGTACTAAATTACAAGTCTTTTGTCTTCAGCTCGTCGCAAACGATAGTTTTGAAAGCTCTTTACGAAGTGTTTGTAGTTAAACATCAACAGTAGGTAAAAAAACCATAAAAACAAAAAAAATAAAAAAACCAGACTGCGTAAAAAAACTAAAAAGAAAAAATTATCCTAGTAGTTTAGAATGTTGTTATAAGTAATACTGAACAACTAAACCATAGAAATATTCAACCAATCAAATGTTTATTATTTCCAAGCAACCCTGTAAAATTTAAATGGGTCTCGACTGTGCTAATTTGTCACACATAATCTAGATGGCATTGTAATAATAATCATCTTGTTACTAGATTTAACACAATTTTTTTTTGTTTTACAATCAACTCTCTGTACTGTTACAATTGACTCCCTTGGTGTAACAATTCTAACACGAGGACTTGATCTCAATATACAAGATTTTTTTGCTTATTCCTTACCTATTTGATTTATTGTTCGAATTTTTTTATGAAGACAAATAAATAACTTACATTTTGTCCAAAAACCTATTCTGCTATGATTAATAAATAAAGAATGGCACTCCGGGAGTGCCGACAGAAGTGAAAACTTGAACAATTACGTGTGTGTTTTTTGAATCGTCAGGAAATATTTTATTGTGCAGGAAATACATCCGTTAGGAAACCGCGTTTTAAATGAAGTGTTTTTTTATTCATTACATTTTTAGTGAATAGCTGCCAAAGTCTCGTAAAGTATATGAAACTTCAGTCATGATATTAATACGCTGTAAATTAACTAACTATAGTTCTGTACTTTCCTCAGAGATGGCGCCACAGGTAGGTGTCGATTAAAATCTGATCGGTCGCAAACTGTATGGTTACATCCCATCTCAAAAATAACCAATACGTCTAAAGAATTTTTCACCTCGATAATATAACTATTGTAAGAGCTTGATTTTTTTGTTACTATTGACACACTTCTCCCCTCACGTACGTAGGTAATCAAGAAAATCACCACATGAAGGATATTGGAAGGATATTATAACCTTACATCTAATCGCAGGAATATAAATCAAACCAGGTATTCCTTAAACCCTTTCTTTCTATATCCAACATAACTAACTTATAAGTTTAATTCCAAGTCAACTTTCCCTCGTAGTGAACGCTGCCCATGGGACAACTGAATTTACTGAAGGACGCCAAGTTAATTTTGTTGGATATTCTCGGTTGAATACCACCCTCTGCTCTGATCCATGGGAGATGTTGGTATTTACATAAAAAATGTTCATGAGCAAAATGCTCACTACAAATATTAATAACTGCTCCATATTCAATCGAATATTGTTCGAGTAGAACCAAAACGATTGCAAGGAAACTTTTCCAGAAGTTTGTTAACAACGGTCTCCTTTTTACATTTTTCTCGATACATTTAAATAACAATAAAAATATCCCAGGGAAGTTTTCCAGCGAAAGAAATTATCCTAGATTAGTCCGGTTTTGTGCTTACGATGCGGGAACGATACGACGGGAATAAAGTAGGTATTTAGTTTTAAATCAAATAGTCATTTCTGTAATAAATTAAAAAACGTTTCGTATAAAGTTTTAATTTACGCTGCAATACCCGAAATAACTGAAAATTAGTAATCAACACATACTTTTTTGATTGTGATTGTTATGTGTTATAGTTGAGAGTTTTAGACTTTAGATTATATGTATGTGTGTTATATTTTTCTTGTGTAGGTATTGTATTCAGTCGGTTTTTTTATATTTATATTACGTGATAAGTCTTTACATTTGATAAGTCATTTGAACATGATGCTGAAGTTTTTTATTGAAAATAATAAAATTATTTCTAAAATTGGAGCATTTAAGTCTATTTATTTATCAAAATAAAACATTCTCATTTACTACATTTGCAAAATAGGTTGCTATAGACAGAAAGAAAATAATCGATAGCTTATACGATAGTTACAATACTTATTATACTTAAAGTAGACATATTCAAAGAAAACTCATTTTAGTTCAATTTTCTTTGGGATATTCCATCGAGAATTGGTATCTAATATTAACAAGATATACGCAATCCACACCGCAGGGTCTGCATTTTTAAAGGTTCACCGATTCATCGATTTGCGAATAGGCTATGTAGGTATTACCTACCGAAAGGTAACAGAAACAAATTACTTTGCTTAATAAATATATGCCCATACATAAACACTTACACATCTTTACATCCGTACTAGGATTTTCCGTGTTTTGGCTTACATTAAGCGGCTTAAGACATTTACACAAACATTTACCAGTCACGTTAATCTGATCTGGCTGGGAATCGACCCCAGAGCCATTGCTATCGTATCTAACACCAACTAGGCTAAATAATTATACTTCAAAAACTGAGTGTGAAAAATAACTTGAATGTTGTTTAAGTAAGTTCAAATGTAAGGCGTCAATTCTGAATGGGAACGAAGGAATTTTATCCGACTCATATAAACTAATATTATAAAGAGGAAAGATTTAATTGTTTGTTTGCACTGAGTAGGCTCCGAAACTACCGAACCGATTTGAAAAATTCTTTCACTGTTGGGAAGCTACACTATCCCCAGGTGACATAGACTATATTATATTTTTTTTACTATTACCGGCTTCCCAAGCGAAGCGGGGGCGATTTCCTAGCACATAAATAAATGTGAAAGTATGTTTGTGAGGGTCGATGGAATAAAAAAAATAAAATAAGGCTTCACACTCATAGCCCCACACTAGGATTCTCTGTGTCGTGGATGCCATGGATAACACACAAAGACCATAGACAAACGCCTAGACCAAGAACAGACAATGAAAATTGAAACTCATCATTCAATTTTCTGCCTCGCTGGGAATCGAACCTAGGACCCTTGGCGCGGGGATTCAGCATGGTAACCTTTGTGCCACGCGGGTCGTTAGATACTCTTTCACGCAAAACTACTGAATGAATGGGTTTATTTTATTTAGAAATTTAGCACACAGGCATTCTAGATCAGAATTACATATAAGGTATTTGTTATCCCGGAACACGAGGTAAGCCGCAGGCAGATAGATCTGTTGTATAAATTTGTTATTTCAGATTTTGTATTTCAGAACTTTTCCGAATAGACGACCTAATATAATATAATAGCTAATTAAGTTTTTCTCTAAGTCGTAACATCTAAAATTGGTTTTATATCTAAAAAGTTATTTATTGAAAATCCTTGTTTAATTTTTATAAGAATAAAATTATTTTGATAAACAATTCTCCCTAAGTAATTTACAATGCAATAAACGTCGTGGTCCAAGTTGTGAGCGATAAGATCTTTTAAAAATGTTGTTTTATAAAATAACTTATCAAAACACAACTTTATATTCAGATGTTTAATTCAAACTCATCCTTGTTATTTTAATTCGTTTTTAATACATAAGGACCGATTTTTCCATTAACATAATTCATTGACATTCAAGAGGTATCTCCATGGAGAACCTTTACACCTTTTTTTGTTCTATACCTAATCTGAGCCTTCACAAAACATTGGGATTTTCGAATGAGGGACTAGATGCAAAAGTTTAAGATCCAAAAGTTGCTAGATGCAAAAGTTAAGTCCTCTACTCTTTAATTCTAAGAACTAAAACGGAACCATGACGGAACCATTCAGTAGTCACAGAAAGATATCGACGCTTGAAAGGAAAAATTGACTAAGCGACATTGAGCTAACTTTACAGGAGATCAGTTTAAAGTTGGAATTTTTAGAAAAAATCATATTATATATTTTTTTGTAATCCTCCTACCGACGTTATTCTTACTGTTTTGGAATCCTTATTTTATCATCTATATTGTGGCATAAACAAAGCAGCTTTTCTGCTCTCCTGTAAAGTTAGTTTAATGTCGCTTGTCAATTTTTCCTTTCAAGCGTCGGTATTTATAGAGATAGGCAAATGCTCATCCAACTACGTACTTAATAATCACATACTAACCCAATCTGCCGAGCATTGAGAGCTAAGAAAGCTGCAAGTGCTACGGAAGATTTTCTGGAAATAGCTGTTTCTGGCTATTAATAAATGTTATCTTATTTTTTTTTAATGGAAATAGCCGGCAAACGAGTTGACGATCCACCTGATGGTAAGTGGCTATCGCCGCAAATGAACATCAGCAACACCAAAGGCATCACTGATGCGTTGCCGGCCAAGAAAGAGAGAAGGAAAAGAAAGAAAGAACTGGCTCTCAAGCCCCCAGCCGGAACACGACGAGTCGTTTGGTGGCTGACTCATGCTCAGGGTGGTATCCAGGCGAACCCCTGGAGAAATAATAATAGTAATAATGGTATTAATAAACAATTAAAATCAATACTACTAATATAATCCCTCCGAGGGCCAACAGGGCCCCGAGGCCTCCGAGGGTATTTAACATAACACAAGCTATTATTGAGATAAGGCCCTCGGGTGTGTTTGATAACTTCCGACACCCGGGTTAGCCACTAACCCCTCTACCAATCTGCACTGGAGCAGTGTGGTGGAGTATGCTCTAGGCCTCCTCAAGAGGAGAGACCCGTGCTCAGTAGTGGCTCATTATTGAGATACAAGTTTAGTTAAAACAATTTGTTTTACTTAGAATTTACATGAGTTTTAAGTTTCTATCTTAAGCAATCCGTTTCTTTTGACTTTTGTCTTCGTTTGAATTATTCAGGAAAGAAATAATATAATAATATATAGGTCTATTATACATATCGTCCGATTATCCCGACATGAATATTCAGCGGACTCGCTAATTATGCGATTTCCGGACTTGGGGTCAAGTTTCCGCCGGATATTCAGCCATTTTGAGCCTTAGGAGTTATTCGAATGAAGAGAATTTCCCATAAGTTTCATAACAGCGTTTTCCAGTTTTAATTAGGCTACTTCATTAAATTATCGACAGGCTTATGAGACAGCCAGAAGAATTTTGAGATAGCAGAAGTATCTAATATTTTAGTATGTTGCGTATACACCTAATGGTTGTCTAAAAATATATACAGATATATATACAGATATACAGACCAAAGATAATACGCGGCGATGACCTAAAACTTTCAGAATTGAGAATTGTACGAGAAGAGAGATTTTTTTTTCAAAAAAGTATAGGAGTAGAAACGACGAAAGAGATTCCTCTGCTCTTTTTTAATGTACAGTCAAAATGGCCAAATCGTTGGTTTGGCCCATATACGTAGGACCCATCAAAATATCGATATATCTAGTACAATAAATATTTGTCAAAACATCGAATTAATCCGATATATCGTATGGAAAACATCGAATAAATTCACTTCTATTACAGTCATCGTGCGAACAACATCTAAAAACTGTCTTACGGTACAATAAGTACCACAGAATACATAAAACTTATTGGTACTCAATAGTTATTGGCTAGTTAATAAATCAGTTTGAGCAATTCCGAGTTGCTTGGTTTTTATGTCCACTGCCTACGCCCAGACAAAATGTTTATTGGTGAAAACCCTGTCCCGTACGACCGTTTTCTTAATTATGAGAAAAAGTTATAATTACTAGTCTTACTAGTAATTATTTTATAATAATACGAAAAGGACTGTTTTATGGTGTAAAAGTCTTCTCGATAAACTGATATATTCGTTATATTTGAGTTAGATTGATATTACGGCAATTTTACTATTCCTATTTTTGTTTAATTTTTTTTCATTCTGTGCTCAAGCCACTAACGAAATTCCTCCACCTAGCTTGACAAAGGACTTGTCACAACAGGTGTTTCATTGAAAAACAGGGTTATTTAAATTTGTAGCTTAGAATATAGAACTGAGAGTTGCTTTTCCTTAGTGGTTAAACTAAGTAGTAAAGTTAGCTCCAGACAGCCATTTTATTATTTGTCTGGTGTAAGTTTGATACATCATGAGATTAAATAAAATGGCTTGCATAATTTATACATGAAAGTTAACTGAATATTTCCATCCTACCTCATCATTATACAGCGTTGTATTGTATAAGTTATGACCTGATTTTGTGCTGGACGACAGGAATTTTCTCTTGTATTGTAGGGCAAATACTATTACTAATACAAATATGATTACTAACTCGACTGGCTATTTATTTACTAAACAGGACTAACCCATAATAACAGTCTTAAATTCCATAGATTTCTAATTAACGAATAACGAATACTTAATAACTATCTAGTGATATTCTTATCGACAACTAATATGATACTAATAGTCTTACTAATTGATTATTACGGTCTCTTCTTCAGTTCTATTCGTGTTTTGTCACAGATTTGGGAGATTTACAGTTATATTACTTATTTAGTATAGATTTCTATTGTCATTGAAACCTTTCTAGCATCCATTTACTATTTCACGTCTCGTTTCGGTACAATTTCCATACCGAGATCTAAACTTCAAGGCTCGAGTTAAAACTTGAATCGGAAAGTTGAATATTGTATGAATAATTCAGATCGAAGTTGGCTCTTCAGTTCTGTCAACTAGTTGAACTATTAAAGTTGTTTCCGATATTATCAAACTTTGCTGCAATAAAAGTTTTATGAAACAAAACAGGCGTGTTGCAGGCTTCCTTTACAGATTTCTCCTAAAACTTACACATTTGTACCGTACAAAACTTAACTCACAAAAGAAACGTAAATGTGAATTAACGATTTAAGGTGGTTTTTATGTGGCCCCCTACTGAGCACGGGTCTCTCCCCTTGAGGAGGCCTAGAGTATAGGGGAAGTAAGCCCAAGACGGGTACCCAGCCCAAAAAGGATAGGCAATGCGACATCGTCAGATTGAACGCTGGACTCGCTGCGAACAGTGCAACAGTCGCTCCGCATCCCGCTCCATCTGAGGCAGTCACTAAAAAGCGAAGCTAGTAGAAACACGTGCGCAGTGACCAAAAATATTTTTTCGTCTGTTTCGATAAAAAATTGCAAGGTAAATTCAGATTGATTTTTGCTTTGGCTTAAATGTCTGTCTAATAGTGTTAATTCAGTATCGAAATAAACTTATTCAAGTATATTTTCATACTCAACACACGGATTTAGAGTTAATATTTGAAGCATTGAAGTACTATTACTTCGTATAGAACAGACACCCCGAACATTGAGTCGGGTGCATTCATTGTGGCCAGGGTGGCTCACTTCATTCACTCACTTGCTTGTCACTCACCTGCGTTCATTGCGGCCGCATGCCAAAATTGTTTAGTAACAAACTTAAAAAATGCCGTCTTGCGTGATGAGAACCTGTCACAATTGCACGTAAAAAAATACAAAAAAGAAAATGGTATTACTTATCATCAGTAAGAAAACAAAATATTAACTTAAATCAACTAAAACGAATTTATTTCAATTATTGTGGAATGTTCCCGCCATTTTTGAATGAAATGCAAATAAATTGACTTGAATCAATTCCAGTCAGTTCAGTCAGTTCAGGTCAATCAATTGAATTGAATTGAAAAAATCATGAGTCGGGCTTACACACTTGGCAAGTAAGCGTGTTAATGGACAAATAAATAAGCCCGATAAGAATGACTATAGTACCTACTCTTTGGTAAATAATAAATTATGTGTATTATATTACTCAGTGAATTCAATTAAACATTAAATCAAACATTTGGAAGAGCTAAAGATTTAGAGTCGTTGACTGTTCGTCGTGGTTCGGCAAGTGTCTTATATAAAGTTACTCTATGTAAATCACCTTCTAGAGTTTGAAAAAAGAACGCGTCATCGCGGTTTCGGGACACACATTTTGTTCGAGATGTCTGTTCTATGTCATTATACTTCAATGATTTGAAGGTTATTTTTAGAATAATGCAAACTTCTAGCTAAAAGGCAAAATGGGTAGGGCAAAATGAGTACCTACTCGTTTTGCCCCTTTTTTACGTGGGGAAATCTTCATGGATGCCATGAATACTATTGGCTATGCCGGACTCCTACCGGCTAAAACCACCACGGGTGTACTCCTCTACACCGTCGGTCAGGATCACGGGTACGCTCTCGCATTCTTCCGCGAGCCAGACAGCGCTGGTCCTTTTTGAGATCCCTTTCTCAGCATGGATCTGGAGTTTAACCATCCCTTTTTCACTACAAGGCACGCGGTTCATACACTGCGCGCACTTTCTCGGGGCTTTATTTTACTGACGACTGTCACCGTGTCCACCGTCACGACATCAATTCATGGAGGACGGAGAAGGGCCTGGTAGGCCCTCTTCCGACGTCCTACTTTCCGGCTGCAGATTGGGAGATTAGAAGATATCTCCCTCTCCCTCTCTGCAGATTCTTTCTGCGACATAACCTCCTCGCAGAAGGAAAGTCCCACATCCCAAGACCTCTCGGTTCTGACCATTGCTCTTATTATGGTCAAAAGCGAGAGATCGTCCCCCATTTCTACGACGAGTTCACGGCGCTCGTCCTCCCAGGCTGGGCACACTAACAATGTGTGTTGCGCCGTATCCTCGACGCAGCTGCAATGGTGGCACCTGGTGGTCGGTTCCCTTACTAAGGTACTTTCCGAAACAACCGTGTTCGGTGAGCACCTGTATGAGCCGGACGGTAAACAGCCCATGCCGCCTGTTTAACCAATCCTCCAGGATCGGACGGACAGCCTCGACAGTCCAGCATCCGGCTCTGAGTTCAGCCAGCTGCTTTTTCCACCTTTCAGTCATCGACTTATGAGCGTGGAACTTCCACTCTTCCATTTCTCTTGGTGAGGGTACAATACACATTACACACGGCCCGGATGTCATCGCCAATCATATAACAAAGCTTGAGCATCCCGCCAAGACGCACGGTGCCTCGAAGGAGATGGTGCGATATCCTCAAATGACTCCGATAGCCATCACCCTCTGAGTTCTTCTATCAGTCAGCTCTTCTTCCCATACGGGAGCTCCGTATAAGGCCATAGACCGCAACACTCCTAAATAGAGACATCTGCTACTTTCTTTGGGCCCCCCGAATAGAAAAGAATAAAAATAGAAACAAAGAAAATAAGTATGAATGAAATTAATGAATGAAAATTTATTTTAATATAGTAGCAATGGTGCCTGGCTACAATAAACACTAATTACTACAACTGACTTCAGTGTTATTGGACATTGTTATATTCCTACCCATCTTAGGCCAGCCTTCCGTTTTGCCCGAGGCCAGTACCCATTTTAGGCCCCCCCTACGGGCAAAATGAGTTTTTTGAAGGTTTATGTTATTTGCTCATAATAATTTTGCTGGTGTAGTTTTAAGTAATATGACCTAATTTTATCAAACTATATTAAACTCCCTTACACGCATCAACTTAAGTCTTTACAAATTATGTTATTAACATGCTCAAACTTTAATTTTGCCTTAAGGTACCCTTCTTGGGCTTACTTCCCCTACTCCACCATGCTGCTACAGTGCGGATTAGTGAAGGTGTTTATATACGATATAAAAATAATTACTTAAGTCAGTTTTGTATGTATTCAGTTAGTATGTAGGTTTCTGAGGTATTTAAAATTATTGAGTTGCTGGGTGGTTTTAAAGATCGCGCTAAGATTTTTAGGCAATGCTGTTTACTCTTATCGATCGGAATACAAAAATCAACCCTAATATAAATACAAACAAATTACTACAAATGATACGGTCTGCGCTCGCTTTTAAAACGGTTGCGAAATTGGACTCGTAAGACTACCTTATCTACTTAATAACTTTGAAGAAATCAACAGTTGTTTAAAACTCTCTCATACGTTACACAAAAGTTCTTATCTTTTGTCTCTATGGCACGACACAGGGAATAATAGTGTGGGGCTATGAGTGTTATAGCATTTATTTAAAAAAATATGTATAAACGTATGTTACTTAAAAAAAATACAATAATGTAATTATACAATCAATGCTGATGAAAAATCCAGACATTGTACATGGCCGCTAACAGATAGATAAATCGTTCGTGCAATTTTTTTAAACATGGCCGATTTATTATTTTAGCCCAGGTCTCGGGATCCCTGTAATTGATATAATTAATATTAAGTCCTGCGAGACTGTGTATTCGCCGGAAAGTTGTTTCACATTTTTCGCATCTTAAAATTCCTCGCCATCTTTTATTTAAGTTTAGGGCGCCCGGCGGTCTCGTAGGGTCCAAATTATGAGAGAATGCGATGCGAGGAGCGATTTATGAATTGGTGGCATCCAGGTAGAAAATTTTGAATATTTTGATATAAGTATTGTAAACGTTTTTGAAGTGAAACTTTTTTAGAATCGTTGTGATTTCAAACCGGATGCAATGGAAAAAACGACAGGTAAGAGACACAAATACAAAAATGTGTAGGAAAGAATGAGACAGAAATATACTCGGCAAGCATGCATATAATATAACTGCTAATTTCGTCGTTGAATCTAACTTCTCCGTAGCTCAATGGTCAGGAGTCAGGACGTAGATACACAATACCTGATGCGCAGGTTCGCGTCTCTCACTATTTCTTTTTTTTTAGTTTTATTTTTATACTGTTTTTAAATACTTTCAAATGCTCTTTTAAATATTTTCAAAGAATTTATCAACAAAAAATAAGGATTTCTTAAATTGAAAACAAAAACAATGAAATCATCAAGACTCATAAGCCTGCCTGAATTTATTTTCTAGAGTAGTTTTCCGACACTAAAAGGATACATCATCAGATCCAATTTAAATCAAAAAAATATATTTCAGCATCCGCTTGTAATTTGAACCTCAATAAATTTAAGCGGAGGCGGAAAGAAAAATTTGATCCGCTCGGGTGGCCCGCCCCACTTTTTTCCTCATTAAAAAGACCCTAAGCTGAGCTATAATTTTACAAATGGCAGCGTTTATGGTTGAAACATGCGAAACAAAATACTGAACGTGCTGCGTGTAGAAATGTTCAGACAACCCGCTTTAATTAAACTTTCACGCTACAACGAATCTTTAGTTGATAAATAGTTTTAACAACCTTGATCATGCCTCAAAAGGAGTATTCATTATTTCTCTATGACTGTTATGTCGTACGTAATTTACGTTACCAAATAAAAATACACGTTTTTTGTGCGGTCATGACATGTTATTCATGATTGTTATTGTGAGAGTTGTGGGGTTGTTGAAATGAAATAATTATAACTGTGTATAAACTTAACCGTTTTAAGTATCATATTATAGGTATGAATAAAAACCATAGATTATAATGAGTGTGTTGTGTTCTGTACACATACGAATTTTACAGGTCTGTGAGTCAGGCTTTCTCCACGCCCATTCTAGATTTTTTGAAGTTATACTTTTTAAGAGGCGTTTGGAAAAAAATATGAGAGAAAAAATTTTTACGGTGCGGGGTGCGACACGCAAAAAGCGACATGATACTAGGCGCACAGCGTCCGCTGCAGTTGTTTTGGATTGCTAGCGCGGGTCTTAGGTGTGAGCGAGAAGTACGTGGTTGGACTGCTAGAGTGCGCCGAGTCATGGGTGCGACCGAGAGGTACTTATAAAGTAAGAGGTTAGGGTAACTTCTTACGTGCGTACATAAGTACATACACACGTTTTTTTAATAATAAAATGACATTAATTATGGTTATTATCACAAATTATAATTCCGTTATTAGTGCATTGATTGTAAATCAAAATCCAGACTGAAAAGAACTGACTCAAAGCTACCGGAGCCAAAGACAGTAGGTATTTGTAATATTCTTAAACCCTTCAATACATAGAAAAGGAAAACTATGGATAAAAACGCAGGTCATAAAAAACTCAGTTCATAATTACTCTGCCTATCAAACAAAAGGTCCAGGCACAGAATACTTACATATTAAGTAGTAAGTACGTATTGGTATTGGTACAGAAGAGTCACTCCGTAAAATTAGTTAAATAAATAGCGACTCTTTCTCCGACACATTAAAGTGTTAATTATCAGGTCACACAGCGCTAATCGTCAACAGACGTTGACATCTAGATGATGCCTCTCTTTCTAATCATAACTCTTATCCTTTCTGACAACGTCAGGGTTGTCTTTTTTTGTGATGACATGTGTGATAGATTACGAATGTATGACACGGCATGGCCGCCTTTTTGAAATTGGCCCGACACGTCGAACACGGCACGTACTTGTAACATCATACCAAAAGTGCAGAGTGCGCCAGGCCCGGTCCAGGGTTAAATTTTAATAAAAGTTGGAGTTTAAATAAATGTTTGTATAGTAATTTCTGTATAATAATAATTCTGGGATTTGAAAATATGATCGTACTATAACATATATAACTTTAGATTAGTATTAGCATTAGCGCTAACTAACTCCTGACAGTGACTTCCATGTCTGTATAAAGTACCTAAACGTACCTTGTGAGAGTAGTTTATAATAAACTGCACCTTAGTGGACCGTTTAATCTTGAACATTTAGTTGGCTAGAGCACACTAGACGCTGAACCGCAAGGGCTGCTTCAGTGGGACGACACGGGGACGACGCGTGTCGTCTCGACATCGTTGTGATGACATGATTCTTAAACACGTAGAAGGATAGGACCCTGCCCAGAAATATATTCAAAGTAAAATCCCCTTAAAACCCTTATCGTTTCGTTACGTCCGTCCGTCTGTCCGAAGCATAACGCCGAGACCCCTACGGCTAGAAAGCTGTAATTTATGTATATTTATTTAAACTTCAAAATCTTAGAATAAACTATTGAAAAACATTTTTTTTCAGGGTACCTCCACTACAGGTAACGTGAGGATGAATTTTTTATTCGTCGCGTACTCTATAGTGTGGGCTATCGTTGAAAAGGTCTCTCAAAAATATCATGGACATTCTGAGATCATTTTTAGAATTAGGGGTCCCTTTGCGAAATGTGTCCCCCCCCCCCACTGCCGTCTAAATGGTTGGAGTAGGACTAGTGAAAAAATTTTCAAAAATAGGGTATTTGATGAATTTACAAGGAAAACTATTACGGCTATGTTAGCCGTTAGTTATGTTATTAGGCGGTTAATGAGTAATAGTCGATAAACTTACTATCCCTATATTGCACATTGCCTGACACGCACTTGCCCGGTTTTTCTATTTTGAAATGCTGGAATGTACAAAGGCCCTGCCCAAAATAAGACATTTCCTTTAAAGTCGTGGTCGCAACATGTAAAGAGCTTTTCGTTAAAAGAATAGCGCGAGGCTTTATTAGTGGCGAGGGGGCTTCGCTGTAGAGTCTTCTCGCGATTTATAGCTTCTCGTATAGGACGCTCAAATGAACCTTCAGTAATAGGGGAAGGCAAGTTCAATATTGAGAAATTCAAATTTAAACTGTTTCTTTAATATAAGCCTTAATAATGAGCTGGTCGCTAGTCTCTAAGTGTTCATGATAGTTACGTGAATATTATTAGGGTTTCAATAGTATTAATATAGAATTCCTTGTTGCTCTTAAGGTTGCAAAACTCAACTGTTTGAGATATCAGACCATAGTATTAGACTATCAGCTAAAAATTCTTTATTTTTATTTATTAATTCAGATCAAAACAAAATCGAACGCTTCGCATTATCAATTCCGAGCAAGAATCGGTGAGTTTCAATTTCACCGTCTATTTCCCGCGAAAAGCGCATATTGCACACAAACAACGACGCAACTGGGATGAAACAAACAGAATTCAATCTGCTTTGCCGCTTCAATGCAAACTGGAACTTGCTGGGTGCGCTACGGTTACCATGCGTGAGCCGGGAACGCGGATTGTCCTGACTTGGTTAATTTTCGCGAAGCAGTGATGCCATAAAATAAAAAATAATTAAAAAAACAAAAAACCCGAGTGCGTATTAAAAACTAAAAAAAAACCGGGCAAGCGTGTGTCAGGCCACGCGCAATGTAGGGTTCCAAAGTAGTAAGTTTATCGACTTATTAACTACTTAAGCTAACATAGCCGCGATAGTTTTCCTTTTAAATTCATCATAACATAACCTTAATAGACCCGACTGTTAATCCTTCTATGGTGTAGTTGTTCAGTACTATTATATTATACGTTTAACAAAATTCTAAACTACTGGACTTGTTTTTTTAGTTTTTTTACGAAGTCGGGTGTTTTTTATTTTTATTTTACACATTTTACTTAGGATTCATTGATTTCTTTATTAGGATTATAAGATGATAAAATTAACAAAGTTGTAATTTTATTAAGGGAGATAATAAATTAGCGAGAAACAACTTTATATCGTTTACTTAAAATGAAAAATAAGGAAAGAAACCTAAAAATCATTTTTAAATTCCTATTCAACGATACTCAATTGACTTAATTCGACGATATTTTGTTTATTTTGACAATATGACGTTTGGTCGTCGCTGTGATGAATTTTGATTATTGTCATGTCTTTAGTAGCACTTGCAAGGTTAAGGCGAAACGATTGACGTAAGAATCATTAAAATTCGTAAACGCGTTTGGTCTCTACAAATCCACTTTGGAACAAACATGTATAGACTGATAAACTTACCCTTCTTTGCGTCGTGCAGTCGGGTAAAAAACAACAAAGAAACCGTGGTGACTAAAAATTAAATGAAAGTAGCTGACTTTTTAGTAAAATAAGTTAAAAAAAATTACTTATGTTACCAAAAAGTCAGCAATAACCATTGCTTACGTATTGAGAGTTGAGTAGGTACTCTACGTATTGATTGAGACGTGATTGTCTGCTTTAAGAATGAAAATAAAATTAATATTGTTATTACAAACTGTATATTTCTATTTATTTAACACACATTGAAGATCAAAATGTTTATTCATATTTATGTATTATATTATAAAATGTTCTTTGAATATTACCACTTATACGTCATAACAATAAGATAACGTGTCCACTACCCCCACTTAAATTTTTAATCTATAGGTATGGTCGATTATTCGGACACAATATGGTTACCTCAGTATCAAGATGGAATCACCCGTATAATCTCCGTATATACGCCCGTTTAGCTGAACTTTCGTCCCCGCGGATGTAAGTGCTCGTATGTACATGGTTGCTAACTCACGAGTCTGGATTTCGTAAGGAATGGGTTAGTTTCCACTCATTAGCCATTTCTGGGCACTACTCTCGTAGATGTAAAGGCCTGTGTACTATGTTCGGCTACAATATATCAAACCTGGTCGTAATAGCCCTTGGGATATCTGTCCCAAACCAGAAATCACAAATGCTATGATATTGTGATGCGCATTGGTTGTAATAAAAAACCACACTCATGTTATTATCACCATCAACATATATTTTCTCTTTTTTCTCTCTTCTCTCTTGACGGCGGCTGGCAACGTATCGGTAAAGCCTTTTATATATATAAATGTCAGCGTGGTATAGTTTGAACATTGGTCTGCGTTAGAATCCTATACGTATAATTTAAAAAAATATGTGCGTATTAGAAATCAATGATCACTTACTTCGGTGAAGGAAAAATATCGTGGGGATATTTTACCCAGCTTAACTTTTGAGAACATCATGTAAAACGTAGAAATAGGTATGCATAATTTTTTAAGTTTAATTCACAACACCGTAAAAGACGAATATAGCCTCCACAATTCGGATAAAACAGAACTCTTCCAATTTCCGACGCCGAATGAAGTAGAAAATAGAAAAATGCTATACTGCGCGCCAGCACACTCTTCAAATTGAACCAATCTAATTGATCCTTGAAACTGGGACAAATAGAACTTCTGTTGCAAAACGTTTGTTTTTTAGGATGTAATTATTAAACAGGATAAATTATGTAGTTGGTTTCTCAGGATAAAGCAACTAATAATATTTAATTATTATATTATAAAATATACGGTACTTCCGTGGAAAGTTGTAATTGATTAACAATTATCCTAGCCATAAGGCAAGCTGTAAGTTTCCCTAAAACGTATAAATAAATAAATAAGTTATAAATTCAAAAACTACTTTAAAAAAATTCGCCAACTCGGTATAAAATAGGCTGTGATTTTTTTTTAAATTATGGCAATATCGACAACACTAGGATCACAGAAAGATAGAGAATAACTTTGTCTCTGTCGCGCGTGAAACACCGAACGGATATTAATGACCTTTCCACAGCAGGACTCCTGGTAAAAAGAGAATGCTCCCGAACTAAGGACGCTTCCGTCAATACTGAGTTTATAACGCCTAGGGCGACCACGTTTCGGTTTACGTAGAGACGGATTTCATTAGACGATTTGTGTTGATTTTATCGTCGCGTCGCGGAGTTAAACAAATTCAGGTGTGGTCGATAGTTTTTTTTAAATAAAAGTTACTGCTTGAATATTGCCGCGATGACTTTGACACTAACTTACTAGAAGCTTTTACGCTTAATTTAAACAGACCCAATAATAAGATGGTTACCATTCGTGGTAATTTCTGAAGCGTTTCTGATATCGTTTCGTTAGAGAAGGCAAAGATCTTCCTTTTCATACAACTTCGTGGTGAAATACGTTCAAGTTTTTTTTATCGTAGCTTGCAAAATCATTACTGAAAATATATCTAAGTCTGCAACGTCGAACCAAACTTACTTTTTTAATTAATTTAAGTACCGCATTGCCTTATGAACGAAGATTTTGAAGTTCAATTCCCGACCGAGTTTAGTTCTAGTAAAAATTACTTTTATAAGTTTTTAATTTAAGTAATCCTACCAATATTATAAACATGAAAGTTTGTGAGGATGTATGCATGTTTGTTCCACATTCACGCAAAAACTACTGAACTGATTCTCGTGAAATTTAGCACACAGATAGAACAGGATATGGAATAAGATATATGGTCATATTATTCAGAAAACGCGGGCAAAGCCGCCGGCCAACGCATTTTTATTTAATACGGCAGTTGAGTATGTTCGCATTGATTTACCTCATAAAATATTTATAGCAAACGACTTTTCCATCATAATCAATAATAATACATCCATCTATTACTGACCACAACCTCGATCTTTATAATTAAAATAAGCAATCATAGCTATGGTTCATTACTATACACTTGCAAAGCCCGCGATATTTCCCTGTTATGAATGGACTACAGTGGAATTAAAAACGGACTGGAATCTGGATTTTACCAGTTGATTATGTATCTTAGAATGAAACAGGCAACGCCCGTCCATTTTAAACGTACCTATTTGTTAAAGTATTGTTGTTAAGATAAGGCGAATTAAAAACAAAAACATTTTACTCTTTATTCCCTATCGCATCCTGAAATGCTTAAAATATAATACTAACTATTTTTATCCAAATTTTCAAGATCTATTTAAAGTGTAAATGTAACCTCTAATCACTATCTCACGACAAATAAATACCTAAGTAGGTACTGTAGTGTCTATATTTACCTGATTAGGTTTTAGAAATAAAACACAAAATGGTTTTTAGTGCTACTGTAACAGCACACTCGCTCACAGTGACAGCTGGGTGGTGAATGCCTTGTGTGCGGGTGGTGCAAATAGTCTTTTATTATTATTATGTCACATGACTTCAAAAAAAGGAGGAGGTTTTCAATTCGGCTATATTTTTTGTGATTATGATGGTCTCTGACATTCTTATCTTATTATACAATCACTGTAGTAATCTAGAGGACACGCTTCGAAGTCGGATCACATAACATTCTTGGCCTCTGAGAACTTTTGACCATCCCAAGAATAGTATAATACTTAAAAGTAATCTATTAAAACCAACTCGCATAACACCCGAAGTCATTTAACCCTATTTATTGTCTAATAAAAAGCTAATAGGAAGAAATGTATAATGTTGTATTACCTGAAAAAATAATTTCCAGGGTGCAATTGGCATAATTAAACGATTTAAAACAAGTCGTTTCATAGTGAAATTAAATGTTAAACGAGATATTTCTGTTAAAAGGGTTGCACTCTAATTAATTGCGTTAGCCAGAGAGCTAACAGACCCTAATGAGGAGAAAGAGTGCCTCAGGTTGAATATTAATACATCGAGGCAGCCACAGACTTCCTTCGCTACTTAATTACTTCGTGGAAAAGGGGAAACGTTTTCTTTTCAGTTTTCACGCAGAATGAAATAGTTAAATATTCCTTATGAATTTTCTTAAACGCTGCACTTTCTGTATGGTTGGTTTCACCGAGGATGATACCGTAATGACGGCTAAATACTTTGTTTACACAATCTGGAGGCAGCTAGTAAGAAAAGATATTGCATTGATATTGGAAAAGCCGGTACAGTCTATCTACCTTGCATTAGTATGGCAGGGTAATTTCGTTATATGATACAAAATTACCTATTTTTATTACTTATAACAAAATAAATTAGTCTTTATACAGGGTGAAACAAGGGTGGTGGATTAACAGTGTCCCAGTGGTGGGGGACCTTAATACCTACTAATTGAACCCCCGTGTAAATGAATCAATTTAAGAGATCTTTAAATGTATATTATTAGAGATTTTGATAAATTCTAAAAGTATTCATAACAATATCTCTGGTTCTGAATGACATCAGGCGACACAAATGCGTTACACTCGAAACTTTCTATCAAAACGTTTTATATCCGTAAAATATGTGCAATATTTTTCTAGATTCGCGTTTCAAATTACAGACGCTATCTGGGTGCAGGTGAATCTTTATACATAAGGTTACGCTTCCAAATGTAGGTACCCGTTAGGCGGCCTGGCACGAGCAATATCGAAACGATAACGCTACAATCTGTTTCAGTTATCGAAACGATATCTCAATGATGACTGGCGCATGTAATAAGTCCGTGTTTATCTCATACGTCCTTACAGTAAAAAGTACGTCGATAATTGACAAAATAAAAAAGGTATAAATAGGTACCTAAAATGATAATTTTATAAATTTTTGATTATACCAAGAATAAATAATCTGTTGAAATAAAGTGAAGTAATTATATCAACATAGCGTCCATAGTCCGGCGGCTTGTCGGTTCTAATTGATCGACAAAGTTAAGCAACAGCGGGCGTGGCCGTGGTTGGTAGTTGGATGGGTGAACGCTAGTGGAAAAAAATTCGTGAGCATTTTCGTGGTTCGGAGGGCATGTAAAGCCTTCGGTCCTGGTTGTTATCGTAAGATAACAGTCGTGAAGCCATGTCGGAGGCTCTCGGGCGGCATAAAACTTCTGACACTCGGATTGGACACAAGTCCTCCACCAATCCGCACTGGAGCAGCGTGGTGCTCCTTTTTGAAGTCGGTTACAAACGAATAGGTATCTACGTACTTTATTATGATACAATAATGATAGGAACTAGGTAAAGTTAATTAAATAATTTATTAAAGATTTTCTATTTATGTAAAGTCGAAAGAAATAAAATAGAGTTTATAACAAGTAAATGTTTTTCGTTCAGTTATAATTGATTATTTTGGAACAAATTATTTTATAGCAATCAATTTTTACTGATTTAATGGCCATGAAATCATTTTTTTTTTTACTATTCACAACTTGATATTCGAAAAAACCTATTTTTCGTTTTACATGGCGCAGTTACATTCAAGCCTCGATCAAAACTGCTGTCTGAATTTTTATTCTTCTTCACTTGTGCTTTCGTGTGCAATAGCCCCGTATTTTCCATGATATGAAATATCCAAAGTGTAGTAGAGGAGAATATTCCTCGGATATCACATGTCGGGAAGACACTCTGGAAGTTTTATATAATGCTGTAAATATTAAAAAAAAACGTGGGTAACATGTATCCAATAATGTATTGTCATATTATTGTTTACTAGTGCTGGGCCGCTAAATCGTCGCCTTTGAGCTGTAATGCTCTATCTAAGGCTGTCTTTTTTATTATGGAAATAGCCGGCAAACGAGCTGACGATCCACCTGATGGTAAGTGGCTATCGTCGCCCATGGACATCAGCAACACCAAAGGTATCACTGATGCGTTGCCGGCCAAGAAAGAGAGAAGAAAAAGAAAGAAAGAACTGGCTCTCAAGCCCCCAGCCGGAACACGATGAGTCATTTGGCGGCTGACTCATACTCAAGGGTGGTAGCTATCCAGGCGAACCCTAAGGAGAAATAATAATAGTAATAATGGTATTAATTAACAATTAAAATCAATATTACAAATATAATCCCTCGAGGGGCCCTACCACCAGCGGGCCGGATTTTGTCTTATCTTATATATGTATATCGGGATAGTAAAATAAGTATTTATTTATTTATTTAATCTTTATTATACCCAAGACAGATGGTATAAAAGGCGAGCTTAGTGCTAAGAGCATTAACTCTACTAGCCAACCTTTGGGCAAAGCAGAAAATAGAGATTGTGTTGTGTTGTTATAAATAGGTATTACGAGTATAATATATTTATGTGTGAAAATTTAATGAATAAGACACTATTATAAAATATAGGATAGAAATAAAGAAGTAAATTCATACTAAATACATCCACAAATTAACGCGGGTGAAACCATGCGACACAGCTAGGTATACTAAAGTAGGTAGTAGGATATTTAGACTTGACATTAATTTTTCTCTCAATTTTCTTTTGTTTTAGTGCGTAATAAATTGTTTATCTATAATATTAATGCTACATTAGGTACCCATAACTGCATTTTTCACTCCAGACTTGCCCAATATGTACAAGTAAGTAAAGTATAGGCATGTATTGTTTTGTCAACACAGACACCAAATCTGTGATGCTAATTGAGAATTGGTATCCGTTGCAAATGTCGCAATTAGCAGCGCACAGTCAAAGCCACTGTGACTGCGGGCTCACTCGCCACTAGGGTCACCACATCACACCCAAAGTTTGTCCGATAAATATGAAAACATGTCCATAAACTATTAAAAATCTGATGGGGCAGTAACCCTTATAGCTAAAAGATTTACTGTGGCGGAATATAACATAATTATGTTATAAGACATTTGCAGTAGTAAGTAATGAAATGAAATGAAATGAAATGATCGTTTATTTACTTAACTTCTAGGAAAGTTACACTTAACTACAACCTGTCCGTTAGTACTAACGGACATTAAATCTTGGTATCATTACTAATTTAGAATGAAATTTCAGCATAACCATGATATTACCAACATTGTAATTAGCAGCTTGTTATCATTTAGGATAAACGGCATTTAATATCACGGTGACCAAACAATAGGTTATTAAGGGCTGTTAAACGCTATGCTTGTAGTTATTACACTAATTTTGTATTTGCTTATATTTATTCGAAAGTATCTTAATTCAGCCTCACTCATCGGTTCAAGGACATTCTGCGTGGGCCTAGGGGTAATTACACTAGCTGAGGACTCGTCTAAATTTGACATCTTAAAATACACAGATTAGGTATAAAATGAAACTATATTCGTAATTTATTTATTAAAATTTTTATTCTTTGAGTGTTTAATGTGAGCTACGTAGAGCTAGTATAAGATTATCTAAAAAGAAAATGTGTGCAATTCACACGTGGTAGAAGTGAAACTTTCCAAAATTTTGGTTTCAAGATAATGATATGAAAAAGCAATAAATCGAATCTTAAAGCAATAAATCGAAGCGCCATCTATGAATACAACTTAGCACTTTTTAAAAATCTATCTAAAAAGCAATAAAACGAATGTTCTATCTTACTCCTCACGCCGTCTATGAATACAACTTAGCATTTTTACTGTCTGTATAATCGGCTGGTCAATCGACAGAATGAAATAATGAAATTCTTATTTTTTGTTGATAAATTCTTTGAAAATATTTAAAAGAGCATTTGAAAGTATTTAAAAACAGTATAAAAATAAAACTAAAAAAAAATAAAACTAAAAAAAAAGAAATACTGAGACGCGAACCTGTGCATCAGGTATTGTGTATCTACGTCCTGACCATTGAGCTACGGACAAGTTAAATTGAAAAACGAAATTAGCGGTTATATTATCTTACCTGTCGTTGCATCCGGTTTCAAATCACTAACGATTCTAAAGAAGTTTCACTTCAATAAAAACTCAAGTTAAAAATCTAATTACATACCTACCTCCTAAAATTACATCTTTACTTACCATTAGGTGGGGTTCTAGTTACCTAAGCATTGACTTAGTAACAACACGCTTAAAATCTAAATATCTATTAAAAATAACTACTAATCAACTAGAAATCATATTTGAACGTGATTATTGGTTCAATATTATGTTCATAATAACGAACGGTAGTGACCACGTATCAATCTAGTGGTGTACATTTTTGACGCTTGTCCCATCTCTTGTCATCAACATGCGTGTCCTACCGAAGTTTGAAGTGAATTAACTTTGTGCAAACAACCATGGCAGTTTGTGTTGCGATCAGCGACCGTATTGACCCTTTATAGACTATCCGTGAATTATCAAGCAGCATGTAAATTGGGGTCCAGTCATTACAAAGGATGTTATCCTCAAATATGTTACTACGCTGATTAACAAACCAAATTAATGAATGTTTCGATGGCTCCTAAGTATACTGAGTCAACTAACAAATTTCGACAATTTAACTTTTTAGGATATTAGTACCAATTTCTTCATTTCCTATCTACCTGTGTTTAAAAAAAACATATCCCTATAAATAACGAAAAAACAAATGGCGTACACTGGTTCAATTACATAGTTAATTTATTTATTTATTATAATAGTTACACTCTTCTTATCGACTTCCTGTAAAGTTATTAGAAGTACAGTTGACTCAGTATACTTAGGAGCCATCGGTTTGTTTGTCTGAAAAGCAAAATCGAATCCCCTTGCAACATCGTACTTAACAAAGTTTCGTATTCAACACGTATTCAAGTATAATTTCATAGAACAGACATCTCGAACAAAATATGTGTCCCGTCCGGGAGGTTCGATTTTCAAAATTGAGCCCCGGTTCTCCTTTCAAAATTGAAGCCACGTGGCGCCAATGCATTGGGACATACATGGTGTTCGCGGTCTGTTCTATACAATAGTAATAATATTTCAATGCTTTAAAATGTCTTTTTTAGTTTTTAAAAGCCTAATTTAGTTTCACTTGTCGGGTTATCTGTGAGAAATCGACTCTGCAAGTTACATAATGCACTGAAAGAAACTTCTAATTAAACAAGTCTTGTTGTAAAAAACGTTTTTTACGGTCCGAAACTGACCGGAGCCAGTCTCTCGGTGTTTTAAAGTGATTAATGACTCGTAACCCATGTGAGTAGGTACTTGTCGTAAAAATTCAGCTGTTTCATGATCTGCAAGAGGCAGATGAGAGGAGAACAGCGAAGAGACAATGCGATCTCAGCCATTGATCCAGTATCTGATAGGATATTTACAGTTATTTTTAATAGATATGCTGAGGTGTTTTTTGAGTTTGATCATAGATAGCGCATGAATGACAGACATCAATAAAGTTTTTAGAGTGTTTAACACACCGAACTTTTAACATAGCATGGACGACCCAGGTTCTGGCCCAAGAGGGGGCAAATCAGTTATTTTTTGCGTGGATTTTTTGTTTGACACAAATTAGATTTTTCAGAACGCAGGTGTACCAGAATCTGATGATTCTAATGGCAAAATGGGGTAATTAAAATTGGAGACGCAACAGTCCTCAGCGTTGTGGAAATTGGAATAATACTTGTAGATCGTTGACATTTTTATCATAGTGTTAGTTTCATATTAGGTAAAAATATAATTTTAAGACATATATATATGTCTGGTTTATTAACTTCAGATGAAAATATACATATAAAAGACAAGTTACATGCAAGTATTTTTTATAAATTATAATTAATTATAAGAGTGACTAGGTCAATGCAACTACAATTTTAAATTTTCCAGGTTTATTGGTATTTTTATTAATTTGATGAAGAGAATAAACAGATATTAAATAATAATGAATTGCTCCTCCAATATTTCAGTTACGTGACCTTGCACGATGTAAATTTCTATGTCATAATTACAAAATTTTTGCAAGCTTTAATTTGTAACAATATTTGTATTCTTAATTCCAGTTATTTTTATTTCATTTGCTAATTTACTTATATAAATAAAGAAATCATAACTAAGTACTTAGATCAATTACTAAGAAAATAAATATAATATAATCAAGGAAACTAAATATCAAAACGAGTCAATTCTACGAGATGGATAATATTAATTATTTTAAGGAAATAGCCGGCAATAGAGCTGATAATTCACCTGATGGTAAGTGGCTGTCGTCGATCATGGACATCAAGAAAGAGAGAAGAAAAAGAAAGAAAGAACTGACTGTCTGGATAAAATATTATAGATTGTCGTAGAAATACTTTTTCTCTCACATTTTTTTCAATAAACATTAAAAATAATACCAATTTCTGCAAAAAATCCATGAGATTCTGGTACACATAAATTAATAAGGTTTTGATGGATGACAGTAGGCACGTAGGGGAAAATAAGGAACCACGAACACATAAGGAACAATTAATATAATATGACATGTTTGTTGCGTTCGGGATTACCCAACTGTTTGTGTTTACCCCACTCTCTCCTACGGGTCAGCTATTATATTAAATTTCGCAATACAAAAAAGTTTACCCATATTTGTGGCCGCTTTTGTCTTTTGTATACCTCTTTGACAGTAGTCCTCTGTGCAGCTTAGAGGGTTGTAATGAGGGTCGCGTGACGCCCAAGTTGCTAGGAAGCAGTGCGATGGATGTATTTCCCATGTTTTTTTTTATTTCCTCGCTTATTTGCTTACGTGTTCCGCAATGTTCCATTTTTATACCGTGAAATTTTGTATGTCGTACCGTGTTTTCCCGAGCGTGTTTTGTTTATTCTGTTGTCAGGATACATGTTTAGAATTTGTAACTTATTTGTATGTGCGTATCTTTACCTGGCTACGGCGTAGCTTAGCTTAGCGTAGCGTAGAAGGGTTATGATATTAGCCCGTATGTATGTAGGAATGTGTGTCATTTGTAACCGCCTTCGCCTTCTTAAACTAGGTTAAGTACTTATATTTCGACAAATAAGGTATTTTTATATTGTTCCTTTATCGTCAACAGTCTTAAAATTACCAAATTTTTAGTTTTATTACTTCAACAACATTACAACTTTAAGAATTAAAAATGCATTTAGGTTTTCAAAACTTCAACTCTTCACTTCTTTCAATTGCTGATATGATTTAAATTAAACATATCTCTAGTTACCTAATACTACATATTATGTTCTGTTTGATACATGGGGTGTTTTTATTAAATCAGGAAACGGCCTATATAATATATACATATTATGTATAGCTACAATGAGATTATGTGATGCTCTTCATATAATCCTTCATCAGATAACCCTTTTGTCAGTCGATGGGGGCAATAGCTCACGGCAAATTTGATTTATGGTTAATATGGGATTATAGACTCGGATATTTCGGAGAGAAAACGGGTTATTTAATTCGTAATTCTATTTATCCAATAGGAATATTTTTGTAAATTACTTACCTCAGTCACGTAGGGGTTAAAACCTAACATATCGTTAGATGCGTCGATCATCCGTTGGATAACCTGTAGGTATAAACCAAGGATCAAGCGTCAAGATGACTTGACCCGGCATCCAGTATACTTCATCGTGTATGGCCACGGTAAGCTGTCTGGCCTTATAGCACAAGAAGAATAAAAAAGCACGATCCTCACCTGCGTCTAGACTAAAAATGTGTAGGCGAAATGCATTTTACTCTGTTATTGACATTTTTAATAAGTTACCTAATGAGTTTAAAGATCTACCAAGACGTGAATATAAAATTAAATTATGGACTTATCTACATGAACACATATTTTATGACATGTCAGAATATTATTCTTTAAAATGACTGCTTTAAACTACAATTGTATAATATTATTCTTCATTATTGACATTTATAAACTTATCACTTTATAATTTATTGAAACTGTGGGATATTTTGACATTTTAATAGTATCTAATAATCAACTGACATTTATTCCGCTAATTTATAATTGTAATTTAATAATATTGTATTAAGTTTATTAGAGTCATGTGTAACAATTTGCATGCCCAAAGAGGCAGAACATAAGGTTGAATTGTATTTTTGTGAACCACCTTTATGCATGGAATAAATGATTATGATTATGAATATGATTATAGTTATCTCAAGCACACTGGATGGCGCGTCAAGTCAAACTGCAGACTTGACAAGTACACTTGATCGTCTATGGCATCCATTAGGTGAAAATTATCAAAGTATCTACTTAACCACATGTTTAAACTCGCTGGTGGTAGGGCCCTCGGAGGGATTATATCGGTAATATTGATTTTAATTGTTAATTACCTAATTTATTACTATTATTATTTCTCCAACCAACTTTTTGGTTGTTATTTTGTCGATAGAATATTCACGCTACTAAATGATTAATGCCGATTAACCCTGGCATTTGCTTCAAACATGCCATAATATAAAACAAGGCCGATTAGTAGATTAGGCACAGGCGTAAGTTGATTGAAGGGAGTTTGAAATTCAATTATTGGAACTAAAATCATAGGTTATATATGAGTTTGTGGGCAGTTTTGTAAATTAATCTAGCCCTTTGAGCTTTTAAGCTTTGTGTGAAAAGGGCACCCAAAGCGCGATGGAACGTTACACAATAGGTACACAATGTCAAATAAGCTGCCTGGAATGTTTATTAATACCTCGTCACTCATGATGTCCTAGTACAAAATTAAAAAGAATGTGACTGTAGTGTTTGGTCAATACGTTCAGTCGAATCTCCTCGTCACACATGATGGCGGTACTCCTAGTAACAAACTCATGAAAAAAGAGGAGTCTGTCGGTCAAGGTGCCGGCAATTTATGGTGTATGTAGTGAGATGAATGGTTTTTTCCCATCTCAAAAATGCCCAGCGTGCCTAAGTTTTCACTTCAAAAATAGTATGTGAGTATTTCCTATCGGTTATCGATCAAAACTGTTTCGCCTTTGCTTGGCTGTTAACAGGGCCAGCTATGGCTTGTATTTTAGCCCTTAACGGTCCAATGCGATGACTAATGGTCCTCGAGCTCTTATCGGAGCCATTAAAATATGATCGTCATAAAAATAAACAGGACTAATTTAGTTAGTGCGAAGGAAATTACGTTTTCATTAATCGTTGGTTAATTTAACCGTGCCGTGCGGCCACGTGTGATATTATCTTGAAATTTCAATGGGGTCGGCTCCAAGGTGAAACGTGTAATGGATTGTAGGGGGCCTGTTGTTGATAGTGTTATCGGAGGGCCTCATTTACACCATGATGGCATGTATTGCGTGGCTTGCTAACCGGGTACGTACCCGGTTCTACGTAGAAACGACGCAACTAACGCATTTTTGTTACAAAAAAATGAAGTACAAGCATTGAAGTATAATGTCATAGAACAGACATCTCGAACAAAATGTGTGTCCCGCCCGAGAGGTTCGATTTTCAAAATTGAGCCCCTGACTCTCTTTTCAAAATCGAACGAATCTATTGTAGATTGAAGCCACGTGGCGCCAATGCATTGGGACATACATGATGTTCGCGGTGTCGGTTCTACGAGTACCTATACGCTAGTAATATACTTCAATGAGTACAAGAGACATTTTCCGATTTCTATGGAATTTTAAAGAAATTAATCGTATTATTTTCTACGTATAATTAGTAGGTATAGTTAGATAATAAAAACAACTGAAATTGCTTATTCAAGTATTTTCCGCTTCGCATAATATTCCTCCATTTGGTAATTTAAATTTCGATTAAGTACAAAAAAGATTTGGTTAGAAACCGTAAAGACCCTAAGGGTGAGATCTATAAACCCAACTTCGGCTTTGCTCTAATCTAAGTATCTAAAAATAATGGTTCTAAATCAACATTGACATTAAATCAATCTTAACGTTAGCCGTTTCACGTCACTTTTTAATTTTTTCGTATTAACAAAGTTTCAATTAACTAGTAGATACATTTTGTTGTCTGAGCAAAGTCAAAGTCTAACCAAGGCTTATAGATCTCACCCCAAGATCACTCAGAAGCGTTTCGAATTTCAAACGCAACAAATTGTAATGTTTATTCATGAACGAGCGAAATTTTAGTATCGTTGGAAAACGTTCAGCGATATCCGTTGGTACATACCTACCTAGTTGGTAACGGACGGCGATATTTGAATTACAAACGCGTTCGGCCTCAAGTGTCAATCCAGGGATGGATTTTCCGGGGAATATCAAAGTCTGTGGATAAAAGGATTTCGACTTACGTACTCATAGCTCCCCATGGTCGGCAGTCGTTTAATGTACTGTTATTCGTCGTTTAATGTTATGTTATATCGCTGGTTATCGCTAACGTGACCATCTTTTCCCATTGGGAGCGGAATGCTTTAGTTATTATAGTGAAACACGTGCTATAATGTAGTATGAAATGTTTAATTAACAAAAATGAAATTATGTGTATTATGTGTATTACATTACTCAGTGAATTCAATTAAACATTAAATCAAACATTTGGAAGAGCTAAAGATTTACAGTCGTTGACTGTTTGTCGTGGTTCGGCAAGTGTCTTATACAAAGTCACTCTACTGCAAGTGTGTAAATCGCCTTCTAGAGTTTGAAAAAAGAACGGTCATCACGGTTTCGGGACACACATTTTGTTCGAGATGTCTGTTCTATGTCATTATACTTCAATGTAAATTATGGACGTATCTACATGAATACATAATATTTTATGACATGTCAGAATATTATTCTTTAAAATGCTGTAAACTAAAATTGTGTATAATATTATTCTTCATTATTGACATTTATAAACTTATCACTTTATACTCGTAATTTATTGAAACTGTGGGATATTTTGACATTTTAATAGTATCTAATAATCAACTGACATTTATTTCGCTAATTTATAATTGTAATTTAATAATATTGTATTAAGTTTATTAGAGTCATGTGTAACAATTTGCATACCCAAAGAGGCAGAACATAAGGTTAAATTGTATTTTAGTGAACCACCTTTATGCATGTACTATGTTCTAGCAATAAATGATTATGATTATGAATATGACTATAGTTATCTCAAGCACACTGGATGGCGTGTCAAGTCAAACTGCAGACTTGACAAGTACCTACACTTGATCGTCTATCTATGGCATCCATTAGGTAAAAATTATCAAAGTATCTACTGAACCACGTGTTTAAATTCGCTGGTGGTAGGTCCCCTCGAGGGATTATATTGGTAATATTGATTTTAATTGTTAATTAATACCATTAATACTGTTATTATTTCTCCAACCAACTTTTTGGTTGTTATTTTGTCGTTAGAATATTCGCGCTTCTAAAGAATTAATCTCGATTAAACCTGGCATTTGCTTTAAACGTGCCGTAATATAAAACAAGGCCGATTAGTAGATTAAGCTTAAGTTGATTGAAGGTAGTTTGAAATTCAATTATTGGAAGTAAAATTATAGGGTTTGTACATGAGTTTGTGGGCAGTTTTGTAAATTAATCTAGCCCTTTGAGCTTTTAAGGTTTGTGTGAAAAGGGCACGCGAAGCGCGATGGAACGTTACTCAATTGGTATTTACGTACTAAGTACACAATATTACATATGTAGGTAAATAGCGCATAATCAAAACCACTCTATGTAACCTTAAAAAGAAATTCCGGAACTTCAAAAAAGGAGAAGGTATTCAATTCGACTTTATTTTTTTATGTTTGTTATCTCAGAACTTTTGACTGGGTAAAGCGATTTTGATGATTATTTTTCTACTCGAAAGCTGGTGCTTGTCATGTGGTCCCACTTAAATTTGAGCGAGATGCCTTATATGTATTTCCTATCGGTTATCGATCAAAACTGTTTTGCCTTTGCTTGGCTGTTAACGCGGCCAACTATGGCTGTATTTTAGCCCTTAACGGTCCAATGCGATGACTAATGGTCCACGAGCTCTTATCGGAGCCATTAAAATATGATCGTCATAAAAATAAACAGGACTAATTTAGTTAGTGCGAAGGAAATTACGTTTTCATTAATCGTTGGTTAATTTAACCGTGCCGTGCGGTCACGTGTGATATAATCTTGTTTCAATGGGGTCGGCTCCAAGGTGAAACGTGTAATGGATTGTAGGGGCCCTGTTGTTGATAGTGTTATCGGAGGGCCTCATTTACACAATGATGGCATGTATTGCGTGGCTTGCTAACGGGGTACGTAGAAACGACGCAACTAACGCATTTTTGTTACAAAAAATGAAGTACAAGCATTGAAGTATAATGTCATAGAACAGACATCTCGAACAAAATGTGTGTCCCGCCCGGGAGGTTCCATTTTCAAAATTGAGCCCCGGTTCTCCTTTCAAAATCGAACGAATCCATTGAAGATTGAAGCCACGTGGCGCCAATGCATTGGGACATACATGATGTTCACAGTGTCGGTTCTACGAGTATACACTAGTAACAAATAAAGAATTATTATTATTATTATTATTATAATAATTCAATGAGTACAAGAGACATTTTCCGATTTCTATGGAATTTTAAAGAAATTAATCGTATTATTTTCTACGTATAATTAGTAGGTACAATTAGATAATAAAAACAACTGAAATTGCTTATTCAAGTATTTTCCGTTTCGCATAATATTCCTCCATTTGGTAATTTAAATTTCGATTAAGTACAAAAAAGATTTGGTTAGAAACCGTAAAGTCCCTAAGGGTGAGATCTATAAACCCAACTTCGGCTTTGCTCTAATCTAAGTATCTAAAAATAATGGTTCTAAATCAACATTGACATTAAATCAATCTTAACGTTAGCCGTTTCACGTCACTTTTTAATTTTTTCGTATTAACAAAGTTTCAATTAACTAGTAGATACATTAAATTTGTTGTCTGAGCAAAGTTAAAGTCTAACCACTGTCTATACATCTCACCCCAAGATCACTCAGAAGCGTTTCGAATTTCAAACGCAACAAATTGTAATGTTTATTCATGAATGAGCGAAATTTTAGTATCGTTGGAAAACGTTCAGCGATATCCGTTGGTACATACCTACCTAGTTGGTAACGGACGGCGATATTTGAATTACAAACGCATTCGGCCTCAAGTGTCAATCCAGGGATGGATTTTCCGGGGAATATCAAAGTCTGTGGATATAAGGATTTCGACTTACGTACTCATAGCTCCCCATGGTCGGCAGTCGTTTAATGTACTGTTATTCGTCGTTTAATGTTATTTTATATCGCTGGTTATCGCTAACGTGACCATCTTTTCCCATTGGGAGCGGAACGCTTTAGTTATTACCGTGAAACACGTGCTATAATGTAGTCTGAAATGTTTAATTAACAAAAATGAATACACATTCTGGCACAATGTATGAATGTCAATTACAAATTGTACAGTAAGCGGGTATCAAGGTTTCCTTTTGTTTTATTTTATCAAAGCAAGATTTGTATGGCCGAGGGCACTAAGCTTAAAAATAGGACATTTTCACAAACCATTGGTACTGTAATTAATACATTACTAACGGTTACTTTTATATTCTACAAAACGATTATGAAAGGATATTATCCTTTAGGTAATATTATTATAAAAAATACCATATGAAAAATACTGTAGTTGGTGGATTTACCCTATAAAAAGTTCCTTTTTACCAAGGGATAAATACCTAGGGATAGAATAGGGATAAATGAAAAGTACTTAAAGAGAAAAATACGTAGTAAACACGTATAAAATAAGCATATGGAAATACGTATGTATATACAACTTGTTACTAACGAAAATCAACATTTATCACAATCGGAAGCTGTGATAAGGTAGTCCATATTAACTAATGTCTACATGGAACTCTAACAGTATTGTCAATGTCATTAACCGTGGATTGAGTCCAGATTCAAATCCTACACGTATTTTTAATGTGTGTATCGGAAACTTACTCTCACCCCATAGAGAAGCAAGGAGATTTGCATCCTGAGAGTTTACAGTTTCTCCACACTTAAACGGGAACATATTCCGACCGAGTAATGTGAGTTAACTTGAGCTGGAGAACTCGGGGAGTAATCCATAAGTTAAATGAACACTGGAATTAATTGACCCGCCAACCGGTGGACGTCAGCAGCGTAGGTACTCGGACAAACTGCATCGCACCCACAGACTTAAAAAAAGAAAAAGACGGATTGTCAGCAACAAATTCAGTGAAGCACCCGTAGTAATACCAACTCCTCTATTCGTACAAGTATCACACGCACACATTGACACCATACTGTTATTAATCCGCCGCCATTACCGCGTCGGACCGCACTAAAAATTACGCACATAATGGTAAGCGGGCGGCGTCACTCTCGATAACTTCGATAAGACAAGGTCTGGTTCTTTTTTAAGTCTGTGATCGCACCATTTATTATGCCCACTAAGAGAGTTTTGTGTGTGTGATGACGTCACTTTGAATAGTGTGGGATGCCGTCATCAAAATCGATGAAGAAGACTATAATGTTTTTGTTATTTCCGAATGCTTTCTTTCTTTTTCTTCTCTCCTTTTTGGCCAGCAATGCATCAGTTATTCCTTTGGTGTTGCTGAAGTCCATGGACGACGGTAGCCACTTAAATTACCATCAGGATCGTCAGCTCGTTTGCCGGTATAAGAAAAAGAATACTTATGCACGGAGAATACGGACTCATGTATACTAACAATACAAGTACAATAATAAACACGCTATAGGATTTTCTGAAGCGGAATGAGTCCACGTTACTAAAGTTTACTACTCGTAACCAATGATACGGGTGTAAGTGGCAATATTTAGATTATTTGTTATATTGAAATAATCATTTTCAAATCTTGAGAGGTGCGAAAATTCGAACTTAATATAGTTTGTCAATCGCTCTTGCCATTGTGTTAAAATATACTGGGAAATGCGTAAATAAATCGTAAGGTCCTGGCTTTTGCTATGAAAGCTCACTACAAAGTTACGTACTATAAAAATTATCAACCCATAAACATCTGAAAACCCACCCTACTTGTTAAATTTTCACCCTGCATGCGCAAACAACCCTCGCCGATAGGGCTGCCAGTTTTCACAGATTGAGTAGTGAATTGTAATTCAGAAAAATATTAAATTATGAATACTGTTTTATTTACTTTTCGTTCACAAACTATTACCTACGTAGGGTAGAAGTACGTATTCCCGGTAAGGTCCGAGTAACCGGTAACTAGTCAGTTTTTCTATCATTACACCATTCTACCAATATTACCTTAAAGTTTGTTATTGGCAACATATTCTTGGTAATATTTTGCACAAATGCTAATGCAACAATGACTAAAAAGTGCAATGGTCTCGAAACTGTTTAACATTAAAAGTGGCATAAAGGAATTTATTACAAAAGTGCTAAGTTCTGTCACTGAACTAGGACGTCACCGCGTCATACTGTTGAGCTTTCCATGCTGCTGCGAATAACAATACGATAGGAGGATTACATTATTTAAATATTTGAATAAATTATCTAGCGATATAACCTGCAACTTTAAATGAATTTAATTGGAATGTTAATATTTTAACGTTTCACATCTATTGGTACTCATAAATCCCTACTGGACCTAGTACCCGGCAAAATCGTACATTTTCTGTCGGATATTGGGTCGCGCATCAAACTTGTACCATAACCCGTTAAAGTATCGTTATTGAACCTTATTGCCTTCACATAAGTCTCATTTTAGCTTGAAACTGTACACTTTTCTGCCGGATACTGGTACGTGCATTAACACTTGCCCCTAAACCTGTCATGGTCCTTATTGCCTTGAGTTAAAGTCTCACATTCCTTGGAATTAATAATATATACCAACCAAGTTTATTTTGGTTGCTTTTTCGTTTTTTTGTAGTAATTCTATATTATTGCTAGAAGATTAAGATGGATATTAAGGCATGTGGCATAACTTGCAAGAGATGTTTAATTTTTAAATTCCAGCCAATCATTACTGAGAAGCAGAAGGCCATATTAAAGGCCATAGAGGCAGTCGAAAAAGGGGCCTTAATTTCAGCTGCTACCAGGCAGTACGGTATCCCACGTTCAACGTTGTTTATATCTAGTTCTTTCAGTAAACCTGATTGTATTCAAATGTAGAGTTTGTTAAAATGAAGCCATAAGTTGATATGAAGCCATAAGTTAAAGCATAGTTACCTTATTTTGAATACTAGATAGATAGCAAGTTCAATTTCTTCTATTTTGTACGGGTATTTAAGCGTTTTCTATCTGATATACTGATTCATGTAAGGTTAGTGGTATACATATTTGTTACTAATGACCCAAGTGGTGTCCGGGTTCACTTTGTAGAATAGCACCACTCCCGTTTTTCCTGGGATGTTGTAAAAGGCGACTAATAGGATTAAAATCCAATAGATGAACAAATACCGGTCATATTACCTGCGGTCATCACCTATGACATACACGGAAAAACCACGGCCCCCAGTCCCCGGCAGTCCCACTATTCCTGACTACGGTAGCGGTCACGGTAACGGTGGGGCAGGGGATGCGAAGATTCGCCAGAAGAGATTGGGTTACCACCACAAGCAACAACGACCTCTGCACTTGGCAACATTCAATACCAGGACAATGAAAACCGATGATAAGATATACCTACGAGCTGGAAGCAAAGATGAACAGGTTGAACTGGAGCATATTGGTATTATCCGAAGTCCGAAGACAGGGGGAGGACATGATAATACTCAAATCCGGCAACCTTTCTATCACCGGGAGGGCGAACAACTGTCCCAAGGTGATGTCGGGTTTCTTATCCACAAGTCCCTCATCAACAACGTAATACAAGTTCGGAGCGTGTCGACCAGGGTAGCGTATTACACTCACAATATCCAAACGGTATTCATTGAAGGTCGTACTACGATCCGACTTCGACACATTCTGACGCTGAGGTGGAGGTTAAGTGAGGATATTATTATAGTAGAGCCATGAATACCTCTAAATCTTATTTCACAGTTGTGATGGAGGACTTCAACGCTCGAATAGGCATGCGAAATGGCGACGAAAAAAAGGTGAGGCCTTTTGGCATTGGATGTCGGAACCAACGAGGCCACTTGCTGGCTAACTCTCTGGAAAAAGAAAACCTCTATATGATGAACTCCTTCTTCAAGAAGAAGCCTCAGCGCAAGTGGACTTGGATTAGCCCTGGCGGTTCCACAAAGAGTGAAATAGATTTCATTCTAGCCAGAATGAAAACTATCTTTGTCAGCCGACAAACGGCACATATTTAATGATGATCTCAGTGATTAGTAGGTTTAAAACCGGGAGAGATCACCAAATGGTACGAGGCACATTAAATATCAACGTCAAGCTCAAGCGGTCTCACCTAATGAAATGAACTCTCCGCCCAACAGCTGTCCAAATCCAAGGCTCCGAGAACTTTCAGTTGGAGTTGCAGAATCGATTCGCGTGCTTATATTATTGTGATACAGTTGACTAGTACAATAACAGGATGGTAGCAACAGTCCACGAGGCAGGGTTAAAGTTCTATAAAACCCGCCTCCGTGGTAGTTCTCGGATTCTCTCAGAATATACACTCGGTCTTATGAGGGATAGACGAGAACTGTGTGTGCAGTCTCCAGCCTCTATGGCAGAGTACAGGTGCTTCAGTAAGCAGATCTCGCAGGATCGCAGGATAGGCTAACGACAAGCGAGCTAAGTTGACCCGACACTATACCGAAGATACCCCGGACGTCAGTCTGTATGAAATTGGAAGGGCCCTGAAGCAGCTTAAGAACAACAAGCCACCGGGCGATGACGGAATCATAACTGAGCTGTTAAAAGCTGGAGGAAAGTCTCTCTTACTAATGCTTCAGAAGTTGTTTGATTCCGTTATCAGTAGTTTTGAAGAACTATAGGCCCATTGCACTTCAAAGCCACGTTTACAAGCAGTTTTCAAGGGTACTCTCTAATCGCATAGCACGCAGACTTAACGACTTCCAGCCTCCCGAACAATCCGGATTCCGAAAAAGCTATAGCACCATGGACCACATACATTCACTCAGGCAGGTGATACAGAAGACCGAAGAGTATAACCTGCCGCTCTGTGTAGCTTATGTGGATTACGAAAAAGCCTTCGATTCTATCGAGACCTGGGCGGTGCTGGAGTCTCTTCAGCGGTGCCAGACATCGATATATCGAGGTGTTGAAATGTATATTTATACAAATCAGCAACCATGTCAGTCCGATTACACAATAGAATCACGGACCCCATCCAATTGCAGAGGGGTGTCAGGCAAGGGGACTTTATTTCCCGGAAACTGTTCACCGCTGCTTTGGAAGACATTTTCATGCTAATGGAGTGTAAAGGGCTCCGCATTAACATCAATGGTGGACACCTCACACATCTTCGATTTGCTGACGATACAGTAATCCTATGTTAGGACTATGCTAGGGGACCTCACAGTACCTCACAACGGGTGAGTCTTAAAATGAACATGGACAAGACAAAAATCATGTCTAATGTCCATGTCACACCCGTACCGATAGTTGTTGACGGCACTGCTCACGTAGTTGTCGACGAGTACATTTACCTGGGACAAATGATCCAGATGGGTAAGTCCAACATCGAATTCGAACAACTCGAACGAACGACTAACTCGAAGTATCCAACTCGGCTAGGCAGCGTTCGGGAAATTACGACATATATTTTCATCCAAAATTCCTCAGTGCCTGAAGTCGAAAGTGTTTGAGCAATGTATGTTGCCAGTGTAAACTTATGGACCCAAGACGTGGTCTTTTGGCGTTGGTCTCATTCAAAGGCTCTAAGTCACGCAGCCCGCTATGAAACGAGCTACGTTAGGTATTTCACTACGAGATAAGATTCGTAACGATGAAGTCCGTAGGCAAACAAAAGTTACCGACGTAGCTCACAGTGTTAGCCGACTGAAGTCGCAATTGGCAGGCCACATCGTTCGAAGGACAGATAACCGATGGGGTCACAAAGTTCTCAAATTGTAGCCACGTCTCGGTAAATCACTGGTCGTCCAGACAACCTAAACGTCGACCAGATGACCTAAAGAAGACAGCGGGAAGCCGCTAGATTTAGAAGACCCAGGACCGGTTGGTGTGGCGTTAATTAGCAAAGGCCTATGTCCAGCAGTGGACTTTAAGAGCCTGTTAGATAGATATTTGTTACCAAAGTTATAATAAAATAGGTCTTTTTTACCTATGAAATTGGACAGATGACCTAAAGAAGACAGCGGGAAGCCGCTAGATTTAGAAGACCCAGGACCGGTTGGTGTGGCGTTAATTAGGAAAGGCCTATGTCCAGCAGTGGACTTTAAGAGCCTGTTAGATAGATATTTGTTACCAAAGTTATGATAAAATAGGTCTTTTTTACCTATGAAATTGGACATTTTATAACCAGCATTTTCAGATTTACTTATCTGTGTATTGGTGAGCAATTCGAAATTCAAATAAATTTTATTTCAAAGCCGTGTTATTTTAATTTCAAATTCAGTCATCTGGTTTTTAGATAGTGATTTTTTTTGTGAAATTGTGGTAGTTTTTGGCGCCATGGATAAATTGAAGATTCGTACAATTTTCGAATATGAGTTCTTACGCTGCACAAACAACACGAAACATTAATGACATGTCCCGTACATGCCGTCCCTAACACTGCTTGCATAAACATGGTCCATTATTGATTCAATCGTTTTAAATCTGGAAATTTTAAGTTGAAGAACGAGCCTCACGGTCGACTTGTAACCATTGTCGACAACGACGAATTGAAGGCGATAGTGGATCTAACTCAATCCATGGCTGAGCTTGCTGCGAGCTTTGGAGTTAGTTTCAAACAATATTGAAGCACTTACGTCAAATCGGAAAGATAAATAAGCTAGATAAGTGGGTGCCACACGCATTAAGCGACCAACAGCGAGACTTGCGCGTCGAAGCATGCATAGCACTATTAAATCATCATAGAAACGAGGGAATTCTAAATCGAACTGTTACCTGCGATGAAAAGTGGATCTTGTACGACAACCCTAAGTCTTCGTCTCAGTGGGTGGACCCGGGTACAGCACCTAATCAGTGCGCTAAAAAACATTACTCCTAGGAAGGTGATGGTAACTGTCTGGTGGACCAGTGCCGGACTTGTACATCACAGCTTCTTACCGAATGGCACAATAGTAACGTTAGATGTCTATTGCCACGAATTGTAAACAAAGATGGAGAATCTCGCAATTCAAGAACCAAGACTGGCCAATCGTTCTTCACCATTGCTTTTCCACGACAAACCGCGAGCTCACACTTCACAACAGACCATCGCAAAGCTACAAGAGTTACAGCTGCTCTTGCTCTCCGTCACCTGCCGTACTCACCGAACCTTGCCAAAACTGATTTCTACTTTTTTCAAAATTTGGGTAATTTTTTAAGTGGGAAAAAGTTCAACACCCGAGAGGTAGTTCAAAACGCTTTCGCGGACTTCATCGCGTTCCGTCCGGCAGACTTCTACAGTAAAAGGATAAACAAACTGCCATCAAAATGGCAAAATTATTTATATAAATTCATATAAATCTCCAATTTCATAGGTAAAGACCTAATACTTACAATTTCACAAATAATTGCAGTAAGTAGTACTTAAAATAATGTGATTCATATATATGTATAATTTGTCTTAAATATATTTTGTATATTTTATTAAAATTAACGTGTATTCATTGGTATAAAACCTGTTTTAAGACAAAAATGCAATATTTCTGTGAACTTTAATGTCAAGCAATAGAGTTTAAATTCGCGGTAAAATTTACCGGATTCCAGGACAATTTACCGAATACTAGTACAAATCTAACGGATACTGGGACAAATGACCTATTTTTAGTTTTTTTGAAATTATTGTGCATAAATCTTTGTTTTAATATAAAACGATACAATAATCTGAGAACTAGAATAAATTACCTACCAAGTCATGTATATCTCGTTTTAATAAGATTATTAGTTTTTAAATAACAGACCTGCAAAGTCAGCGAATATCAAAATTTCACGGATATTGGGTTTACCCTAGTTACTTTGGATTACTTGACAATAAAAATATTGTGTTGTGTACGGAACGAATATACGGGATTTCCTTACAGTAATCTATACTAATATTATAAACTTTTCGGCTTTTAGTGCTGTGCCGCCTCTGCCGAGTGGCTAAAGCGTTGGGTATTTACGAGTAGATATGCCTCCTAGCATATCTACTTCTTTTTGTATTGTAGGTACACATAATATCATTGTTGGTAACCCTATCGGTGCTTGAAGTGGCGGCCGAAGTTTAAATTAGCGGGTTTGTATGCTGCGCTGCGGCTGCATGAGATGGGAGTGATGGGATGCAGATTTTTTCGACTCGTGCATGCATAATACAGCTGTACTGTGCTGTCTTTTAGATTAAAAATGTGAAAGAAGACATAAATCAGAACAGGATATGTAAGTACTTTTGAAGTCCTGCGTATACTTTTATTGCGGGCACGGCGCTTTTATTTGGCTGACACTTGAATGTGAATTTTAATGTCATAGAAATTAAAAATATGTAAGTATAACATATTTAAAACTAACTTTAACGCTCTTTATATTTCCATGAACTGTCGTCTTGAAAAACCTCGATATTTTCTATAGTAAGTAGGTAATTAGTAGAGATGGGCCGACTACAACCGACTAGTCGGGAAAACCGACTATTCGGCATGTTTTCTTGGTGCCGACTATTCGCCGAATAGTCGGCAAAAAAGGCCGGATAGTCGGCATTTATTTTCGCTACTAAAAATAAAGTAGATAAAGAAAACTACAAAATTATACAATCAACATTTAACTAGATTTAATATTTTAACAAATAACAAACATTCTTTAATGTATGTAGCAACATTTATTATACCTAATTAACAAGTTTGTACTTTTATTTTTAATCATATTTTAAATTAAAAACAATCGAATTTTTATTTTATTTGCTCAAGCAAAGGTAAATTATGATGAAGGAACGTCAGACTTCCAGCTCAATCGGGAAGAAATCGGTTCCTTTTATTTTCGTAAATATTCTCAGCCTCGGAAAATAGTCGTTCACTATAAACAGTGCTAGCAGGTTAACTCATATATATTTTAACAATACGAGCCATTTCTGGGTATCTCGTATTATTCTTCCACCACCACTCGAAAGGGTCTTCTTTTCTATTTATTACATGTGATGAACAGTGCATGTCAAGCAGTTATCAATATTTTTAATTTTGGAACGAAGTTCCTTATCGCGCGTTATGAAAGGGGGCTAGACGGAAAATTTTCTTACGAAAATTTGCCACGATACGTATCACGCTAGCGTGATTCAGAAAGTTATACAGCGCCATCTCTGTAAAACTTTCTGAATCACTTCAAAAAAAACCCTTAAATCGAAAGGAACTTCGTTCCATCCGGGTGTCCCTTGACACCTCTCATTTCTTTTTGTCTACACTAGGTCTTCGTAACACTCCCAAAAATTGTGGTGAACTTTTAAATTTTTATTTTGACCATTTTGATAATTTTCTGCGTGCTCATTCGGGTCGCTGTCATCATCATTTAAATTATTTTTAGAGCTCCCAGTAAAAACTACGATTTCACTGTGCGCACATTTTCAGCCTCGAAAAACTGTAGTCAATATCTAGGATCAAGCAAAGTTGCCAGTGTGAATATTTTATCATTTTTTATATTTTATCAATTTGACCGAAGTAAGGATGATCGGCATTGCCGAATAGTCGGCCGAATAGTCGGCAATTTTTTTGCCGATTAGTCGGCTAGTCGGCTGATCGGCAAAACCCATAGTCGGCCCATCACTAGTAATTAGGTATGTAGAGAAGATAATTTATTTATTTTCATACATAACTATTATAATTATTTAACACTTATAATTAGATCATTACGTAACACATTAAAAAGAACATAAATTACAATATAATTTCAGATTAGGGAACATACCAAAACCACGTGACCCATTTTTTCCAACTTTTTACCCCCCTCCCCTCCCTTCGTGACCATCCGTAGTATATGAGCAGACCCCCCCCCCCCCTCCCCCGTAGTTTTCACGTGGTAATTCATAAATACGGTTGTCAATACTTTTTTGCAAAAACAGAGTTAAAAAATAATAATTTTGCTTATTTTTGACGACTTGTGTGGCGCAATATTGACTACGTGACAAAAACCTGAACCCCCCCCACCCCTCTGTGACCAAGCGTGGTGTTTTGAAGACCCCCCTCCCCCCCTGAATGGGTCACGTGGTTTTGGTATGTTCCCTTAAATAAAAATTGGTCTCCCAATTTGTTGCCCACATAAATGTAGGCCTCGGTCAATAAAATCGAACCCTGGACCCACCGTGTCACTGCTCGCTAGGTAGGCCAACTGAGAAACTGAATTTCAATATATTAATACCACACAAATAGCAATTTGGAATTCCCGTTAAATTATACCTAAGTACGTGTAAATTCTTTTTCACCTCAAAATTACTGATTTTATCCTTAAACACGAGCTGATTGGCTGATACTGTTACAAACCTCTACATTTTCAGTTTATTCAGCGTGCAAAGAAATTCCTGGCAAACAGCAGATAAGGTATTAGCGGGTTTTATTTTGATAAAACAATGTGTACTGCAGTGGCGGCCTCTAGCGGCCCTAGCTCGCCAGTCTGAATGATTTAACACACCGGATTAACTTCTAGCTGAACTAACGTCATATTTGCAGAAAATATAAATTATCTACCTACCCGCGCTTCACAAAAATCCTACGCCTTGTGTTTACAAATAGCAACTACTCACGATATTATTATTATTTTTATTGCGAATAAACTAACTTTTACTTTTATGAGATCTATCTGAGATGTAAAGTATCTTTCTTCTTTTTAGACAATGACACATAATGTAAGTTATAAATATGCCAAGTATCATTTAATTGGTTTCCGCTTTATGTATGCACGCAAACTATTGAACAGATTTTAAAGAAATTTAGTTCTATCTGTGAGCATTTGTTACATACGTGTAGCATGAGATAGTTACAAACATCTTCACATTTAAAATATTATTAGTATGAGAATATTGACAGTAAAATAATCTAATTATTTCCAATCAGTAGCTTTTACCGTTCTCATTAATGTCAAAGGCATTCCTTATTATAATATCAGTGGTATAAATCAAAATTGTTATGGTCGATTACCCGCCTCCTTAATGGCTCTCCAACAGGACAGCTTTCATTTCCCGTCATCCTACAATAGACACAATGGTTGGTCCAAGTCAATACCAACAAGCGGTTGATAGGCTTTTAGAAAATTTTATGTATCTAACCAAATACGGAAGGAAAATCTGTCAAACGATTTATCAATGTAGGTACTTAATATTTATGTCAGTCAGTGATTGTAGATGTAGCCTAATTAATCATTATCGTTTTTGGACCTGTCTTCCTGTATGAGTTCCCTAATCTGGAATGTGAGCCGTCATAGAGCGGCTGGCAGATGTGAAACATCGTAATTATTTTATACAACTAATAGGCATAAAAGTACCGATTATGGCAGGAACTAAATATGGCATGATGAAAAAATACAATATTACGAATTGTCTCCAGCGAAGCGTCGCCACTCACGGCGCCAAATTCATGTTTACCCCTCGCCTATAGATGTTTCACATCAAAAATCAAAACGCCACCTCTCCAACGTTGGACCAACGTTCAATGCAATCGCCCCTTGTTAGATAACTAACTTGATTTCCGCTTCGGATATAACTTTTTCTTGACAATGACAATACTTGATTGATGACGATTTGATTACGATTATTTTTACTGCTAATGGCTTTCGAGTTTGATTAGTTTGAACTCTGCTCCCCCCAGTGCCATTTTCCTGATATTCATGCTTTTTTCATGGAAATATTCATTAATTATTAAGTTGAAGAAAGCCTTTGCAGCATTCTATATTGGAAACGTGTCGGTAATCCCTTAAGGTCACTGATTAGCTGGCTAGTCCATTTGAAAAACTTTTTGTGTGCATTGTCGGCCAAGAAAGAGAGAAGAAAAAGAAATAAAGAACTGGCTCTCAAGCCCCCAGCCGGAGCATGACGAATCGTTTGGCGGCTGACTCATGTTCAAGCGTGGTAGCTAGGTGAAGCCCACGGAGAGACAATAATATTAATAATAATTTATTGATAAAAGAGTAGGTAAAGTGTTCCTGGGACTCGGGCCATTTTAATTAAGTGATAACTATAAAATAGTTTTAAAATTTAAATGAAACTCGTTATTATTACTCTCACTTTAAAAATTATTTTCACTTATTTTATTAATTGAATGAAAAATAAAACTGAAGGTTAAGTCAGGTCATGTCAATGTAGGCTTTTTATTAAACGCTTTTTATTACTTTCACTTCGGAGCATCAAATCTTGTAACGTTAATTTGAATGACTTCCCTTTAATGAAAATTGATGAAATTTGGCAGACATGTGTATTTCCGATGACAATACACGAAAATCATATTTTAAACTAATTTTCATTGTTTATTTGTTGTTAAATTAAAAAAAACGATTTTCAGACTTTAGACGCATAATTCTCTATGTTCTATTTTACGTAGAGACTTGAAATTTTCACAACTTGTAGCTAATTTTATAAACTAAACATTATTGAAATAAAAGCGTTTAAAAAAAAAATTTTTTTTCATTTGACTTATTATTAAATATATTACCTATATGTGTCACATATACTTACAACATTCTACAGTAAGTTTCTGTTTTTAAAAACTGCGTCAACAGACTACAGATTATAAAGCTTTATTTCAGTCCGAAAAATAAGCTAGAGTTACTCTCGAGTCGCACCTAAAGAAGTTTTACTTTAAAAAACATTCGAATCGAGATTATCGAGAACGTCCTCCTTTATTTGAAGCCAGTTAACAAGACGGCGTAGAACCCAAAGCCATTAATACATAAGACGGATAGGTGAAGTGCACCTTAATTTCGCTTCGAAATACGAAACCCTCAAATAAGTAAATACAAAAATCCTGAGCGCCTGATGAAAACGAATGATAAAACTCTTCGAATAAATAATGCATGCATAAAACGGAGACAATAAGCGAGTAGGTAGGTACGTCACATTTCTTCCGGAATACATTTCGTTTTAACCGTTCACTTGCCAAGCATTCGGAATGTGGTCGAGTAATCTATACTAATAATAAAGAGGAAAGATTTGATTGTTTGCATTGAATAGGCTCCGAAACTACTGAACCGATTTGAAAAATTCTTTCACTGTTGGAAAGCTACACTATCCCCGAGTAACATAAGCTATATTATATTTTCAAAAAAATTAGGGATCCTTAATAAAACTCCAATAATGTAACCCAAAGTGTAAAAAATAAAGAAAACCGAAGCAAAGCGAGGGCGGTTACTCGTTATTTATAACTATATTTGACTCGTATTGCGAAATAAAGATTATGTGTTGATGCTTACTTCCGCCGGACGTACACAACTGTTGACAGCGCGCCAAGTCACACGAAATTGGATTTTGTTTACGATTTTTTTTTATTATACTTAAAACACAGACTTAAAAAAAGAACAGACGGATTGTCAGTAACAATGTTGTTGAAAAATCGTTCTAAAATAAATAAAATAAATAAATCGTTCCCGCCTAACTATGATGTGGATGTCTTCAAATAAAGAGTGAATAGGTTTTTACTAAGTTAATGTGCTCACCACCTTGGACCACATTTCCACTTACCATCAGGTGGGATTGTGGTCAAGCATTAACTTATTTGTGTAAAAAAAAAACACATTCAGTGAAGCAGCCATAGCAATATTACCAACTCCTCTATTTGTACAAGTATCATACGCACACATTGACACCACCTGTTATTAATCGGCCGCCATTACCGCGTCGGACCGCAATAAAAATTACGCACACATGGTAAGCAGGCGGCGCGGTCACCCTTGATAAGACAAGGTGACGTCTGTTCTTTTTAAGTCTGTGACTTAAAATAAGTTAATGCTTGACCACAATCTCACCTGATGGTAAATGAAGATGTGGTCCAGAATGGTGAGTACACTAACTTATTAAAAGCCTGTTTACTCTTTCTCTGAAGACATCCACGACATAAGTGGGCGGGAACGCAGACGCAGGCTAGCTATTAATTCCAATCCTTCGCGGTGCGTTTTATGAATGACGAATTTACCTTTTAAAAAGAATTTCAAAGGCCAAACGACGGAGGATCACTACGGTGGCTTCTGCAACAGTGCCCCAGTACCTTTAACTCCACTTCAATTTATCCTAACAGTTAAATAACTTATACGGATGGCAATAAAAATTCGGATCGAGTCAAATTTCCATCGAAAAATTGGAAGCCATAACTTGTTTATAAGATTCTCCTCAAATTTATCCTACCAATAAATATAATGTTATTTATCATTGCATTTTTATGTTCCAATATCGTTATATTCGAATAAAGAACAAATTTAAAAATTAAAATTGATTCTATTTCTCAGCTTTTATTAGGGTTCACATCGATTATTGATCTCATTTCTTACTTCAAAAGAACTCCACAACACAACCTTAATCCTTTTGACTCAAAAATGCTAGGTACACGAATTGTGTACCTTATCCATTGAAGTATAATGACATAGAACAGACATCTCGAACAAAATGTGTGTCCCGAAACCGCGATGACGCGTTCTTTTTTCAAACTCTAGAAGGTGATTTACATAGAGTAACTTTGTATAAGACACTTGCCGAACCACGACAAACAGTCAACGACTCTAAATCTTTAGCTCTTCCAAATGTTTGATTTAATGTTTAATTGAATTCACTGAGTAATGTAATACACATAATTAATTATTTACCAAAGAGTAGGTACTATATTCATTCTTATCGGGCTTATTTATTTGTCCATTAACACGCTTACTTGCCAAGTGTGTAAGCCCGACTCATGATTTTTTCAATTCAATTCAATTGACTGACCTGAACTGACTGAACTGACTTGAATTGATTCAAGTCAATTTATTTGCATTTCATTCAAAAATGGCGGGAACATTCCACAATAATTGAAATAAATTCGTTTTAGTTGATTTAAGTTAATATTTTGTTTTCTTACTGATGATAAGTAATACCATTTTCTTTTTTGTATTTTTTTACGTGCAATTGTGACAGGTTCTCATCACGCAAAACGGCATTTTTTCAGTTTGTTACTAAACAATTTTGGCATGCGGCCGCAATGAACGCAGGTGAGTGACAAGCAAGTGAGTGAATGAAGTGAGCCACCCTGGCCACAATGAATGCACCCGACTCAATGTTCGGGGTGTCTGTTCTATACGAAGTAATAGTACCTACTTCAATGACCTTATCGGATATTCTATTGGAAATGATGGGGAGTGCTCGGAGGACTTTTTCTACGTCATCCTTTTACTACTACACCTTGCGTCAAAGAACGAACCTTCGCTCCATTGATTGGATTAGTGGGGATTTTTCACGATGCTCTTTGTACGATGGCTTCAGCCGTGAACGAATTTTGGATTAGCTTTCGTTTTAAGGTAGTCTCATTCTGAGCACTATGATATATTTTTCAAAAGAGTTACAAAGCTTTGCGTTGACATCTGTTTTCTATCCACTATCTACCATACATGAAGATAATTTTTCAGAAATAAAACACACAAAGGAATGATTTGGTTTTATTTCGGTCAAAAATTACTTTCATGTTAAATAGATAGGAAAATATAAAGGTAGGTAGGTAGGTAGGTATAAATAAAAAAATAGGTTTCCCTAGTTGACTGTTGAAAATGAGCTTTAGATATTAAATTCTCCTCGTGTAATATTTTGTCTGTCCTTCAAGTTATCCAATGATAAATGATTAACAAACATAATGTTACCAGTACTACCAGTAGCGAATCCTTAAAGCATGAGTAACAGCTGAATTGTTATTTTAAAATAAGTAGGTTTATCAAAATAAACAATATTTCAAACCGAGTCCTGAATAAAATCCCCTGTTACTCACAGCTGGCCCTTTGACAGGGGACACAGGCCACATGACGGCAAGATATGACGGTTGTATAGCTCAGTAGACGACCATATGACTGAGAGTAACCTGACCAAGAACAGATAATTAATTACAAGACAGACAAAAAGACAGATCACCAGTGTTTGGAAAGTCTTATTATGTTTTTTTTTTTATGGAAATAGCCGACAAACGAACTGACGTACACCTGATGGTAAGTGGCTATTCGTCCATGGACATCAGCGATACCAAAGCCTTCACTGATGTGTTGCCTACCAAGAGAAAGAGAAGATAAAGAAAGAAAGCAAGAGTCGTTTGGCGGCTGCCTCTAGCTGGGTGGTATGTATTTCCGTTCCACCCACACATACACAAGGAGATCAAAATTTAATGCGCGCTTCTGAGCTATTAGATGTCATGTTAAGGTGTTGGGTCTAGTTATGATCGTTAAATAGCATTCGTTGTGCCATATCGGCATTCGGGCGACGTAGTAATTTCCGGCACTCTGGCTACCAAGAAACCTCTCAACTAATCCACGTGGTGAAATTCACTTCAATCCTCCTTAATTACAAAGAGAGTTCATGACCCGACCCAATTGTTTAAAGCCAATTTTGAATAACTTTTAAAATTATAAGGAAACAATTGCAAAAGTAAATGATTTTCCTCACGAATTTAAAAATAACTTCCATGAAGTCCCAGACTGGGCGAGAAATTAATTTGAATCTGGCACAACAGAAAATATTTCGGCAATTTGTATTTGAACAGATTTACTTATTTGACTTTCAAATGGAACCCCTTGAAAAATTGTACTATTAGCAGAGGTCATTTGGTAATTGAAAACGGTAAGACTTTGAAGTTCAACATTTAGACTTGCAAATTAATTATTTGCAGAAATAATGGTTTACGAATCTTAGTCAAATAAAATAAATTATATTTTTACTAGCTTCTACCCGCAACTTCATCTGCATGGACTTCAGAATTAGAGGATGAATAGAGAGGCCATGGTGAAACATGTGAATCTCACACTTTGGGCTGTGTCAGAGTGGGGCGAAGCCAATCTTGTGAGATTCAACGCCACTAAAACATAGACATGTTTAGACGCCAAAATAGCCCAATCATCCTCACCTTGGCTCCTACTTTTCAGAATGTGTCCTTAGATTATACCGACTGACTTCAGATGTTATGAGTTGAGATATCCTCGAAGCTAAACTTTGGGCAGTTCATCGAATCGATGGAGTAGGAATTAGACTTAAGTAACATAATTATGATCGATTAAATCTTAATAGCGTCATTCGATGATTGACATAAAGCTACCGACTATTAGCGGTTCAGTAATATTCCTACTTATTTATTGAATTATACTCACCTAAATAAATTGACTTGAGAAAAGTGACCTTTCAAATCAAGCATTACCCCTACCTAAGTAAATAAGCAACGTAATTTTAGGCAACCTTGTTGATTACAGACTACCTGGAAATCTCTAAACCGAATTAATCCCTTTTTCGTATTTTTAGCCACTCGGACCCTTCGTCATTCAATTAGTAAGCCCTTTCGTCATGAATATAAGTGCTATATTTGCAAGATTACAGTGTTGGGGGCCGCAAAATGTATTATTGCCATAGCAGAACGAGCTTAATGTTAATTTTATCTGCAAGAGTTTTCCTTTCAGAGTTAAATAGGGGTTGTATTTATTTATGGTATTGACGATAAATAAGGTACATTTATTGCTGCGATTTAAAACTTAGTGAAAACAGAGAAAGAAACATTTAAAATTGTTGTTGTTACCACAGAAGACATAATAGTATAGCTACCTACATGTTACATAAATAGGTGGAGAGCCCAGGGCCGCCAGACATCACTTATTTTCTGACGGATGAAATGTGGACGATTGAGTAGTGTTAGTATGTACTATGATCGTATGCCTACTTGCTAGCTTGGAAAAACGGCCAATTTCCAGGTATGAGGTGATCAAGGTACAAAAAATCATTACTAAGTTCACGTATTTTCTCATGGCTGATTTTCACGTATGTTCTTGATAAAATAGTTAGAAATAAGTCATCAATACTCCCAGACACATTCCGTGGGCCATTTTGCTGTACAGACACCTTGAAGCTCCCAAAATAATGAGTTCAGTTCACCCAAGATGATTGGCCCCTTGGATCGGTCTGTCTTCTTGTCAAAGGTTTTAAAATATTTCGTCCGTCAGAAAATACGTGAGGTCTGGCAGCCCTGGGCTCTTGGTCTATAATGAAAAGTTAGTAATATTTAAAGATTAGTAATATTTAACGCTCCGTACAAGACTAAAGGTCAACGCACATTTAATCAGCTCTATTCAGATTATGTCCATAGAAAACAGCGATTTTGTATGGAGACGATACATCCGTTCAGCTTCCCGCGTCTATTCAGCTTTCACGGCAAACGAATAAGAAATCCATCCAAATATTATTCCATACTAGGCCTGTAACCGTCGTTAGATACCTAATATGTATTACAATGTAGTTGCAATGTACGTATGTACAACTGCAGGGAGATCGCTATATTCTCGAATACATGGTACATCTAATATAAAAAAACTCGTGTCACGGTGTCTGTGGTCGCACTCCGAAACTCGACCAATTTTTATGATTTATTTGTATATATTTGGTACATATTATGATAATAGGACATAAGTAAATTGTACCTATTTCATACCACTTGGTAAGCAAGGTCCCTATCAGATTTATTTTGGCTGAACAACATTTGCCGAGTCAGCTTGTTGTACAATATTTTCATAGATGATGTCAGTGATAAATCATCTATACTATACTAATATTATAAAGAGGAAAGATTTGATTGTTTGTTTGCATTGAATAGTCTCTGAAACTACCGAACAGATTTGAAAAATTCTTTCACTGTTGGGAAGCTACACTATCCCCGGGTGACATAGGCTACGAGTATATTATATATTTTTTTACTATTTTTCCTGAAGCAAAGCGAGGGCGATTTCCTCGTTTAAAATAATAAAATCAGTATTGCTGTATTGGTTGGTGATAGGCAAAATTGCAGTTGGATAATCACTTCGGGTATGCAAATATTTCGGTGAAAGCAATCAACCCATGTTTGGTTACTATTTCGCCTGCGGGCACAATAATGCACATTCGAATATTCTGAATACTGCGTTAAATGACGTAAATTAATATGTATAAAGCTCATGATTTAGCGGTCTGTACTAATTTAATTATACATAGGTAAGTACATAATAATATAAATAAAACTGCAGTGTATGTCTGTGATTTCGAAATAATTCTCCTTCTCCCTTCCCTCTTATCTCCGTGAGGCTATAATTTAGCGAAACTACAGATAATACAATAGTTACTTACTTACAGGAAAACCTATAAGAAGTCTATGGTCGTACCTCATTCTTATAACCTAATGGTAATGGTAATTTATATTTACTGTAATGTGAATATTAAGATTTAAAATTTGTATTCAGCTGTGTGTTTTATGCTGGCCATACACGATCAAGTATACTTGTCAAGTTTGCAGCGGAATTGACACGGCATGCAGTAAACTTGACGGTGTATGGCCACGGTATGGCTATCTGGCCATATCGCTATCTCATGTAAACTGGATGCCTCATCAAGTCAAACTGCAAAGTTGACAAGTAAACTTGATCGTGAATGGCCAGCTTTATGGTGACTCATTCTTGTACGTCCATCCAAACCTATGAAGGATTTCCAGTATTACCTACATAATTTACAGCTTATTTTAAGCCGTTCTTTTTTCATAAAACAAGAACCCAAGGAGTAGAATAAATAATAAACAAAATTTGTCAATAATGAATTTTATTCTAATTAAATTTAAGTGGAAACATGAATTATTATAACACGAATCTAAAGAAGGAAACGCTATTATACTCTTAATTACGAAATACTTACATAAATTAACAAAATGTCTTTCACGTTACTGTTTTGACGTTACGTTGTGACGTCATGCTACCTTTACCGCCATTGTCTATGGCACCATTTGATGAAGTCATTAGTAAAAACGAAAACAAATGAAAACAAAATTTAATTAATGTTGTATTATGCAAAGTTGTGCCGAAACTTGTAAGTGTGGGTAGAAGAACCATTAGCCTTTGCCTCGTATTCGTCGCTCAGACAATAAAGTTTGGAATAAAAACAAAATGGCGTTCGCCTCTTTTTTAGTTGACATTATAAATGTGTGTTTTGAAGTCTTATTTTAAATCTACATAATAAAAAAGCTGGATCTGTTTCAGAAAATTAGGTTACGCGAAAATTCTGCAATAAAATACGTCGGCCTCAGTAATGTAAGTAAAACCATTATAGTAGCAAAATCTCTGTAAAATAGGCCACAAATTTTCAATCCCATTAAACAATGACATTGATGGTTTAGTAATTCGATTAAGTAAATGATAGTTTTCGCTAAAACTTTAAACTCTCTTTGTAGATATTTTGGTTAGAGGCCGGTCAAATTTATGTATAGGTCTTAAACTAAATATTTAGTATTTTTATAAATAAACTTAACGTTTAAAAATTACACGTAAAGAATTAGGTTATCTTCACAGACTTGAAAAAAAAACCAGACGTCACCTTGTCTTATCGAGAGTAACGCCGCCCGCTTACCATGTGTGCGTATTTTTTAGTGCGGTCCGATCAATCGGACGCGGTAATGGCGGCCGATTATAACAGCATGGTGTCAATGTGTGCGTGTGATACTTGTACGAATAGAGGAGTTGGTATTACTATGGGTGCTTCACTGAATTTGTTGCTGACAATCCGACTGGTTCTTTTTTCAAGTCTGTGGTTATCTTATAGTTCGTATGCATGTATGAATGTGGGTGTATATAAGAATATATAATGCGTTTACGTTTATTATTTTCTTCTAATAAAATTACTCAATGTAAGATAGCTTGGTTCCTCTACTTACACTTTACAAACAAATGAGTCAGTGCCAAATAACCTACTTACATTTTCTGAAACATCAGAACTCGAATTAAATCATATTTGTAACAGTTTATTTTAGTTTTTCTCATTTTTTTTGTTTTTAGAAGGCACATGAAAATTTCTTACCAATAAATGAATTAACCCGTCGTTGCGTAAGACTATTTATTTAGCAAAAGTATAATATAAATACTTTCATTGAACACCTGGTTTTTAGTGTTACTTTTAATTTTTTTATAAAATTGTATAGGTCATTCTGTATGATGGTCTCATCGGTTCGACACCTAGTCCCGGAATTATACTTCGTAATCGTATAAAAAGGATGACAATTTTTACCAGGACACCATGGAGAAATCACCGGCTATGTAACCGATAAGTCGGCAACTCACTTAGTCGCCAAGTCTGCAGTCCTGGATTTGTCAATAGGCCGTATAGGCCGCGGCCTATGGGCGGCAGCGTCCTAGGGGCGGCAGATTTCCGAAATTCTTGTTTTTTTACGCACTTTCTTAGTGACTAATTCAGTGCATTCCTTACTATGAATGGAAAATTATTACTTTAGAAAGGTACATGGGGCGGCGAAAATTTATTGGCCTACACTCAAAAAAATATAAATCCGGCACTGCAAGTCTGTCGCCTATTCGCCAAGTCAGTCATCTAGTAGTCAAGTTAGTCGCCAAGTCAGTCGCCTAGTGGTCAAGTCAGTCACCAAGTCACCATACATCAATGTGGGCAAGGCTAACCAGTTACCCTTGAGGTTATCACGGTCTGTATGGAAAGATATTATTGGGTAGTATCTGTAATACTTGAACTGAGACAAGTCGTCATAATCAATCAAATGAAGGTATCGCTATTTCATTCCTATTGTCCAATAACATCGTTTTATTACGACAGTTCGTATATGATGATTGATTAGATATATGCATAAATATTAAACACAATATAGTTTACATACATTATAATGTATCATGGATAATACTTACACACTACATAATAATACAACAATTATAATGGGGGAAGTTATTTTGACTACACTTCCGCTTCCGTCAAAGTAGCTTCGATAGCTAGAAGGATGTAAGCATGCTCTGGATAGAAGAAGGTTTGATTCCCTGGAGAGCAAAATGTTTATTTTTATTATGTTCAGAACCAGTCGATGCTCGATGCCCCTTAATATCGGGGACATTTTGGTTACATCTATTTATTTTAAAGCAGTGAAAGCATCCTTCTAGTATCAGGTGATATGCCATAGATAATATCTTATTTTTAACACTACTTTTGTTTACAGATTACAATATTTTTATTACAAAGGACTATGACAATTTTAAGTTAACTATATAAAATTAAAATAGTCCTTTTAATATTTTTTATAACATAAAAATTTTTCCACAGATTCAACAGAATTCGTAACCAGAGATCTTTTTAAATAGCGACCCCATTCGCTCAATGTTTCTACGCGAATTAATTGTATAATTTGTTCCCAAAACAGACAAGTACCAATACGTCTTTATTTAATGTTCAAAATAATTTATGTCATGGTACATACAACATTTTATTTAAGTGTAGCCAGTAACATTTAATACATATAATTTTGGAGTAAGCGTTTAAAATATTTATATTTACTAATAAAATATAAATAAAATTGTCTGACAAAAAATATATAATAATAATATAAACCGAACAAAAGTTTACCACAAATAAAAATAAATGTTCTTAAACAAATGCTTACTCCAGATATATAAATAGTAATATATAAATAAAAAGTATATTATATAATACTACCCGATACATTACGCATTCTAATGCTACGCTAGAAGTAAGAAAAATATATAAATTTTCATAGAACTAATTTGTGAAAGCTCGTGAAAATATTTTTTAGAGTCACAAAATTGTCTTTTATAATATCATAATACTCACTAGTATAATGAACGATAATACATAATTATTAATACATACTTACGTTATAATTTATAACAATTATGTTCCTTACAAACTGTTGTATAACAAACTTCGTGAACAATCCAAATGTATATAAGAGGGGTGAAAACCAAAACAAAATTCTGAACTTAAACCTAAAACACTCAAACTTAAAAATAACAAACACAATCCTTATAAATGTCTTTAAGAATGCTGCTACAAACTGATTATGTGTGTCTAAATCATAATCTTAGTATACTGGCGTGATTCTACCACGTACTCAGACTGTAAAACATGTTACTAATATACTGAAAAATGTAAGAGAAAACCTTACATTATATTTCGCTGCTCCCAGCTAGGCTTCATTAGCTTGTTATATTGCTATATTGGTGGTATTGGCTTTATCTGTATTTGCTTTATCTGTGCACACTTCGTACTTTTGACATTGACAGTGACAGTTGTCAAAAAAGCGCGCAGTGAACCGGTAACGTAACAAAACTACACCACATTCTTGTTAAATAGAATGAATATATTTCATCAAATTATTATTTTTAAAGTAACCGAAACAATTTATCAACTTTTAAAACGAGGTAAGTAATGATCGGGAATACGCCAGTAAATAATAAGTTTACGATTTAACCTGTTTATGTTTAAAATTACTTAAATGACTCTCGTCGGAGAACTACTCCATACTTTGGTTTTTGCGGAAATACAGTGAAAAAATACTATTGAAGTAATGGAGCGATTCAAATATACTAACATTATAATTTTAAGGCCCACTCCGCAGGTTTCAGAAAGTGAAAATGATACATCGGATTCAAAGTCTAAAGTGAATTTAAAATTCTTATTAGAAATAAAGAACCTTAAACCGAAGATACCGTGGTTTGTCTTTTGGTATCCAAACATTGTTTTAATATCAACACAGATATAGCAACGGTAAATGCATATCACAATGGCCTCGAATGATGTCATGACATGAACATGGACAAGAGAAACAAAATGATAAAACTAAACACCTGAAATAAGATACTTGTGTACGTGATGATGCCTTTTATTTAAAGTACAAAAATGTAGATAGTCTACAAACATTCGTTTTAAAATATTTCACTACTCAAAATCTATGGAAGCCAAAATGTGACAATGTTGCTAATACATTGTCTAAGAAAATGCGATATTTTTATTCGTACCTATGCATTAATAGTAAACATACGCCTTTTATTACAGAGATAGCTTTTCTGTAAACAGTTTTAAAAGAGTGGTCCTATTAATAATTTCAAGAGAATAAGAAAATATAGCAATGGTCCAAGATTTGCTCAAATTAATTCTGGGAATTCGACCAATACATGCTCGTTTTAATAAGAGTCAAGGTAGATTTTAAATGATTACTGAACATCATGAGTGTTAAAAGATTTTACAATGATAATAATGAATGAATTTAGAAAACGGTTGAATTTTAGAAGTCTGGAAAAATATTATTGTCCTAATCGCAATCCAAAGTATCTATTGGTCAAACTACCACTTAAGACTTCGATAGATTAAAAATTCGGGAATTCCGTAGAAGAGCTATCCCATTAATTTGTGTTAATTTAAAAAAATGATTCTCATTTTTAATATATTCATTTATGATCGTGGTTTCAACCCTGATTCGTTAAAGCGATATAATATCTATTTTAATGGTATTGATATTCTTTACAAAAATCGTTACATTATCAATATACTATACTACAACAAGCTTGACAAAACATTCTAGGCCAATAGGAACTGAATAAAGATAAAATGATAAAATACTAAATTTACAATCTAATCGAAAAGAAATCAACCGTGCTACAAAATCCACTAAGTTTTAGATAAAAAATAAACTAGAACAAAGATATCGAAAGGTGTGCAATAAATTGCATCAACATATAATAACCTGTCCCTATAACTATCCTATGTTAATTATAAAACTTACCTCAGCAGTGTAAAATACATAACAGCCAAGTTATTACCGGTGTCATCATTCGGGTTAGTTATATCTGGAGCTTCGTCCAAAGCTCCAATAAATTCGCCTGTCGCGCCTCGCTCAATTTTATCATACTCAAAATCACATATCAATAGTCAATCAACATCAACATTCCTATTCAATATAACATTAGAAATCACTTCAACCGGTTCGTTAACAGTACATATATTAGCATTATCAAAATTATCAATTTTAACATCATCACCATTTTCATTGCCATCATCTATACGGTTGTCATCCTCATTAATGAGTTCGATATGGTCTCTTCTGTGTTTTTCTGATGTCGGGGCCTGTAGAGAGATGGATGGCGAGGCGGGTGTAAGGCGTTTTAAATTCATACGACTATGAGTTGTCTGGCTCCTCCCAGTCCACGCTGGCCCATTGAGGAAGCTCCGTCTCGTATTCCCAGCCGGGTCCCTGGTGAACAAAACATTTGTTCAGTTAATGTGGGAATTGATTCGGGAATTAGTCAATTCGGACCGTCCCAATGCTGGGCTCGGATATCCTCTCAAAATGTGGGGAGTAAGGGCAGTAGTCCACCAGTCCAAAATTAGAGGTGCGTGTAGGATTTGAACTCAGTTGCTACAAACTTCATACCCATATTTGAACAAATAAATCATTCATTCATTCATTCAATTTCAACTCCATAGGATAAGTAGAAGTCTAATTAGGCTTGCAATAGACCCAACAAACAAATAAAAAAAAGAAATGAGAGGTGTCAAGGGACACCCGGATGGAACGAAGTTCCTTTCGATTTAAGTATTGTTTTGTTGTACAGCGCCATCTCTGTACTTCTTACTTCAATAGCAAAAAGTGTCGTCACGACTTTTCGTAAGAATCAAAAAGTGTCGTAAGAAAAAAAGTGTCGTAAGAATTTTTTCCGTCTAGCCCCCTTTCACAACGCGCGATAAGGAACTTCGTTCCAATAAACAGGGCAAGCTAAATAAAACCGTTTAAAAAGACGTCCCCATACCTTGTACTTCCAAGCATGCAGATACATGACGAGGTCCCGAGGCCTGGGGTCCCGGTACCGCACGCGGCACTCGTAGCAGTGCGGGTCCGGGGACAACGCGTCCGGGGCAGTCGGTGCCACCATCGTTGGGTTGCAACCCGTCTGCGTCGCTACCGTCACCTTGTCTGACTGTGGGAGGTATGATAGTTTAGTATAGGGTTGTTTCTAACGACTTATAGTGCGTCGGATAAATGTGATACACGTCAATTTTTAATAAACATTAAAAAAAATTATAGGGAAACACTCATTTGAAGTAAGTCGGGGAAAAATGTAACAAATACGACAACATGCAAATAAAACAAATTCAAATGTCATATAACATAATTGTCATATTGTGCTATTGTTCCCCATCTTACTATATTACAAATAGGAGTGTTATCAGAAAAACTATAAGCACCTTCAGGAAAAGGATTTACATTCTATTAATACTATGGTATAAAGTTCCTATCCTCGATTTAAAAATATTCTATAAAATGTTTTTTCTTCATTAATTTAGTTAAAAGTAAATTCTAAGTTTCAAAGGCCCAAATTTATTTTTATACACATACAAAACATTTACCCCTTATTTTATCCGCCTGTCATTGATTAGTATAATTTGGTTACCGCCTGATTAAACTGAATCTATTCCTCAACTCAGTAATTAGAATAATAATTTGCGAAACATTTAGCATAATAACTTGAAACTAGGAAGTTCTTCCGTCGCGGCGTTGGTATGCCGAAATTATTGAGAACTAATTGAAGTTCGCTAAGATAGTGGTACGTAGCTCGAGTCAATTCCAATTAAAGGAATTCATAATTGGATCCACTTCTACCGGAATGAGAGAGTTTAACCTGATTGCTGAAGTGTTTTTAAGGACAACGAAAACACTTACTCTAAAATGGTAATGAGGAAATAAATGAATATCACTGAAGCTCCAAAAGCCAGAATATAACAGGAAAAAAAATTCAACCGTCTATTACGGTTTCAGAGAAAGCTCTCGAAACAGACAGATGCATGGATGGACAACGAAATTACTAGGATCTAGTGGATACCCTTTAGGGTACAGAGCCCAACTAGCACGGTGAAAACCAATTACACTTATTAACACAAGTATTCACAGTATAATACAAAATAATTTTAATCAAAATAAAATAAAATATTAATATGTAATAAAAGAAAAAAAATCGAATGTCAAATCAAAGGATCATTTTAATGTCATATACAGTCACATAAATACCAAGTGCTTACCTTAGCATCATTGGAGTCCTCATTCATGTTGAGCGAGGCGACGGGCGAAGGCGCCAGCGTGCAGGGCGCGGGGGAGCCCGCCGCCTCCGCCGGGGCTTCGGCCGCGCTCGACGGACTCGGCAACGTCGCTGTTGGAAGTGGATAGTTTAGGGCTTCATAATTTTCTCCAGGATTTGTGTGTATTAAAGTAATGGTGATGATGACGATGAAGATGATAATACAGGCGGATTCCATGGAGAAATAACAATAGAAATAATGATAACAATGATTTATGAAAATCAATATTATCAATATAATCCCTCCGAGGTCCGTTCCATCAGCGGGCCGGATTCAGTCGCTTTTTACGACACCCATTTTTCGCGGGATTGGGGTTAGTATTCTAAGTCACCCCAATACGCTGGGAATCTAATCAAGTCGGAATAAAGTCGACGTTGAATTGGTGTAATGAAGCTTGATAATGTCCATGTCATTCACGACATTCATGTAGTACCCGGATAACCGAGCTTTGCTCGGTTTAGTATTGCTTTACAACGCCATCTACTAAAGTAGCTTTAGTGTTGCTACTCGCCAATAGATGTCAGGAAGAGTCTGTTGTAGCAGTTTTTCATTGCTTGAAAACGCAGATAAAATTACATTTTCTAGAAATGAATCCTAGCTAGATCGATTTATCTCCTTCGAAACCCCCTGCATACCAAATTTCATGAAAATCGTTGAAGCCATTACTTAGATTCAGAAAATATGTAATATACAAGACTTGCTTGTTTAAAGGTATTAGATAGATGTACATGGTATATGGGTATACTCACGTGTCATGACGGTAGACGGTGTGAGGCCCGGCGCTGGGGACTCCAGCCGGGGAGACGACTCTCTAGACGCTGGGCCTGTGTCGCATTCATCTTCGCCAACTGTCAACAAATACACAAGTAAAGATTTGCCAACCAGACTTTTTAAGGGACATTTAACAGATACCGGGCCTCTGGTTTCAGGATAAGTGCAAATTGTAGTATCGAAAAGAAAAATATCCTGCTACTTTTTTGTTGACCCTCCCATCTCTCTAATGATCTTATTTCCTTTACCAAAGACAGGCAACCACAAAAAGAGATTTTTACTTAACGATAAGGCCGCCTTTTCGTATACAAAACCTTCTTGTACTCATTGTTTATACCTCGATTTATTTTATTATCCTTATTTCTGTACAATTAAATATTTTATCCATGTACTAACATTAAAAATACGATATTACAGTCAACAATTTAAAATCATAACACCACGTATAGAAAAACCGTAATACGAAGTAACATAAATAGGTATGATATTGTCGAAATACTACGTATAAACCGCGCCATTAAAGAAACGAATTTAAAATAGCGGAAATTATCATTCCTCCTCACTCGCACGCTAAAGACACGAATAACGTGCGAGTGAGGGGGAATGATAATTTCCGCCATTTTAGATTCGTTTCTTTAATGGTGCGGCTTATACCAGCCAACACAAAGCGAGAGTTTGTGTATGTCGAAGGTATCTAAAGCAAGCTACTTTGCCTACTTTACAGCGACACTACCGTAGACCTACACAAACACGACGGAACAAAATAAATGTTTGGCATGCACTCAAACATTTGCCCACCGGTCGGTCTGTCTGGTACCTATTGATCGGACATTACCGGAACTGTGTTTGGAGATCACGATACGGTTTTGCAAGGCTAGGTAGCCTGTCGTCTTCTTAGTTATGCTAGAGATAATAGGCTCAAATTATAGCTGATGAAAAACTTGATCAGTCTGTTTCAATAATTTCTTTGAAACTGACGAAATGTCTTTAATAAGTAAGGAAGTTAATGCAAAATTATAAAATTTTAACAAAAAAAAACTGACTTCAAATGAAGTACATCCTTTCCAATAACAATAAAAAAAGAATAATCGAAATCGGTTGGCGTGATATTGAGTTATTCGTCCATTTGTCGCACACATACTTATTGCAAATTTAAGATTTATATGGTTTTCTCATGGATGCCATTGTCAGATCTCGCTCAAATTTAAGTTGGACTACATGACAAGTACCAGCTTTCGATTAAAAATAATCATCAAAATCGGTTCCCCAGTCGAAAGTTCTGAGCTAACAAACATAAAAAATACAGTCGTATTGAGAACCTCCTCCTTTTTTGAGTCGGTTAAAAAGAATCTAATCGTATCCGCAGTTACAGATAGACTATTTGAACCATCCGTTCTCTCATTGGAACCAGCCAAGACACGCATTCAAAACAAAATGTTCAATAACACAGTATCCTTCACGGAGTGCACATGAAGATGTTATCTTATAATTCATACTAATGTAGTTGCTGTATTGCGTATAATTTATGCTGTATTAAATTGCAGTTGGCTTTTAACGTTCCACGGCAGATAATGTAGCTCTCAGGCTGATGCATTTTTACCACTTCAAAGGACCATACGGATAAATTGTGGATACATTGCTTTATACTAATTGTTTTGTATCAACTTCATATGTTTTATTGCTTTGATACTGAGAATTTAATGATTTGCATTCGTTAGTTATTTATTATTTATTTATCACATAGAAGGCTGATACATACAACGTCTGACTCAGTGGACTTTGAAGCATGAAAATTTACACAAAGGTTATTTTTATGGAGTATGGCATTAAGAAAGGAGTTAAAAAAATTAATCCTCCAAAGCAATAAATGACGTTTGCCCGATTTGGTCCATTCGACTTGGCAAATTTGGCAATATTTGTTGAACAATATTGCCAAATCAATATATTCAATGTCATGTGATTCGTATTCATGTACCTCTTATGTAATAAATGTAATAAAATAAAAATGTAATAAATGTCAAAATTAAGCCCAAAGCCCTACCTTTATCAACATCCGACGCAGGTTTAGAGAACAACAGATCATCGTCCGCGGCGTCCACGCCGAGCCAGTTCTCCGCGTTGTGGATGGCGATGAGATCCCGAACTAACTGCTCGTCCGTCTTGCCGCCCGTGTCACCGCCCTTACCGCGCAGGGGGCCGAACACCGGATGGTTGTATAGCGGATCGTTTACCACTGGGTAGCCTGGGTGAACATTGTTTTATGTTGTGAGGATAGCTATTAACAGCAAACGAGCTTTCAGCGACGCGTACATAGTTCTGTGAGAACAACTAAAAGGCAAAACACGTGAAGTTACTCTTCGCTCCGCTTCGCATTTCGGTGTATATGCTCCCTTACTCTTACATGTTTGTCTCCACAAACGACTCGTCGTATGCCGGAGGTTTGGGAACCAGTTCATTCTTTCTTTCTGTTTCTTCTTTCTTGACAGGCAACGCATTAGTGTTGTTGATGTCCATGGGCGACATCGCGATGGTGGCAACTTACAGGTTGATCGTCAGCTAGTTTGTCTACCTGTTATAACTAAACTCACCCAAGTACTGCAAGTGGACCCTGATCTGGTGCATCCTGCCAGTCTTCGGCTTGCACAGCACGACGCTGGTGTTGCTGTTAGTGTTGTACCCCAGCCGCTTGAACACCGTGGAGCAGTCCTTGCCCTTCGGCGACACCTTGCACACGCCTATCTTGTAGCTTACCACCTCTATCGGCTCTGTGCATTCTATCTCCTCACTGTTGGAAACACTGTTGTTAGTTTCTTGTTGTTGTTTATCATTGAAGTTTAATAAATAATCTATACTAATATTATAAAGAGGAAAGATTTGATTGTTTGCATTGAATAGGCTCCGAAACTACCGAACCGATTTGAAAAATTCTTTCACTGTTAGGAAGCTACACTATCCCCGGGTGACATAGGCTATATTATATATATTTTTTACTATTTTTCCCGAAGCGAAGCTAGGGCGATTTCCTAGTAATAAATAACGATACATACTAGGATTCCCATGGATGTCATGGATAATATACAAAGACAAAAATATACACACCCAGACCGAGAAAATAAATTCAATCTCGTCATTCAAATTTCCGAACCAAATCCAACCCAGGACCAGTAGCACGGCGATTTGTATGGTAACCATTGTACAACTCAGTAAGTTGTTGGTAAAATTTCTCTCTAAACGGATTTATGTGGCAGATAAATGTTAGATGTTGCGAAGGCTTGTATGTTCAATCCTCAAATCTTGCTGCAAACGTATGAGTGTATCTGTTCATAATTTATTTGTTCATTACAAACATTTTATTAACACAAAGATTTAAAATAAGTTTATCTGTAATTATTTTAATGAATATATCTACTTTTCTAACTTGTTCAAGATGTTCAAGTTATTCTTAGATAAGTGCAAATCACTTACAAACACGTCTCACAATTTTTTTTTAAATAATAAAATTCATTACTTACTCAGGGAAAGCACCGTCGACTCTGCATACATATTCCTTCTGAACTTGTCGGTTCCTGATCTGGTGTTCCATCTGTCTCGCTTTCTTTGGACTCCTTCCGAACAGTAGAAGTCCTAATGTTAAAGTGTAATTTATTATTTCTTTAATATTAACTTAATATCAATGACATTAACATTAAAATTTTCAGAGCGTACAAAAACGACCGAAACATTTACATATTTAGATTCCGAATTCTTGGCAGTTGAGACACGACAGACCAATCCGCACTGGAGAAGCGTGGAGTAGTATGCTCCAAGCCTCCTCAAGAGGAGAGATTCGTAATCAGTAGTGGACAGTTCAAGTAGGGTTAGTAGATATTAAGACATCAAAAATAAGCATTCTGACAAGTTGTTGTTTATTCGCGGAAGGTTCGTTTGATATCACAATAAATATGGTATAGTGATGTGCCAACTCGGAAAAAACACGACTCGAGTAAACTCGAGTTGAAATTCAGGTAACTCGAATTGAACTCGAGTTAGCAGGAAGAAACTGAGTGTATGATTTGTTACAAATTTTTTTTTTACATATTTGATCTTCCATCCAACTCTCGAGACATGAATTTTTTGGAATTTTGTAAATTAATTTGATTAAAATTGATTTTTTGTAAATAGACATTAGCAACACCAGGGGCGTCACCAACGCATTGCCGGCCAAAAAGATGACGATAGACCCGCTTCTTGAAGGACCCCATATCATAGCTTAGAGGGAACACCGATGCATGCATATGCATATAGGGTTTACACGTGCGAGGTAGAAAATGACGTGAGAACCGGACTGTGGACGAACGCCAGGTATCCATATAGTGTTGATGGAACCTGGTACGTGATGTGCGGTGACGAAAATTAACTGCAGGTAGTAAGCCAAACAGTTCTTCAGAACATTCCCCATTGTACAGACGGTAGAATACGCAGAGAGAACCTACATTTCTCCTCAACTCAAACGATTCTAATCCGTCTGTAAGCTTGGGATCGTCGAAAAGACGAATAGCTCACCGTTGAATTCGATTGAACGGATCCACTTGGCCAGCTGGGGCTCCGGCCCAAAGGTGGGAACAGTACTCCATGTATGGTTGAATTTGCGCCTTATAGAGCATCAACCTGTGCTTAGGCGTGAAGTACTGCTTAGCTCTATTGAGCACTCCCAATTTCTTTGCGGCTAGTTTGGCTTTACTAACCAAATGCTCCCGAAACTGAACTTCATTCGAAATGTCGACACCAAGGATCCCAATGCTTTTAGAGATGTTAAGAGGAATGTTCTGGAACTGTGTTGCTATGACAAACGGGGTTTTTTAGCGGTTAACGCGCAAACTTGTGTCTTTTCGGGGTTGAAATGGACTAAATTTAGTCTGCCCCATTCCGAGACCCGCTCCAGAGATGTCTCGACTTCAGCCACAAGTTTTATCCTCTTCTCCTCAATCTGCACCCGAGAAAGATTTGCTAGGCCTGTATAATGGGCGTCACCAGCATAGTATCAGCATAGCAATGAATATCACCGATATCCAGCATATCATTGATATGCATGATGAACAATGTGGGTGAAAGTACAGAGCCTTGTGGGGCCAGCATTTATGGGCTTCGTAACCGAGCATGTTCCGTCAACGAAGACCTTGATGCTCCACTCCGATAAAGAATTGGCAATCCATTTGCACAATTTCTCGGGTACTCCGTAGGAAGGCAGCTTAGACAGTAATGCCTTATGCCACACCCTATCGAAGGCCTTCGCAACATCCAAACTTACAGCCAATGCTTCTCCCTTGCTCTCGATTGCTTCTGCCCAGCAATGAGTAAAGTATACTAAAAGATCGCCAGCTGATCTGCCGTGGCGGAAACCGTATTGACGGTTGCTAATCAGCTGGCGATCTTCATAGTTTTTAGTTTAAACCTCCAAATCTACAGTTTTTTTCTTTATAATACTAGCGCCATCTATTTTATTTGCTGCGTACCCAAACTAAGGAATAAATAGTCAACCATCACCATAAAAAACACTTTAAAAACAAAGTCAGAAATTAAAAATTATTATGAGTTCAATGCTACCGATGACCATTTAAAGAGATTTTATAAAAATATGTACGATTTTAAAATTAAAGATGAAACTGAAAATCAAGAGTAGGCATGTGCAAATTGAAAACGAGGCAGTTTTAGTAGAAATTGTGTAGATTTTTCAAGATTTAAAGTTGATTTACTAATAAAAGTATAATTTTCTTACTATTTTACGTTGTTTTTAAGAAAAGCTGTAGAGTTACAGTTCTCTAAGTAGAATTTTACAGTTTTCTACAGCTTTTTGAAAGCTTCTTTACAGTTTTTATCTAGATTAAGGTTGGCAACACTGTAATAATATCCATGCGCGCATCTAACGAACAAATCGTACTCTCGCTCTTTCGCTTGATTCGTTCATTTACCGCCAGCCCAAACACGAGATTCAACTCGAGTCATTAGTAATCTGACTCGAGTTAACTCGAACTAAGCACAACTCGAGTCAACCCGAGTTAGTAACTCGAGTTGGCCATCACTAATATGGTATCGGTAGCATTATTTTCTTAAGCTCACCTGACGTTAGCCTATCCAGTCTGTGGATGGTCCTTAGATTCTTCAGATTGTATTCCTTAGCGAGAATAAACACGACCGTGTTGTGTCTGTACCGGCCGCAAGGATGTACCTGTTGAATCGACACTTCAAAGTTTATTTATCGCAATGCACTTCAGTTTACTAGTGCATCGTTAAGTTTTTCTATATTCGTTGGATTTGATAGATCATTTCTTTATTTAAAAGTTTAATAATAAATTTATATTTTCATTTAAAAGCTTAAGTTTAAATAATAGTTTTAAGCAATAAGTTTAATTAAGATATATAAAATACTTTTAATACTGCATTTTTCAATGCACATTTAATTTAAAATTTATAAAAGCAAGCAAGCAATGATAATTACATGAGATGATAAAACTGCACACTAGCTTTAAATGTTGAAACAGTGTTAAATAATGTTGTTTTGGTGGGTTTGGTGTGTATGGCTTGGAAATGGATTGGTTGATTGATGGCAGCTATAGTTTAGTTGTGACCAAGAACTATTATTATTATCATGCAATTTGAATTAAAACATGTTTTAATATGATACAACTTGTCACAGTCTTATGTATCATTCATAACTTGATTCTCTTCTCAATCTTGGAATTTCTACTATATTAGAATTATGAAGATATTAAGAAGATTGAAGAGAGAAATCAGAGTATACGTAATCATGGCTGGTGTAAGGATAAAGAAGACACAAAGTTCCTTGCTCGTGTTTCGTCCTAAAAGTTCGGAGTCCACTTCCAAGTGGGATTTTCAAGGAGGCATTCTCAGATCTGTTCACAGTGTTCGCAGTCCCAAACTTTTGTGCAGATCACAATCTTGCCTCGGACCCGGTTGCCAAACTTAGCGAGCTCTTGGGAAATACTAACATTGAATAAACGACGTTATCTTTGGACTCAGTTCTGCATTACAAGTGGCTGTCTCAACTTTGGTCTATTGAATTTGACTTTGCTGTAACGATCGATTTCGTATTTAAATTAACAGTTTTCATGTCTTTTGAAACTTTGGATATCGTCTGTTGCTTAAGCAAGATAAGATGATGTTTGGATATTGAGCATATATTTGTAAGATGAAGTTTGGATATTGAATATGTATTGTACATGATCAAATACATTAACCAGTCTGTCATTTTCAATTTTTCTCAGCTTTACGACTACTTCTATTTTGTTTTCCACATTAAACTTTATTTCCAATTTTGTCTGATACCAATTCAAATACATGTTGCTAATGGTTTTTATTATAATAATACAATATTTTTACTAGAATAAGTTTGTGAAATTATAAATAAATATTTCGTTCCGACTCAGTGCTGTTGTTGCGAAAACTTTTAATCTAGAAATATTTTTTTTCGATTCCAATTTATTTGAAGAAAGTAATTGCATAATTGACTTTTTTTACTATAGAGACTAGATTAAGAATTTTGACTTTGTGACAACAATTATCAAACATGTGAACGTAAAGGTGCTGTAATATATTTTTACATATTTTGATTTAACTAACAATACATAATTAATTTAATGAATTAAATTAAAATATTAATAAAAATAAATATATTTTTAGTTTAAACTTTCTTAAAGTTTTATGATATTATGTAATATAATAATATTTTTACAACGATTTATTACCCACTTTGACACATTTTCTATGAATTGTCGAAAATTCCCTGCTCCATAAAAAATACTTCCTATTTTAAAGACATCCAAAAATACTCTAAGCAGTTCTAAAACACCTTAAAGAAAATCGTGTCAATCTAGTCTCGTTGATAGTTTAACGGGGGGAGCGGGGGGCGAAGAACCAATCCCGTCAATCTAGTCTCGTCTGATGAATTGTGCATTTCTCTGTCCTATAAAAATTCACTTCCAATTTTAATGATGACCAAAAATACTCTAAATAGTCTCGTCCAACGACAGTTTAACGGGGGGAATGGGTGGCGTAGGCTCGTCTAAGTTCAGCAGCGGGGGGCCGGGGGGGCGACTGGCGACTCACCGGCAGCGAGCAAGGCTTGTCGAGCACCAGGAGCTCGTCATCCGAGTGCACGATGCGCAGCCCACTGGCCAGCACTGGCGTCTCGTGCCTGACGCGTCACAACATTGCGTTACCCGCTTGTCATGCTCATCTCATGTTTATTGGATTTAGTTTGGCTTTATTTATACTTCGGTCGGTTAAAGAGGCATCCTGGATTGGGTGGTTAGGGACGCGAATTTTTGTTTTATATTTTTTATTGTTAACGTTGAAAGGTTATTGATTTATGTAAAGACACTTTTTATAGTTAATTGCCAGAAATGGGACGCAATTGCATAATAATATTAAAAAAACAAGGGCTTGCATTAGAGAGGGACCATCACCTCATTGAATCCAGGATACTCCTTCAGAACCCGTACCCATTTTAACGTGACGTGATCGCTACATTTGTTCATTCTACCAAGTACGAAACTGTCATTGTTGCTTGAATTGCAAATGTAAATGCGTAAGCAGTGACTTCCTTTAATTAAAACACTTTGAAGTTACCCACAATACAGGTGTTCTATTGTGGGAAATGTTAAGCAATATAAAAATTACTTTTATCAATAAATTGTTATTATTATTATTAAATGGTTCCCTTTTGACTCGATTAGCAAAATGTAATTAACGTTGTCAAGTGTGTTATAAAATAAACTATAATAAGATAAAAAGAAATAAGTATATAAGAAAGATACCTAATATTTAACTTCGCAAAGTGTACAATTTAAGCGATACTTACATACAAACACATAATAAAACACTACGGCATAAAAAATAATAACATGAACAATACCGACCAGTTATGAAGTAATATGACTTCAACAAACCAACATGTACTTTTCTAAATTACAAAATTACATAAAGGATTAAATAACATACACACATAAATATAAATAGGGATTTTAAAATATACGAGATACATAAAAATAATGTAGGAGTCACAGGTTTTTCCTCTCTGTTATATGAAAAATGTTCATTCATTTCGAAGTGCGTTGATATTGGATTTTAAAATGAAGTGCGGGATTTAAATTTTCAATCGACGAACCCCACCTACGTATTAAATGTACCTATATGTTAAATATAATTTTACGTATTAAAGAGCAGTATATTATTGTGGGAATGGAAATAAACCAATTATATTATATTACCTATATGAATAAATATTTTAATATGTTACTATATCAGATCAAATAATAGATCTCTATTCGTTAATTCATCATTACAATAAATATTTTTTATTTCTCATAAGCTTTAAAACATGTAACAGTATTAATAAGATTTCATTTGCTAAAATATAAACTTTTAAGTAGGTTCTTAAAAGTTCATACACCACAAAACTGATCAATGAACTGATCATTGGGTGGGTTTATCGTTTGACTCGACCCCGAATATTTATGTAAGATATAATATTTTGATTTCCGGTAGGCATGTCATGTGCCAAAATCAATCCTTTCGGAAAGTCCCATTTCGTCCATTATTTTCAACTTTGATTGATGGCCGCTATCTAACGATAAATCTAATTAGATCCGTTAGACTTTTCTTTTTGATCTCTCGATGCACTCAAGAAATTTCACGACTAGCATTAACCCACCCAACTTCCGACCGGACCTAAAATTGCTTAACTTTTGGGTAAGTCGGATTAACAAAAGTCGAGCTGTGACCGCTCTGAATAAACTCATTATGCAACTTTATTTCTAGCACCAACATTTGCAAATAAAACTACCTTTGTAACCAATGCGACGGTACGAGAACGCCGCCGGCATGACTAATATTTGAAACATGAATATTTTTTATGACACAGTTCTTAACTGCCAGCTGAGTCGGTAATAACTTCGGATGCAATTTAAAGGAATTGTACGGAATAAGACTTTTTGCGTAAATAAAACATTGAAATCCTTCAAACGAACACATTTTTATTCGAAATAAAACCCGTGCAGTCACGGACGTCAGATTAGGCTGCGGGCGGCGGAGGATCTTAATAAATTAACACAATCAAGGAATAAGGCCCAGAAGAAACTCTTTGTGGGGGCAACGTTCGTTGTTTATTACTTTTACGTCAGCTATATGGGCTGGCCATTTTTATATTAGGGCCGCGTCACATTTAACACACTTTTCGGATGTAAGGCTCCAACTAAATCGAGTTCATTCTTTACAGTTTCGAACGACGCCATGTCACTTGGCAATACTAAAGTTACCAGACTACGAGTAATAGGAAGAATTCTTCAGACATAGAATAATTAAATAAATAAACGCTTACACACTCATACACCCCGCAGCAGGTTTTTACCTGTGTCGCCGGTGGCATGGAATGGACGACAAATATTTATTTATCTGTTACATAAATTTGCCCCGGTCGGGAATCGAACCCGGGACCCCTCGCTTCGGAGGCAGGGTCGCTACCAACTAGGCTACAGGGTCGTCGTATATTGCTCAATAGTTGAGGTCAAAACAATGTGTGTTAACCATGACAATCTACACATCTGAGATTATGTTTTGAGATAGACTCACAAGGTTGAAAGTTCCGTAACATGAAGATAGCCAATGTCGATTTGTTATAAGAATCTTTTCGAGACGGTGTAGGTACTTGGTTGATGGTTAATGAATATAGGCCTTTCAATGGATAACTTAGTGTAAAATGGAATGGTAAAATGGAAAGACGTCAGCGTTTCGGCAAAAAGAGCAGACATGGCTCTTTGAACAGGTAGACTTGTTATCTGGAGAAGTCAACAGAAAATCTTTTGTTAAGGACCTATTGCAGTTCAGAGGCCACCAACCAATTCTAAATACCAAACACTTCTAATACTTTTAAAGTCTGAAAGATCGCTGGTTCATTAGTACAGAACCAGCCTGGCGCTCTCCGCATTTTTGGTATGATGTTGCAAGTACTTGCCACGTTCGAGTTGTCGGGCCAATTTCAGAAGAGCTGTCATGCGCCGTCACGCCGGGCCGGCCGTGTCATACATTCGTAATCTATCACACATGTCATCACAAAATAAAGACAACCCTGACGTTGTTAGAGAGGATAAGAGTTATAATTAGAATGAGAGGCAACGTCTAGATATCAACGTCTGTTGACGATTAGCGGTGAATTACATTTTGTTGTGTTGGAGCATATTTGCTTCAATACAACGCTATTTATTTAAATTATTTTGCGGAGTTACTCTTCTGTACCAATAAGTACTATTACGTATTCTGTGACGGAACTTCAATTATGTAAAAAAATTTAAGGATAACTTACAATTCCTGGCTTTAGAAACCAGTCAGTTTAACACAGAACAAGAGCCAGATGTGGCACAACCCCAAGGTGACTGCGAAATGAGAGAGCATGTCCAATTAAGGTGATGGATGCAATATCACTATGGGAGGTCCAGGGGACCTGATCGGTGATATATCTGCGTTGTTTGTCGTACCAAGACAGAAATACATCATTTAACCTTCCAAAGTTCCTTAGAAATTCTATAATAAAATAAACAAAGAATGTTTACACACTCATAATACAATATTAAAATTACTTATGTTGCACCAGAGTCTAACTGTGAGAGAGGACAAAATTTGTCTTTACATATGCGTTTAATATACTGGATTGGACATCACGAACTATCTTTATCTTTTATCCTTTGTTTGGCTGATATCCATGGACGACAATGTCCACTTAGCAACAGGTGACATGTCTATTTGTTTTCTGTTATTTTCATGAAAAAAGAATCCTTAAGGATTAATACTACTATAGAAGATCATTTTTGAAAACAGGACAACAACGTTTATACATTGAATACGTCAGATTACGTCCCCGAAGCGAAGCAAGAAATCTACTTCTAAATTCGTGTCCATACTTTTCCCTCGCAGGTAGCTCTACGGATACTACAGCAATCATTTCTGCAAATAACGCTCATCGTCTACGTCGAGATACTGTTCAGAATTCAACGGGAGTTTGTGAAGTTTTGCATAAATTTGATTAAGATATAAGGTGTATTTTCACTTGAACTTGTTACGAGTAGAATATTTCACAGAAATTCCTCGCTGTCTTTGTATCCAGCGTGTTTATTTGCACGAGAATGTGTTTGACTTATTAGGGACCGTGCAGGGTGCGAAGACACAACGTCTTCGCATATGAGGAGACCAGCGCGCCTATATGAACTTTTATAAAACCATTCATGTTCCAGGCAATTCATTTATCGGGCTTTGAACGAGGTATGATTGGCTAAAAAGAGTCACGTGACCGCTTTGGTAATAAGAATTCGACGTTGACACTGGAACATGGCTGGAATTAACAGTTCATAATAGACTGCCAGGCCTCGAGTCTTTGGCATTGGTATTGGTCATTGGCTAGGCCAATCCATTGGGTTATTATAGTCCGTATGCGGGTATGGAATCATTCAGTGTTGGAAGTTCTTATGCCCTGTGATTGCTACTGACATGGCTTGATGTTTAGAATTGAACGATAACAACTAGGCCCGACCAATGTTTGAAAGTAGAGCCGACAGTATTGACAAAGAAAATAAATATAGGTACATTGTAGTATCTACTACAGTTAGGTAAATTACTTCGCTACATATTAATAATAATATGGTTATTATAAAACTGTAACGAATTAATTAACGCAATAAATTTAACCTAAGTTCATTATCACAAATTCTATCTAAAATCTAGGTTAAAAACTAATTTGGAAGCATAAGAAAGCTCCTTAATGTTTTAAAGGTGCTTTAAATTCCGAACTTACTTAAGTCTCATAAACACAGCTTTAAACTCTGCTATGAGTCTTATCTTACCTTAGTGACCTAGGATACTACAATTTAAAAAGTATCTTACAATTAGTTCGCTGAAACAAACAACGAACCATATGTTACACAAACGCGAAGTGAAGTGAACTCGGATTTTGTTATTCAATTCCGTTCGAGATATTGAAGGAATTCACCAAGAAATTCCCGATCACGGGAGCCAGACAGAGCTCCAGCTACATGAAATATGTCTGCAATAAATTCCGGAGGGAATAACATTTACTTGTAAAAACTACAAATACACAAAGTAATATCATATATAAACGAAACGAAGTACCTATGTATAATATATTCTGTTTCTACAATAAATAAAATAAACGTAATATTTCAGTAACTATATCTTTTATATCTCAGACAAATTCATATGTTACAAAATTATATTTTATCATTCCTTTAAAATTATCAGAATTTTACCAAAACAAAAATAGCAAACTTCAAAGATGCTTTATTATTATTAACTAGGAAATCGCCCTCGCTTCGCTTCGGAAAAAATAGTAAAAAAAATATAATATAGCCTATGTCAAATGTTCTTAATTGTGCACCCTTCCCTGTTTTCAAAATTGTATAATGAAATGAATTTAGATATAATTTTGGTGTATAATAAAGAAGAATTTGCTGTTGTTGTTGTCCACGCTACCTGCCTACTGCGACACAGTCCTATCGCGGCGTTTAAGCATGTGTGCGTTCCAACTCAGCAGTGAATAAGGCCGTGGATATACGTTCAGTAAAATGGGAATATTCAAAGAAATTTTATGATGGACCGTTTCCAATATTGGTGAGTGGTGCTTGTAACTGCAGTGCGCTAGGTGCAATATGTTCAATACTTTATAGGTAAGACCTGAAGCCCGCTTCTCTGAACGTACGATGGGACTCAACTATCTTTTAATATAACGTCAGGAGGTACATATGTATGGGTATGCATGATCCTTTGTTTGTATGTGATATCTTGTACATATCTGAATACTTTTAACCTGTAATATACACTATGGATTTATCAAGATATTTCTTAACTAAGGGTCTCTAACTCTAATATTGGGGAATTATTAAGAAATCTACATCTATTTACAAAGCTAAATATCTTAGTTTGTAGGAACTAATATTGCAGAGTGGTAAAAATAAAGCATCATATGCCAGGTCAGCTACTAAACACATAAATCTTCTAGAAGCAACTCTAAATAATAGGTAAGTATGTAATAAGTAAGAAGTATTTTGTAGTTTACCTAAATTAAATAACATTGGTTATGTATTAGGTAGTTTTTCCAAAATTTATCTTTTTTGTAATGCTGCTGTATAAAATCCTCGAATACATGTAGGTATTTATTTTCATGTTTCAATTCAATGTTGTTGAAGCACTGGCGTAGCTTGCATGACTTTCAAAAAGTGTTTGTAAACCAAACCAGTTTTAAATGGAAACATTGAATTTGATTTGTTTTAGTAGTGGAATATTGGCCATTAATGATTAATTGGTGCCAAAATAACACGTTCATCTTTTGTCTTTTAAAGGACATTCAAAATTGAATTATTCACCTGCCAACATGTGAATAATTAAATTGAAATGTGAATTTTCAGCTTAATGAAGACTGAATATCCTGTAATTATATTTTATTGTTTAAAGTTAACGACATACTCACCTCTAAAGTACTGCAGTACGATGACCTGTCTTTGTTTCATACGAGTTAAGTATCAAGACTGTATAACCAACACCTTGAGAAATAAATAGAAACATACATACATATTTACAGCTGAATCTGACACGTCGACTGTGACATTAGAATGGAGTGATACAGAAAAGAGAGAGAGAACAGAACCGTTCGTAATCGTTTAAAGTTAATAAAAATTATATATTGAAGATTTGAAATTGTTTTTTAAAGATTTAATAAACTATAGAATTTGCGTAACTGAAGTCGTAGGTAATCGCTTTAACAATATACTAATCGAGAATGAAACTCTAACTTGTATGCATTAAAGTTTTTTCTAGTTTCCTTTGCAACGTGCAAAGCAGTAGCGAAACAAAGAGGCCTTTATAATTGGATTCCCACAAAGAACTTTCTGTTATCTCTCTATTCTGTGCGGAGCTACTACTAGACTACTACACATCAATCTACCACTACTAACAACTCTTGTTAGTACACACAGCATGCACACAAAAAAAAGGAAATAAAGAATAAAGAACTTGGTCAGATGAAGTGAATAGAATTACCGAACAATAGATAGGTATATAAGAGATACCTGCCATGTTTTTATTAATGTCGTATAAATTCTATTAATGTCGTTTTTAAAACAATGATAATTTAAAGATGAGAGAAGTTCGGCAAAGAAAATCCGTTTTTTAACATAAGTTTGGAATTTCTTCAGTATTCGTATGGAAAAACCATTAGAAACGTTATAGTGTGATGTTGGATATCGTACAGCACCTTTATCAAAAATTACTACCCTGTTAACAGACACCACAGAGTAATGATAATTTGAGGATGTCTCACTAACAAAATCAGATAACATCAATTTTCAACACAACATCACGTCATTCGACCAAGTGTCTAGTAGCAAGAAGCGTACTCTTAATATGGCTGTCTCAATTGCCACTTACGGGGATAGAGGCTGGTTTGTTGACAACCACAATGTCCTCGTCGATATGTACGAGGGTGATCGGTTGGCTGGTCACTGGTACTTCGTGCCTGCAACGATACACACGTCAGGCGGCGCTTGGTGGTCGGGACGCTGAGCAATGACAGGAAAATGAGAAGTGTCCATTATACATTGGAACGCTAGGCTATACAAAAGGCTATATGTGGGATAAAATAGATTTATTGTAATTTTAACAGGTTCTGATTTTCAAATATAATCAATTTAATAAAAAAATTTAAAAATATTCAAAATTTTCCGTCATCTTAAAGATTTGTAAAGCAGTAACTTTATCAAAATTTCTCGCGCCTGAATGAAGTTTTATAGACATTAACGTTGCAATGGGATTTTTAATGGAGATTCGTTCAAAATGTTATAATTTTAGTCAACTAATATCATTGTTAAGAATTTAATAAGGTACATCGTGTACATAACATCAAACAAAAATTGAATGAAACTTGTCACTGTGCAGATAATTTGCCACTTAATGACTTGCAACAGTAATTAAAGCTAAATTCCACCTGCATCAGCCACTCGTTTCAAAGTGTAATGGAGCTTCGTTTATACCCGCGCGATAAATCCCCCTTTCGCGCGCATTACGCCCAAAGGACTTTAAACGACCCAACCCCTTTGTTGTGGTCACAATGAAAATGGAAACGAGTCACATTTCTATGTTGGTATCTTGACACTTCAAAGACATTACCTTGATATTATTTGCCGATTTTTTTATCTGTTACGTTTCATTATCGTTCCTTTAGAACGATTATTTCAAAAGAGTACCAACAACGAATCATCATACAGGGTGTCCAGTAAATAGTACGACATACTGCAGGGGGTGATAGCTTAGGTCAATACCTACCAAAACAACGCAATATATGTTCAGCAAAATCTTACGGATTTACAGTTTTACAAAATTTTCCGAAATATCGAAAAATCTCTACCTTGAAACAGATTTTTAAGCATCTCGTAATGAAAAATTCCTTTTCTAATATTTTTTTTACATCAAATTATTCGTGAATAGTTACTTTAATCATTGATAAGTCTTTTTTCATCAATAACAAAAATGTTTTTAAGAAATAGTATTTTTTGTTTAAATTTTCACAGAACGATTTTCTTTTCGCATAACTTTAACCTACAGTGGAGAAAAAAAAATTAATGTGGCAGTTTTGTACAACAAACTTAAAAAATAGCTTGTTTAATGGTGATTTTGGAAAGATACAATACTAGTGCATTTTCATTAGAAAATACGAAAAAATGCTATTTTAGTTCCAAAGAAGCCGATTTTCTTGAAAATGTAATTAACGTTATTATGTCTAAAACTACTACGAGAATAAGTAATAGTTACTCATTAACGCGAATTATTATAAAACAAGTTGACAAGTGACAATGGATAAAGGTTTTTACCTGCTCGCAGACCGACCCACCGGTTACAGTCTAACAAAAGAAGCGCATGTGCTATAGTTTTAAAAAATAGGAAAAAATGCTACTTTACTTCATAAGAGCATTTTATTTTAAATGCAAGTAATGTGACTGAATTCGAATCGTAATAAGGTCGTACTACGGTTTGAGTTACATAATATGTAGTTATTCTACGGCCGACCGGCCGGCCGGTCTGTAAATGGCATCTCGAAGGATAAGGTGATAGTAAAAAAAGCAGAAGAGTTAACTTTAATAAACATTTATTTAAATAAATCACAATAAATGCTCAAATTGCTTCCCTTGTGCCCTAATACACGCTCGGCATCTTCTCAAAAATGAGCTTTTAAGCCTTCTCAGGCTTATTTCGGATATTTTTCTTGCTGCAATGTTAACCCTTGCTCTCAATTCACTTTCATTTAGGATCGGTTTTTCATAGACTTTGTCCTTCATGGCACCCCAATAAAAAATCCAGGGGGTTTAGGTCCGGAGATTTATTTAAATAAATGTTTATTAAAGTTAACTCTTCTGCTTTTTTTACTATCACCTTATCCTTCGAGATGCCATTTACAGACCGGCCGGCCGGTCGGCCGTAGAATAACTACATATTATGTAATTCAAACCGTAGTACGACCTTATTACGATTCGAATTCAGTCACATTACTTGCATTTAAAATAAAATGCTCTTATGAAGTAAAGTAGCATTTTTTCCTATTTTTTAAAACTATAGCACATGCGCTTCTTTTGTTAGACTGTAACCGGTGGGTCGGTCTGCGAGCAGGTAAAAACCTTTATCCATTGTCACTTGTCAACTTGTTTTATAATAATTCGCGTTAATGAGTAACTATTACTTATTCTCGTAGTAGTTTTAGACATAATAACGTTAATTACATTTTCAAGAAAATCGGCTTCTTTGGAACTAAAATAGCATTTTTTCGTATTTTTTAATGAAAATGCACTAGTATTGTATCTTTCCAAAATCACCATTAAACAAGCTATTTTTTAAGTTTGTTGTACAAAACTGCCACATTCTTTTTTTTTTCTTTACTGTAGGTTAAAGTTATGCGAAAAGAAAATCGTTCTGTGAAAATTTAAACAAAAAATACTATTTCTTAAAAACATTTTTGTTATTGATGAAAAAAGACTTATCAATGATTAAAGTAACTATTCACAAATAATTTGATGTAAAAAAAATATTAGAAAAGGAATTTTTCATTACGAGATGCTTAAAAATCTGTTTCAAGGTAGAGATTTTTCGATATTTCGGAAAATTTTGTAAAACTGTAAATCCGTAAGATTTTGCTGAACATATATTGCGTTGTTTTGGTAGGTATTGACCCAAGCTATCACCCCCTGCAGTATGTCGTACTATTTACTGGACACCCTGTATAATTTTTTATAAAGAGAACGAAAAAAAGAAGAATTAAAAAGTGTACTGCTATTAAAACCTTTCTATTCAATTCAGTGCTTAACATTGACCGAGTTTTTAGCGATCTATCTTCAAAATGCGACCCAGGTTGTGTCTAGCATGAAAACAATGACGCGAATAAATTGCTCAGGGTCCGTCACACTATAAATTGGTCGTGCCGTATGAATTACAGATAAGACGATACCAAAACAACAACAAATGAACATGCGTGAGAAGGTAATCGTGGAAGTGACGATTAAATGATTACGAATACAGATACCAAACAGTAGCAAAAATCAATCCAGAATCTAAGTTTATCAAAGTCAGTATCTTGGTAATTAAATATTAAAGATTACACTCGCATGCTCATCCGGTGCTTGAGATCGTTTGGAATTACCATTATATTACATCACTAAGGGCTAGTACGTACAAACAAGCTTAATAGCAAAACGACGAAGTAACTATTTCACCTGTCACATTTCTTACAAACGGGTTAGAGTTGATGAAATAGATTCTATTTACAACCACACCGAATCTCCTTCCAGGGCTTTTGAAGTTACTTAGTACATAGAGAAGATAGACAAGACAGAAGACAGTATTGTTAATGTTATTTATATAATAGTGGAAGATCTTTATGTTGCCTTTTGTAGTGTCTAAGACGCGGGTTCGCTGTGAGGCAATGCTTCATGTCGACGTAAAAACATTTAATTTGAAACGGTCTCCAGTGAAGTGCCAGATGAAACTCTATATTGTCTCAAATTGCAATCTACTCGTTTACTGCCACACTCATCTAAATATAATAAGTACCTATAGAAGAGAATATTCCAATAAATATACCGTTGGATGTTGCATCCATTCGTATTCAGCACAGCTGTAATATATCATCATGTGAAATATTTTCAAAAATCTCAACTGCATGGCAATTATTGCAGCTCTAACGAATTCCAAATCCTGCATCACTAATTACCTATCACGTAAGGAAAAGAGGAGCTGATGATGGTTCTATGTCGTCGATCAGACCAGACCTACGTACTTATTATATTTCGATGACAGAGCCTGAAAATAACGAATGAAGCAGAGTTGTACCTATGGACCACGTTGGCAAGGAGGTCGTTGTGTTTGAGCCTGTAGTCAGGATCCACTCTCTCGTAGTTGACGGTGAGGGTACCAGCTCTGATGCAGCGCTCGTACTCAGCAGCAGGGTGAGCTCTGAACTCTCGCGCGAAGACATCCAGGATCTTCTCTCCAACCCATCTGCCTTTTGTGAAGGTTGTGAAAGTGAAGTAGTAAGGGTAGACTTTCCTAAGTCCTGTAATGGAAAACTTTAATTAAAATCTTAAGTGCCCACTTAATTTTTATTTTGCTGCTTTTTCAAAGTTCTTTTACTATGAAAGTCAGTGAGGACGGTATCATTGTTTTTCTTTTGCTTAATGCGAACTTTTTGTGGAGTTGAAATTTCAAGGCAAGTTCCATGAGGATTATGAAAATCCTCAAATTACATCAACATAATATCATACTCAAATAACAGCTTAGTACATAAAGCATTATATCGTATATGACATTATGTAAAATAGATACCTATCTAGGTATCATGTTTAACTGGCAGATGGTGTAGATATAGGTAATTATTACTGTATGTGAATTATTGTAGTGAAGATGTCTATGTATATAAATAATTAATGTTATTGTGATCATGGCTAGTGTTATTTCTTGTTTATTTCATTATTTTCCATAACTTATACTCTATTAATATAATAGTTACGGCTGTAACCGTAAATGTACATGTACCATTACGCCAAGAGTCCCTAAAAATAACCCAATCCATATTATGTTAATACTATTTCACATCCGTCTGTCTTGATACCATTTCACAGGTGATATTACCAGAAGTACCAGGTCGAAGCGCTTCGTATTTGCATCGCAAAGCTCGCTCGCGTACCAATTGACTCAAACATGTGATAAATTTACATGACTTGTGTCAATTAACGTCGCGGCGTCGTTGGTTTCCGACTGTGTATAAAGTTTATTGTTTACTTCATAAATCGTACACAATTCGTGTTAAGACGTAATATTACTTAGCTTTTTAAGGAATGGCCTATTGCTTCCCTTTGCCCTCGTTTAATGGGATAAAAAGTATCCTATGTTCTATTTCAGATCATAGTCTTGATCAAGGCTAAATTTCATGCAAATCCGTGGTGTAGTTTATGCGTGAGAGATTAAAAGAGATCCATACATCTTCAAAAACATTCACATAGTGGGATACTCGACCATAGATCTTCCTTTTATAAATATGCCAAAAATTTTACCGTTACATTAGAAAACAGTACCAACGATACCCGTGCTTTAAAAGTGATTGCTACATATATTTACGTACAGTTGAAATAAATAGAATACTTGTAAATCCAGTGCCTATTTCCATATCTCCAGTGAAGGAAGCATGCCGCTTCAATTTCCACCGGTATAATGTTTGCGTAAGACGAGAATGGACGAAGAGATGGATAATGCAGAATCGTGTTCTTTGTTAGACAAACTACGAGGTAGAAGTTAGACATGAAAAGATAAAGATACATTTCCTGATGTAAATCTATGTTCCCTTTATATCAGAGGCCAGTTACAGCTTTCTTTAGTTCAGATTTTTTAAGCGTGATGTTTATTTTTATGATTTTGATGTTTTTTACTCGGAGTTTCATTATCTAACTGAACCAAATTTCATAATTTCACAATATAATGGTAAGTAAATCATGGAAAAAGCATTACACAGAATATCTATTAAAAGCATAGAGAGTTCATTCCTAAGTAGAAATATATATGTATCAGTAACTGGTATCAACGGGTTGCATGAAGGGTTTTTTTGGACCGAACGTTCAGTGCTGGCAACATTTACAACATTTGAACTTTGAAAATTTCAATTTTTAAATTACATATTTGCAATCGGACTTACTTTCTACATAGTGGTAAGTAGTCTATGGATATTAATAATGTCAGGCGATCTGCAATTGCGTTGCCGACCATGGAACGTTCAGTCCTTACGAAATCATGTCAATATTTTTGGGAACAGCAGGACTAAACACTTTCTCAATTTAGAAGAATACTGCGAGCCACCAATAAGTTAATTCAAGGTCATCGATATGCATCGAATAATAATTTACGTAAACAACCATACCTACAGCTTACCTACAAAATGAGTAAGCTCTTCAGTACATTAAAGTTATAACAACACTCAACGTTAATGCACATTGAAAATTTTCATATTCGGCTATGACTTGGCAGATTTACAAGCCTTCCAGTGACCTCGTTCACGAAGGCGGAAGCTTTCGATTCTTCCAAATTGGAAACAGAACAAAAGACGCTAGAGTATGTTAGCTCGATATTCGAAAGTTTAAAAAATAATTTCACTTCATTATTTTAAAATTGTTTTTGTACTGTGGAAGATTTTATTTTGTTTTCAGTGTCACTAATTGCAATACAGGTAAGATAAGTGAATCTAGTGAAGTAGTGAGTTATACCGCTCGTTATTGAGTCGATAAACGAGAAGACGACATAAGTAATACCTACGAATAACACCTCCAAATACCTAGCAATACCTAGTAATACCTCCAAATTTTACGTGTTTTATTGTGTCAATAGAATAGTTGGTGTGTACAATAAAGAGTAATCTATCTATCTATCTATCTAAGACGAATAATAAGAAGTTCAGTATTTTAAATCGCTTCAATAAAACTAGGATAAGGTGTACCAAGAGAGGGGAGAGGCAGGCTTGGACTCAAAGATTGTCGAACACCTTTACACCTAAAATAATATTTTAATAACTTCATAACAACGTATTGGAAATTGGGATTCACCAACAAAATATGCGTCTGACACTTACACTTAAAATAATTCCAGAAGATCCTAGTCGTACACATACGTACGTCTTACATTTGACAATACATGTCGTGACAGGTGCATGGCTAGTAGCAGAATCCAGGATTAAACTGGGGCATACACGACATGACAATTACGTCACAGCTACAAGTACATACACTGGCACGTGGGGTTGCAACGCGGAACAACGTCAGACGGTGGATATGCCAAGCGTTGAGACACGTGACGTCACAAGACTCACATGTGAACGAACTAAAAGAACTGTAGCAATAGACTACATATACTGTTTTAAACTTTTGATACTTGAATTGGAAATTAACATAATCAATTACCGAAGTTTAATCTTGGTTTTTCTATATATCATCTATAGGGATGAATAAATTTTAAATCTCTGAAGTAACAGAAAACTAATATAGGCTATATTATTACAATACTTGACAAAAATAAGTTGCATCAGGGTTAATAAGGGTACTTCAGGGTATGAAGACTAAGGTACCCGAAGCGAAGGGAGGGTGGATTACTAGTTAAGTAGTATATGGGTGAATATCAGAAAGGTGCAAATAAATAAAGAATCGATCAAACTAGTAAAACTTGCTCATATTACGTCAAAAACTAAGGTCTGAGCATCTTCGAATAGGTAAACAATTTTTTTTTCAATCATAGATAAAAATGATCTCGATCAAGTTTAGTTTGCACGCTTAGGAGCTTTATTTTGATTTGTTTTTGTTTGCAAGATGTCTCATGCCACATACAGACTCACAGATACAAGGATACACAGAGTTACACGTGAAACTTATCATGTTTTTGCGTCGGGAGTAAAGATTATAATTATGCTTCAATATGTATTACACAATACTGCACACTACAATTGTAATACGAGTAAGCCACAGCTCTACCCAAGAATACAGCAGAATTGTAATCAGTATCATGATACATTCCCGTAACAATACTATTACGGAAATATCTTACAATTTGTTGTCAATCGTCGTAATCATTGTAAACGACCAGCGTGCAACTCGTACGTGACCTGGTTAGGATAACAATGAGCGAAAGGTTGGGAGTTCGATTTATGTTTATTGGTACAGAATTATAGTAGGTTCTTGTAGCAAAGGGAATACAAGTCTTCTCTTAGATCTGCTTTCTATATATGAGTAAGCTCAGAAAAAAACAGTTACATCCCTTTTTCTCTTCTGCTTGTCATCAGTTATCTCGGATTTTTATCACTTAATACATTTTTAGCTTTCCATTACACTCTAATATTAAAACATAAATCATCCCTGGATATATTAATAGACGAACTATAAGGTTATAACTACACAGCTCTTCGAGTCCATTAATTACGTGAGGCATTTTTAATGATTTTTAAACAACCCCCTCGTCTCTGGTGAGATGTCGTGAGACTCACGTGAGATTTCACATAATTTTTCAAAATTAATTTTATAGTGTCCACGCTCGAAAGACTTTGGGTGAAAAAATTTATAATATTCATTTTCTGCACTTTTTTTTGGTCCATTTTCGGGCAATTATTCTGATTCTTGCGAAAAATAAACAATACGTGAAATTTGCTGATTCCTCGCTGTCCTCAACGTAAGATGAGACTCAGCTCTTCCTCTCCCTCCTAAATGCCTCGCATAATTTATGGACGCCTCCTTTATTGTTTTTTTACGAGATACCTGTAAAAAAAATGTGCAAACACAGTGTGTCTAATAATTTGGCCAGGGACTGTACCTATTACGTCTTTTTGTTTAATAATGCTGATGTAACTTACCATTTTCAATATAGTAGGAGGTCTCGTTGTATCTGTCGTCTGTGAAGCCAGGCCTTTTCGCTTTTAGTGCCTTTGTTTCTAGTTTTGCCTGAAACAATAAAAATTGCGTTATATAATTCGGTTTTTCTAGAACAATTTTCACCCCAGGATAATGAAATATAACAAAAAAATGGTTATCGAGAGTTTATTTCGATAACTATCTTATTTTAATTTCAATGGTATAGGAAGAGCGTTATAAAATTGTGGTTTAGAATAAAATAGAGGTTTTTAGTTGTAACCCCGAAAAGAATTTATATGATGGGAAAGACGAAACAGTGAAAAATGTACGCATAAGATTAAATTTATGTCGTTTGTGTTTTCATTTGTAAACGGACCATTTTTCCAGTTCTACAATCAACTTTAAATAATTACAAATAAACCGAAATCATCTAATTTCGTAATCTCACGGCGCGTTCGATTTGATCTCAGTCCTATTATAACCTTAGGCTCGCCAATAACGCGTAGATTGTTTCGTTTTTAAAACTTTTCTCATTTCCCCGTAGTCGCCCAGAAAGCACTGTTTTATAAAAAGATTCCCGCGCAATTCGCCCAACCCTCTGTCAATCTCGTGTTTTATAAGTATTAGCCAACTTCAGAACACTGTTACCAGCTTCCGGTATTTTATGTCCACAATATTGCGCCTATTGTGTGCTGCTTACTACCTATGTCAGTAACTACTTTTCAGCGCTAGGGTTCCGTAAGAGTATAATTATAAGGAGAACATTGAAATAAAGTATCATGTCTCCGATATGCAAACCCTGGCTTGACCTCCTAGTCGCCAATTTATTATACAAATGGCGCCCAAAGTGGGACCCATAATATTATTATTATATGTAAATGATTTTATTTGTTTCTAAAGGATACCCTTGTGGATCAAAAGACACTAGACTCGTTAAGTCATGAGATTTGGATCCCTTAAAGAACAGATAATCGTACTATTTGGTGATGGTAAATATATCGATATATTTGGTTCGATGACCATGAATGTGTGTGCATTTTTTTTGGAAATAGCCGAGCTGAAGATCTACCTGATAGAAGTGGCTATTGTCGCCTCATGACTCATGCTCTAGGGTGGTAGCTACCCAGGCGAACCCCATGGAGAAATAATAAAATTAATAATGGTATTAATTCGCAGTTAAAATCAATATTACCAATATAATCCCTCCACCCTACCACCAGCAGGCCGGATTTAGTCGCCTCTTACGACACCCATCCGACATGAGATTGGGGTTAGTATTCTAAGCCGCCCCAAATAACATATACATACATGTTACTTGCTATGCCATTTGAAAGCAAAAATACAAGCATATCAAAAATTCGAACCACCGCCGGCTAAAGGCTGAATCCCCGCTATTATAACAGCTATCGAAACAAAACCTCCGGAATTCTAAATCACTTTTATTATTCATAATACATATTGAATTTACTTAATGATTCTACATTTTAGGCACAATTCTAGCACTCTGCGCTGTTGATAATCTTTTAAAACAATATTCTAAACGTTAAAGTAATCCTGGCGCGGTGGAAACCTATTGAAAAGCGCCAGACCAAAGCAAACAATCCTTCTAAACCGATTTCGCTCCATGATTTAAATGTACTACACATCTGGTGTACTCCCTCTCAGCTTAACAAAATAGAGTTTTCCTATGTTGCGCTCGTATTTTTTGAAATTGAGTATATTAATATTTCAGTAATGTTAAGGAATTAGGCATTATCGTGTCTGGATTCAAACATAACATTTCTAATTAAATTGTATTTTTAATAAAAAATTGGTAACAAAAAACCGAAAAGGAACGGACGGACGGAAAGCAATCAAACCATCTTGCAATAATTAATTTTATTACAAATTAGTAAATGTTACGGTTTGGTATATTTTTTATTTTATATATATCAGATATCAGATATCGCACCCTGATAACAAAAGTGGCTCTATACAAAAAACCCGAATTCTGGGTTAAAACGACATCTAGATTACTTAAAATGAAGTGCTTCTAATGCAAAGACTGACATTCTAATAAGTTGGCTACTTTTTCCTAGATGCCGCTAGTGTCACTCTATACTTTTAGTAAAAGCAACTCGGTATTGATTCATAAAGTGACACTATGCCAGTTCAAGATAGGCATCTGGAGGGAACGTACGCTGTGGTGAGTAAAAAAGTGGCATTTTGTGTTTACTGTCGTTTTAAACGTAATTCACGCTAATAGCCTACTGAAGTAATAACTACATAAATGACATTTTAGATATAATGTCACTTATTTAGTTAAAACTAATAATGAAACAAATTTAATTTTGAAGTAAAAAGTGACATTTTGTGTTTAGAGTCGTTTTAAATATAATACACGAAATCAATCTATTGGAAAAATTACTACTTAAATGGCATTTTAATTATAGTGTCGCTTGTTTAGTTAAAGTTATATGATAAAGTCCAAGTTAAAGTCCATTTTGTGGTGAATTAAAAATTGACATTCTTTGTTTATTACCGTGTTTGACGTAATTTTCTGTAGCAATCTTCTGATCGAAGTAAAATATAAATGGCATACACAGAACGAGGGGGACGCTGCACATTCTCTGATTGAGAAGCAAGTTAAAAGATGTTTCAGATCTGGACCCATATACGTACCCTCGCAATATATTTCTGCTATTCGAAGTGCCAAGAAACGTGGATTACCATTCATTGTAAATGAAATGGGTTACAGTGATTTCATAGATATAAAACAACTACCAGTCCCTAGGCTAAATAAAGATGTAGATGGCCAAGTTGTCAAGTTTTCGGATATAAAAGTTATCAAAATTGAGAAAAGTGAAGATAACGAGATCAAAATACAATATAAAAAATCGTATTTTAGTGATTACAAAGAACTTGATCTAACTAAAAGAGCAAGTATTGTCCTACAACACTTGAGCCACTTTATCACCGTAAATTGGACATATCGGAAAGAAAGACCGGAAAGAAAACCTGTTTTAGGTCTTGCAAAAAAGATTAAATAAATAAATAATAAATAAATAAAGAAAAAAGACGTTATGATCCTCACTGATGCTGGTTTAATTCCTAAATACTATAAACCGCCTACCTATGAAAGCATGTTTCAGTAGCATTAAGATACCCAAACGTTGATTTTGATAAAACATACGTCTTTTTGATCTCAATAGAAGATTAGGTCCTTCGACCAGGAATTTTTTTATTTTGATAGAAATATTTTTTTGAAGTTGACTTTATGTTAAAAACCTTTTGTTTGATATTACATACAGTTAATAGTATCAGGCGTTACTTTGCTGACATCCATTGTTATTAAGTTTTAAAAATCTTTTTGTTTGATTTTTGTAAGTTGTTACCTACTTACCTACTTGATAAAAAAAAGTTAAATTGAAACTTAATCGTCGATTCTCGTTTTTACTGATTGCTATTTAATTATTTTCGAAATATAAATAATGTTCATTCATATTATGCCTGAAATTCGTTTTATTTCTGACATTTTTTTTATCCCTATCATAAGATATACGACAACTTTGGGTAATTATACCAAAAAAGGGTTGGTATACGTAAAACAAAAGTGGCATTATGCGGAACTTTTTTTAAATATATATATTTTTAAATAATTACATTATTTACTGGCATGATTTTAACACCTAGCTAAAAGTAGGTTAGTTGAAATGATAAATGAAAGTAATTGCAGCGTTATATTTTAGTTATTTTCACAGTTATTCATCACAATGTTGAATTAAAAACTTTAAACGGCTATACTGAAAAAGTACTATTTTTGTATAGCGCCACTTATGTTTTCAATGTGCGATATATTCGGTTATGGTTACGTAACATAAAATTACTATCAGTGAAGATGAAATCATGAACGATAAGTTTGTTTGACATAGTAAAAGCCCAATGATACCTATTTTATCTTCATAAGGCTCTGTAATTTAGTCCTGTGAAGTGCTCATGAATTATTCAAATAAATTTATGTTTTCTGAAGTTGCTGTTTGCTAAAGTTGTCGTGAATTACTATTATGTATTCATATAAACTCATATACAACTTGAATTCGATGAATTTATGCCTCCAAATCAATAAATATGAAACACACTTTGACACTAATTGCAATGGGTCGGGTTTTGTCGATCAATCACGGAATACGTAGAATATGACGCCCAATTATTGCGAAATCCAGATACATTAATTCCCTTTGTTAAACTATGTAACTAGTACAGCGGGTCAAATAATGATAAAAGGTGACCTGACAAGTCAGTGAGTTAAAAAGATTTAAGTAAGAACTTATCTTTGATTAATGATAGACTCACCACCCTATACATTAATTTCATAGGTTTTTACCTATGTGAGATACATCTTTACTAATTTTGTAAGTTAAGAATGAACTATGAGGACACTAAGGGATAGGAACAGGGGTTCCTTGACACAAAAAAAGGAACAATAACCAGTGGCATATTTTTAACAGGGCACATTGACAATCACATAGGTACTATTAAGTATTCTATGCTATCACGATAAGTAGTATCCTACGTAGGCTTTTAATGTAACTGATATTATAAAGAAGAGTGGCAGATAATAGAGGGGCGTCATTATTGATAATGGCGTCATTATTTACTTATTTATTTATTGGATAACACCACTTACTGTACAGTGTACACCAATGCAATTCAGGCGGTTATAATAAAAATACCATTAATACTAAGTGAAAATACAATTACGGGTAATGACGTCATGATGCAGTAATTACCGGATTAGAGTGAAAACAAAAAAGAAAAATTATAAAATATAAACAATTTGCAAATAAACGGTAAAATATTAAATCATAAAAACAGCTTAAAATTTAATCTATAAAACTAACAGACAACCAAGCATATTTTGAAAAGCATGAGATACAAAGGTTAATTATAAATAGTAAATGGTATACAGATAAAAAATGGTACTAAAAGCTGATTGGTACACAGTCCAGTGTCTTTAGATGGTGGACAGGACAAAGTTTGCTTCCTGTCTCGGTTCGTTAGGGCGTACCATAAACAGAGGGTGATCTCAAATACAAACCCCTTATCCGCCATACACGATCAAGTGTACTTGTCAAATCTGCAGTATGACTTGTCAAAGCAGTTTGACTTGACGCGCCATCCAGTGTGCATGAGATAACTATATGGCCAGATAGCTTACCGTGGCCATACATGATCAAGTATACTGGATGCCGCGTCAAGTCTGCTTGATCAAGTACACGTGATCGTGTATGGCCTCCATTATAGCCCAAAATTAAAACAAAAAAGTTTCCGTGCGAAAAGTTATTTGTACGAATTTACCTCTGAAAATGGCGAAAGTAAGGAAAATTATGGTAATCTCAATTATGAATTTGTCGTAAATTCAGTTTTACATTAAATTACTTTAAGTACTTAAGACTTTTGTTTTATTTAACTGCAAGGTAAACAAATGGCTGGATTAAAAAAGGTTGCCAAATGTTTTTATTTTATTCATCTGGTGTATTTCATATCATATTTTTATGGCTTTATTTTGTACAATTGGTTGGCTAAAATAAATAGACGTACTTTATACAAGAGCGCTCAATAAAGTTCTTTGTTTGATAATGTTCACCATTATCAAATCTTATTCTATAAATACTTATTCAAACGCTTAACTTACATACTTGGCTCTCCCGTATTCACGATAAAATATTAAATATTCAACAAACACTAAAAAGTTTTTTCACTACTGAGAGACGTCATTCGCATTTCGTTCAACTTTTTAGAACAACTCCCCACAAAGTTAAAAACTGGGCTGCCTAAATTTTGAGAGCTTCATTCCATATGCTTCAAAAACAAAAGTTTTTTATGATTAGTTTGAGAATTGGTTCTGTATATTGCCACGATAAAGTGTACTTCTGTACGAAAGAGGGTATATGAAAGTGTTCCGCAAATGTTATTAGATTACTCGTTCATTTTTGTCGAATTTCTTCGGGTGACCGAATATTTTCAGTATTTGTGTTGATTCCATTCAATTACAATAATCGTTTCTAGCCTACACATCCTCAAAATATTTTTGTGTGTCAATGTTTCTTGGGCACATAAAGAAAGACACAATAAAAATCAAGACTCAAGAACTTGTAATCTTGAAACATAACCCGCGAAGGTCGAATTTGGTATCCAGTCTGCAGATTTAGCAGTCAAGAAATAAAAAAACTGAATATATGTAGAATTACCCGGGGACAGTTTAGCCTGTGCAAAAACTAAGCTATAGGTTATATTTTATTCGTGAAAGTGTCAATAGCTTCGAGAGTAAACCGTTTATCAAAGATAGACAAGGATGAGGATATAATATTTAAAAAAGATATAAATAGCAAGCCTCAGTAAGATAGTTGCGTAATATGTAAACGCTTCAAACTATTCTTATATTGTTGTGACTTTTTAAACGCTTTTATTTAGCTTCACTTCGGAGCATCAAAGCATCAAATCTTGTAACGTTAATTTGAATGACTTCCCTTTAATGAAAATTGATGAAATTTGGCAGACATGTGTATTTCCGATGACAATACACGAAAATCATATTTTAAACTAATTTTCATTGTTTATTTGTTGTTAAATTAAAAAAAACGATTTTCAGACTTTAGACGCATAATTCTCTATGTTCTATTTTACGTAGAGACTTGAAATTTTCACAACTTGTAGCTAATTTTATAAACTAAACATTATTGAAATAAAAGCGTTTAAAAAAAAAATTTTTTTAGGATTCAACTTATTATAAGTAGACTTGGGTTATGGAAAGACAGAAAATATAGAGCGGCGATTAGTTTTTATTATAATAATAATAAAGTCTAATGTTGATAAATAATTTTTCTTATTCACTGCGAGTTTCTTAACTTAATAATTATTGAACGTGTAAGTCACAATCAAAATAAAAGATTTATTTAAATACTATATTGAATTTTAAAAATATCACGGTAAAAAAGGCAAACAGAAAGCACAACATATTTTCCACCAGCACAAAATAAATTCTCTGGCACCCAACAAAAAATGCACTTTGGACGTCAAATGTTCCTATGAAATATTCACGCTGCGTCACGCGGCCGTAGGTTATTCGAAATTACTGACCTTTTTAAATAACGTTCGAGAATGCCACATTTCCCTATCATGACGAAAAAGTTCCGTCTAGCGTCAGTACAAAGTTTTAAGCGAATAAGAAGTGGAAGTGGGAAGTAGACACGCGGATGGGAAATGAACACGCTATGGTTTCATATTCGTAAACATTGAAGTATTATTACTAGCTTATAGAACCGACACCGCGAACATCATGTATGTCCCAATGCATTGGCGCCACGTGGCTTCAATTTTCAATGGATTCGTTCTATTTTGAAAGGAGAACCGGGGCTCAGTTTTGAAAATCGAACCTCCCGGGCGGGACACACATTTTCTTTGAGATTTCTGTTTTCATCCATCCATCCATCAGCCCTTGGAGGTCCACTGCTGGACATAGGCCTCCCCTAACTTGCGCCACTCTGACCGGTCCTGAGCCTTCTGAATCCAGCGGATGCCCGCTGTCTTCTTCAGGTCGTCGGTCCATCTTGTCGGGGGGCGTCCTGTACTTCGCTTTCCGAGACGCGGGCGCCATTCGAGGACCTTTCTTCCCCAACGGTTATCGGTCCTTTGCACTATGTGGCCAGCCCATTGCCACTTCAGCCGGCTAATTCTTTGAGCTATGTCGGTCACCCTTGTTCGTCTACGGATCTCCTCTTTTCTGATACGATCACGTAGAGAAATACCGAGCATAGCCCTCTCCATAGCCCGCTGTGCTACCCTGAGCTTGTGGATTAGGCCAATAGTGAAGCACCACGTCTCGGATCCGTATGTCATCACTGGCAACACACACTGCTCGAACACCTTCGACTTCAGGCACTGAGGTAGTGTTTTGGACGACAAGATATGACGCAGTTTCCCGAACGCAGCCCATCCGAGTTGGATTCTACGAGTGACTTCTTTCTCGAAGTTGGACTTACCCATCTGGATCACTTGTCCCAGGTAATTGTATTCGTCTACAACTTCGAGAGCAGCGCCGTCAACAACAACCGGTACGGGTGTGACATGGACATTCGACATGATTTTCGTCTTGTCCATGTTCATCTTAAGACCCACCCGTTGTGAGGCGCTGTTCAAGTCCCCGAGCATTGTACCTAGTTCCTCCAGGGATCCTGCCAGGATGACTATATCATCGGCATATCGCAGGCATTCGGCATTTCTGTTTTATGACATTATAATTTAATGTTCGTAAACGGTTTTATTGGTAGAGATGTTTCAATGTGCTGCTGATAAAACTTTGTTTGTATTTCACTAGAGATTATACCCTAAGTTTTTACTTATTATAAGTCGTGAACACCTATCCCTTTTAATTAATCGTTGTTAAATTGAATCGAGTCTGATAAATGTTCAAACATGGTTGTCGCGGGAATGACATGACATACATGCCGCAAGTCAAGAAAGTTTGGAATAGATAGTTGCTGTTGGAACTATTGGCTTTTAAGAGTTCACGCGGACGAATACCCAATATTTGGGCACGAATATGACGACATTTAAAATGGTACCTAATGTAAATCCGTCAGCTACTTAATAATTAATAAAAGACCCAATTCGGAACAAATCGCTTTCCCGGTGCCCGTAAGTGACAAATTACCAGCGTCTAATGTATTTAAATGAAGGTGAAGAGCACGCCACGTCAGAATTTAGGGGTACTAGCGACATCTGGGGGATAATGGTGAAAAAACGACCCCCGACCGGGGCGCGCCTTCGCTACGTTTTCAGACATTTTATTTATGGCCAAATTGTCGCCGGGGACTTTTTAAAGAGATAAATGTAGCAACCCAATTATGTCAGCTTGTACGCCACGCTTGGACGTGGTTTTGAGAAAGAAATAGTTTGCGTAGGACTTTTTTGGAGTTAAAATATTTAGCAAATATTGCTCTTACTAACTAAGGGATTAGTGTTAAAGAATGTTTTACTTTTAAAGTCAGTTTTGGTGAACCTTGCAGTTTTTTAATAACAAAGTTATTATTAAAATTGCTACATTTTTATTAACGCCGATAAGCTGAAACAGAAGATAAAGGAACGAATTACCTATGCAACTTAAAACTTAACGTAAAGACTTATGCAATTAAAAAAAAACTAATAGAAGTCTACTCAAGCCATCCTAGCTAGCCAACCTGACCAGTATAAATTGAGCCACGCGACTTTCATTCATCAACAGTAATTAAGACCAACTACTTAACAACATTTCGTCTACAACCGATGCCAAGTGGTTCTACGAAGCAGTTTAGCTAATGGTAGCGCCATCAAGTGAAAATATAATTTCATTTGACATATCCGAATTTATTTTCGCACTTCAATCGAGGCGCGGTAATAGATCATAAACGAGCTCTGAAAATATAATTAATTGCAAATGGCGCAGAAGGTGCGATTCTGAAGGAGATTTATATCGGTGCAAGATGAATCTTGTTGTAGAATTCGTAAACTATTAGAACTGATTCAACGTGAACTATCTTCATCATCATAAAACGAACTATGTACGTTTTATGAAGACTATTAAGTTTACAAAGTATATTATTACAAGCTTTTACTTAACTTAAAATGTTTGTTAGCAGATAGACATTTTTATTTGGTGAAAATCTTGCAAGCTGAATTAGAGATGCCTCTCACATTTCTGAGTTCAAATTATATTGAAAGTATTGTTTCAGTTCTAATAACAATGGCCTGAAGGTTAACAACTTTAACAAGAAAGGCTATTATTACAGTACAAAGACATACATACACCGTTGCTACCACAATATACGAGCACAACATATTAATGGTCAATGCTGCCCATGGCAATGGGCATCTCAGTTTCTTATTAACTTGTCAACTAGCTGCTCAATCCTTTAAAAGAGCAATTCTTTTACATATATTTTCTGAATTTCGGAAACGGCTCCAACGATTTTCATGCAATTTAGTATGCACAGGGTTTCGGGGGCGATAAATCGATCTAGCTAGGATTATTTTTTATAAAATGTTGTTTTATTCGTGTTTTCAGGCAATGAAAAACTGCTAATAGACTCTTCCTGACATATATTGGCGAGTAGCAATACTAAAGCTACTACATTAGATGGCGTTGTTAAGCAACACTAAACCGAGCAAAGCTCGGTCATCCTGGTACTAACTTTTATTCAACCTGTTAGTAACAGCTATTTAGTTTATACGTATAGTGTATAAAAGTTCAAACATCATTTAGCTAATTGACGACCCAGTCTTAGTTACTAGCGACCCTGCCTGCGAAGCGAGGGATCCCGGGTTCGATTCCCGGACGGAGTAGATATTTATGTGAATAAATATTATTTTGTATTCGAGTCATGGGTGTGACTGTGATGTGTAATATGTGTTGTCCATGCCACCCACGATATTGGTAATTAACCTACTGCGGGGGTATGAGTGTGTTAGCGTTTATTTACTTAATAGTTACGCAGGTAAAGCGCTTACTTGTAACATCTTTGCCTTTAGTGCTCTGTGGACCCAAAAATAGTTGGCAGATTGGCGCGGAAAGTTCGTTGAAGTTTCGCACAGGTTACAATCTTCTAAGGATTGCAGTTAAGTAGAGATAATGGTAAGTTAAGATAACATGTATACGAGAGTGATACTTGTCAGATCACGTGTCATGCTGCTTAGATGGGCACCGGGCTTTACAAAGAGTTCTTCGTTATGTTCTCCATCGTCCCATAGTCAAACGATAACATATCTATATAATATGTAAAAGACAAAAAAATATTGTACAGATGTCCTCTATAGACTTTAAAACCATCCAACCGATATGCCCCAAAACGGTTTCATTTGAAAAGCAATAATGCGAAGATGGTATGAGACTACTAAAACAATGCATTAGGTACATTATCGATTTTCGACTTTTTCCATTCATTTTTTTGCGTAGTTGCACACACCGGGTATCCATTAGTAAATTATATTGACATTGAATATAACAATAACTTACCTAAGTATAAAACGAACTTATATAACGAACGGTTGAACTAATTAGTTGGCATACATCGAAATAAAAACATAAAACAGAAAATTAAACGGTGACTCAACACCCAGTCAACCTAACAAATTGTATCGCGCCATAAATCTTGATAAACTATATCAAAATAGAATCTTCCACTTCATCAGACGATTATAACGGAATTAATAACACCTGCTCCAAAATCAAAATATTCACTTGTCGCGCGCGATGTATCCGGCTAGCAAATTAAATGATATCGGCTAACTGCCAGGCGGCCGACTCGGCTATTAAATTAACGTCTTTAGGTGAGAACTACGGAACAAGGATATTAGAGGAATAGGTTTTAGTATTCGATACTATATTCAAATACACACCGCATAACCAATCACCGATATTGTTTATTTGTAGTTCTCCCTTTCCTCTTCTATATTCTTCTTGGAGGTCCACTGCTGAACATAGGCCTCCTCTAACTTACGCCACTCTGACCGGTCCTGAGCCTTCTGAATCCAGCGGATGCCCGCTGTCTTCTTCAGGTCATCAGTCCACTTGGTTGAAGCTTATGTAAGTTAAATTAAATGCTTTTAGAACTATGCATTAATGAAATGTGTATTTATTATCCTATCCATGCTAGCACCCTTTAATTTAACGTAAATATCCCTCAATTGTTCTCAATAACAGTGATAGCCTAACGGTTAGAATGTTGGTCTCCCGAACGGAGGGTTCAGAGTTCAAATCCTGGCACGCACCTCTAATTTTCAAATATTATGTGCGTATTAAAAGTTAATTATCACTTGCTTCGGTGAAAGAAAACATTGTGAGGAAACCTGCACACCTGAAAGTTCTCCATTGTATTTAAACGTGTGTGAAGTCTACAAATCCGCACTTGGCCAGTGTGGTAGACTATGGCCTGTTCCCCTCACATTGTGAGAGGAGACCCCTAGTCCAGGAGTGGGACAATTATGGGTTGTTGCTTTTCTTTGCTTTATCCCTAAGCGGTCAGCCCATAAATACTATATGTAGCGTCATTAACACATTGCCAGCCAAAGAAAAAAGCGGTAAATTATCTCACTCTTTGACAGTGTCTTGAGAACTACAACCAAAAATATTATTTCGATGCAAAAGCAGTTCCTGTATCTACTCGTAATTCCAATCCACTGCGCTAAACGCTCGAATGAAGTAATAAAAGTCTCGTATGTCGATTCGATCGCGTGATTCTGATATTACGACTCTATAGTACCTACTGCTAGCAGTCGCTATCAGTTTTCTATTTGTTGTGCGATGTATAATTAATAAACGCTCGCATACTCAAGTTCGCGTATTTAGTGTATTGCAAATTGCATACTGTGCATGTCGGCTGAGCGAACGGTTTCTGGTTCGATTCCCGATCGGTTAACAGTTAAACGAATTAATGTAAAATTGAATCCTAAAACTGGTGGACTATGAAAGAGCGATTAAACATTTTATTTCTTATTAATTAGCTTCTTATAGTGGCAGTATTCTCAGCAATTCTTCTGCTAGACCCACAGGATAGACTTGATATTATACATAAACTTTGGATTGTATGTATCGAAACTTGAATGAAAATTCTCAATAACTAGTCTCTATGTATGAGATATTCATAGTTGCGAAAGCCATCGTCTAACGATCGCGTGTTCCGAGTCACTATGTTACAGAACGGCTCCATTACACATTTTATTGTTCCGTATTGTTTTACTATCCTTACCGACATGAAAACTCCCATTATCGGCACGTGTGTTTTCTGGGCATATTCCACAGAGCTACAGTATAAAATTAATATTTTAAATAAGTAGGTAAGCTATTCAGAAGGTAACCTTCCTCACGAATTACATGGTCTATTGGTAAAAACATATGAAAATCTGTTGCACAGTTTTTGAGACTAGCTACCGAAGTTGCAACTGAAACACGCAGAAAATATTCCACTTTCGATTTTAGAACGGAGATCATCTTTGATCATGATTTGACTGAAGAACGTTTATAATTACCTACTGCCATGTGCGTTAGATCTGTATCTAACGCAGATGGATGTATGTAATTGTTAAAATGATCCTATGATCATCCTAACAATTACATAATTAATCCCCATTGATGTCGCACGCACATAAATAATTGTAAAACTTAATGTAATATGAATCAAAAATCTATTATTTTTTATGCAAACCAACGTCATCATTCTCCTGAATAGGACGTGGTATAATCCAATCGCTAGAGTCAATAAAAGGTCGCGAGGCTAAAAAATCGCGTGACGCCAGCTTTAGTTCACAGAATGAACGAAGCTAATGGCTCCATTACTGAACTACACCGTGATTATTTTTCTTTCGATAGTCTGAATGTGTTTCTTCTTGTGGACTTTAGCTTGTTATTAGGAAAAGGGATATTAGAGATAGAGAACATTTATTTTAAGAGCTTTTTATTTTGATGGCTTGATGGAAAAATTATATTCTTTTTAATCGTAATAATAAAAAGAAAATTTTGCATGGAGAAAATCGAAAATGTACCTAACGCGTTGTTTAAGTGGTCTCAAACCATCTTCGCATTATTGACTTTCAAAAGAAACCATTTTGGGGCATTTCGGTTGGATGGTTGCAAAGTCCTTAAAGGAAATACGTAAAAACATTTTTTGTATTTTATATATCATATTACCTAGATCATGCACTACACCCAATTCATAACCGTGATTTCTTTCTTTCTTTCTGTGTTTAAAGATTTTGTTAATTCATAGCCAAAACGGTCACAAGTATCCGGATAATACATCACTAGTTCATTCTACCGCTGTTCACGTTTAAATTATACGCAGATATTTTGAATACATGATAATGCATTTAAAGCCACGATTTCGGGACAAAGATGGCGTAGTTCGTGGCAATGCATAATCATCTCCAAACAGCATCCGCAGTCGCCTGGGCCGTCATTTTGCTTAGTTTATTACGCTCTAGCTACTTTAAAGCTGTACCACGTGTTGATCTTATAAAATTAAAGCAATAAAATGTATATTTTTGTTTGCAGTTACTGTTTATTCAACACCCTATTAGAGATAACGAGCAGTGTCAAATCTGCTAAGATTTGACAAATCTAGTATTTTTGAATGAGCAATTCTTGTATATGTCGTAGGTAAATTGTCAAAGCCGTGATATTATAATTTAACGGTAAACGCATAGATAGCAACTTTCATGACCATGGCAGATGGTGGGGACTTACCATCAGGTCGTCAGCTCGTCTGTCGACAAAACACTTTTAAATAAGTTTATGATATCAATAAAAACGAAAACGAAGTCTTACCTTTTTCAAGTCCTTATTAATATCAGTGTCATCCGCTTTCCTTTTCTCGCAGGAGAGTATGCAGTTTTTTCCGTTGTCCTTTTCGCCCTGAAACCAAAGAAAATATTATGTTAATAATAAGGAAATTTTGTTATCACTAGAATTTCTAGATACGGTTAGTCGAACAAGATTCCACTATCACCATTATTACATTCTAGTACGAAATTAGTTCAGCCCCAATAAAACCGTGTTATTTCACCGATTGAACTATCCAAGTAACTCCCCAAGGAGACGAATGGTACGTGGAGCAGGTAAGTTTGATCGTAGCAAATACGGAAAGATTCCGATTACCGATCGCTTAAACCCCAGAGAGAACCTTGCAAGTGGTATGAGTACGTGGGCAGAAAATTACCTACTAATGCATTAAAAGTATGAAATTAATATTGTTATCGTCCGTGAATCCTGGGTACTAAAAATAAATACAAAATCGCCAGGACTATCAAAAATATAGGTTTTATTTGAATTATATAATATTTTAGATTACATCATTATACTTCAGGTTTTTGTGTCAATTAAAATATCACTCTTTTTTCGCTTTTTCTTCAACACAGATATTTTTACCTCTAAAACCGTAACTATATTCACCGTCGCGATACATATTAACAGCTGAGAGCAACAGCTCCAGGCCGCTAGTAAAGTCTTTAAAACAAATCACTGTATATAAAAATGAGACGCAAATTAATTTGGATGTCAGCCATCCGTCCATTACCGTCGTGACTAATTCTATTTATAAGAAAGAACAATGTAAAACATTATTCAAGAGGAATTTCGGCCATTTGCAATTCTACCAAGCAGTTACTTACTGAATTTATTAACGTCGTGTATAGATGAGAATCTCAGAGGTCGAAATGTAATAAATATGTCCAATTACGAGTATTGTTTTTGAAATAAATTTAGGAACAAACGGACAGTAACACATTAGCGCGGTGATATGTGATTAGTAATACGCCAATTTTACTAATAACATTGAGATAGCCTCTAGCTAAAGTCTCGTTATACTGAAAATATACTGTGTTGAAAAAAACAGAAACACAATTTTTTTCACTTTAGTTGAAATGCATAAAAATGCTTCTGTTTATAGAATTATTCAATTTTGCTTGTACATTCAAAATTTGCGATACAATTTCACTCACATAATTGCCATCTGAACGGTACGACAAGACATAAATAAGGATATAACTTTTAACATCCTTGTATTACTTAGGCTGGGGGCAGGAGAACTGCGCGCGGCGTGACGAGGATGTATATCCGTACCGTACGCGCCGAATGTGCCGCATTGGTATGATGACCTGATGCGGATGACAGATGCGTCGGCATAATGCTTATCCTTAATAATGTATAGAGCGACATGGGTATAATCCAAATTAGGTTGTTTACACACTACAAGGGAGCGGTAGCGGTACGTTGAAGTACCGGTCTGGAGGCGGCGGCGATACGAACGTTGCCGGGCTGGTACCTGCGCGGAGTTCTATACATTGAACGCGTATAGATGTTTGTACCGGCCGGAATCAAATACTGTACCAAATAACACAATTCCATCGGCTAACGATAAAGCTTATCAAATTGACGGTGATAAATAACACGAAATAACCTTTAACCGGTGACACCACAGCACTACACAATCGCAGAAAACTTATAAAATGTCCCAAGGTCACATTGCTAGGCAAACAGTGGGAATAAACTTCAGATATTTCATTAGGCCGCAGCGGAGATATTGCATTAATATAGAATTTCATTTATCCCGCAGGTGAGGCTGGAGCCGCGTGCCTACCGTCTTCGGCCTTGAACAAGAATTATTGTTCTGAACGGACCACTGCTACGTGACGTACGGCATTCACAGAGTTCTCTTCGGATTTAACGCTTCATATAATTATGGTCACGTCTCAAGGTAAGTTTGTTTAAGTCATCGCCTATGGATATTTTATAATGTACTCTAAGACTCCCTAGTCTTTTCTTATTAGAATACTTTTCACTTAATTTAAAGTGAATAATATTCTTCGGATATTTTTTGTGAAATTTGAAGTAAAAATGGAGTAACAAATGCTTCGGATGCGAGAAATATCTATGTTTTTGCTAAGAAGCAAATATTAGGAGCCGATACTTAATCAAAGTTTCCTCGGGTAAGTTTTCATCGATGGCTACCAGAACCTCATATCAGTTAAGAGCCATCAATAACGCAAGATGACCGATGGTTTGCGGGATTCCTCTGACAGATACGGCATCTGGAATGTGTTTTTCACCATAACTGATTTTACTTGATTTATTGCTAAATTGGCTTTACCACTGTAGTGTGTTGTTTATGAGCAAAGATAGACGATCCTAGATAGTCCGATTATAGATAGTCTATCCAAAGTCATCGATTGAGTTGAGTAACGTAACGTGAAGGATTTGGCTGGCTCGGATGTGAGATGACACTAGAGTACTCTTTTAGTATAGGGATGTTGACAGTAACTGTAAATTAATATAAATTTATGTATTAATGGTAACATTTAAACACCTATGATATTATTCTTTAATCGAAATGAATCACAATAAATTAAATATCATTAATTTAAAATATTAAAAATAGTAATCACTGTCACATGATCTCAAACGTCATTTTGAAGATAAGACGTCATTGTCCGTATTTTATAAGCAAATTCAACGAACTTCAATAGACCGCAAGTATTGAATATCGGTTAGTGACGTCACATGACGTTTTTGGTGCGAAATTTGATATTGATTTTTGTTTTCCAATTTTTGATTTTAAATTGAACATTATTATTTATATAATATATTTTTTTCGTGAACATTAAGGTTTTATCTATAAACTAAAATTGAATTCTAAAATTAGTCAACATCTCTATTAGATTAGTAACTTGCAATGAAAGGACCCAATGTTATTGCCTCATCTTTTGTTCTGCATGGCTTGGTTTTATTTAAGCATGGGTGCAGTCTAGACTACACGATATTTCTGACATCATAACATACATTTATTGTTATGTTCTATACTTTATTCACTCGTGGTACAATGTCATTGGAACGCAGAAGAAACTTGGCTGACATACTTAAATTTCGATTTAAAGTTTTTATTTTTAACAAAATGCTCTTTGATTATTTCAGCTGATTAATTTGATACTATTTTGAATTCCACAAATTTTATGATTCTTGTGAATGTATTATGGTTCAGAATTATAATAAAATTAGTACAACATATAATTAAAAATTATAGTTGAATTTTTATAATACTAGTAATGCGTTATACCTATGGTATGGTGCGTTATACCTAAACAATTATGTACTATTATTTCTTCTGTGACCTAAAGATCAACTACTTCGAAATACGAATAATGGTTTTAATAGAATGTTATTTAGAGTTGTCAAGTAAGTAGCGTTTGTTTTAATGCAAATAAATTCTTGAAAACATTTAACTGTGGTTTAATTACAATTGCAATAACCTTTAATTAGCCACGATACGCGTACCAAATAACCCTCAGCAATTATGATTTCAAGAAACAATAGCGATACAAATACAATTGTATTCAAAAGAATAATAAACGGTCTAACAACAGAGACTAATGATGAAAATAGTGGAAATTCCACAAAATTTCTACAACGAATGAACGAGCGTTCGCTAATAACTTGCGGTTAATGACTTGTTTCACTATATACTGGTGGGCGAAAGTTTTATTTCAATAAATTATGTAGTCCCACGCGAATCGGAATATGTGAGGATGAATGAGATGCAATGAAGAGTATGCAATGTATATGTTGCCAATTGCCATCATGTGGGGTTATAGTCCATCATAAGGCCGCCTTTTGTGTTACCTATCTTCCTATCTCTTTAATTGTTATGTGTACAATATGGAGTATTATTATTATATGGAGTATTATTATTATATGGAGTATTATTACCATTATGTCACTGGTCAAACTACTCGAATTAAGGTCGCCTTGAAAACCAGCGGTCATGGTTTGCTGCGGCCAGTGCTGAGTGTGGCCTCATTTCATCAAATTCTTCCTGCTATATGTTTAACATAATATTATAAGTATAGTGTAAGAATATTGCCTATTTGTACTGCAGTGTTAATTTGAAGAAATAAATTCTATTCTATTATATTCTATATCTCTAAAGTTAGTTTCCCGGGTCCTAGATATTTATACAGTGTGCGGCTTGTGTGGAAACACAGGTCTGTCCAACATATAGAAGCTTCTTTGAAACATTAGGCCCCGTCAAAATCATTTACATTCACAACGAAATTCACATACGGTTCATTTAATTTTTTCACGTGGTTCAAAAGTTAGTACAAAACACAGGTGGCAGCCCTTCAAAGGGATAGATCGTTTGAAAATCTTTTATCGCTTCTAGTGAACAGTGAGACACATCATTTCTGAGTACAACGCGCGGATGATTGCCTGCGCCGACCATTTCGAGCGCAGTGGAGTGCTCTCAGAAAAGTTAAATTTTAGGCATGCAAAAAATATCACAATGAACATCAGCGTTCCCTTACTTCCCTCCCAACGCATACCGCTCTAATTTGACAAAATAAGCTTCGAAAGTATTCTCATTGCACAAAGCGACGGTAACGTTATTAGTACTTACTTGCCCCATAAATTACGTTTTTAATGGACCTCTATCGGCCCCTGGAAGAGCCATAAATCAAAGGTGGAAGCCAGTATTAAATATAGACGTGCGGAATTAGAGGGTTATAAAAGTTTTCAGGTCGAATGATGCATTTTACAATTTACATAGTCCAACGCGAATCCAAATCTTATTACTAAACTAATAGAGTTTATTTTCCGCGCGAATATTTTTCGCCGCAATATGACATTTAATCTTTGCAGTTAGCGTTTTGATTAGGTTTTGATGCGGGTCCGTTTTGTTTACTTAAGACTTTATTGATTTTAGTATTGAGGTTTTTTAGCAGAAATTGGTGGATAGGTAGCATCTTTGGTCGAACTTCCTTACATTAAAATATGTAACAATTGACCCTAAACCAACTAGGTTTGTGTTTTTGTTTTTATTATAAATTAATAAATCAATTTTGATTAGATTTTCATATACCAAAAGTTTTATAATTTTCGAAAATGTGCATTGGTTAGAATTGTTGTTTAGAACATGCAGCTTGATATCCGCATTGTACATTGTAATATAATTATAACTTCCCGACTAACAGTAAACTAAATTCAAATAACGTAGTCGCTAGCATCATCTCCTTTAAACAAAACCTAAAACAACATTGTTCTTGCTTACGGCATAGTACCAAAGTATATACTGTATAGTATAAACTGTCTGTCTGTGTGTTTATTGAGACACATGTAAACCAGAACAAAGACGAGACAAAGCTTCAATCGCACTGAATCCGCCGAAACGCAGCCGCGGATGTCTACGATCGATAGCTACATGCAACCTACGGCGTAGCTACGGTACGCTACGTAGCGCTACGGTTGCTACGGCAATGATAAGGTTTCATTGCGAATAGAGCCCTGGGGAGCGGTTGAGCTCGAATAGTTTTTCTTACAATTAATGATCGGAGCGTTGAAAAATGCGGGGTAGACGGGTTTTGAATGGTTAACGAGTTACGATTTAGTTTCGGTGGGTTCTGACGACCCTTACTCCGCCTTTTCCTTATAGATTTTTTCTTTAAGAAATAGGTATTTTTTTATCTTACCCATCATAGTATCTCAGTCCATGTGATTGGATAAAAGATTTAGTAGTTAGGTAGGTAGGTAGTAGGTAGGTATCACAAAAAATACTCGTAAAATAAACTATAAAATAACGAGAAGAAAAAACAGATCGTACATCAAGTTAATTATTAGAAAATTATCGAAACAACAACAAAGGTCTTAGGATGTCTCAATGTCTTACCAAAACCACAAACTCGATGACAAAGAGAGGCAAAGTTGAAGACAAATTGGTATTGAGAAAATAATTCTTTGGAGACTTTCTATTCCAGAGTGACTTTGACTAACTTACGGGAGGGTTACGGAGAGGTTACGGATGTCGAATAAATTAGGTATCCAAACGACCACAGATACTATAGATGAAACTTCAACGGGACCGAATTCTATCTTTTAATTTTACGTAAGTAGGATTTGTATGCATAGTACTAATATGCTACTTTAAATAAATATTTTTAGTAATTATAAAAAAGACTGACAATCATGGAAAAAATAGCCATGGTTACTATTTGTAACTTATTTCACATCTTACAAAGGATAAGTAAATATGATGGAAATAAAAACATTCAATAATTAACCTTACATACAAAAATAATAAAAAAATAACAAAATTTAAACGCTTCCGAAACAACCCTATCCTATTTATATAAAATGAAAGATTTTAGGCATCAAAAAATCTCTACCTATCCATAAATATCGAACTCTAACTCCGCTGATTTTTCAGATCCACGCTATTCCATGACTACCTCTAAAACTTCAAATACAATTTCGTACAAGTATTTGTACGGATCAAATTCGTTAGGAATTTTTGCCGTAAAGAATTTCCTAACGTTCTGTTCGAGTCGCATCCCGCGTTGAAATGTAGGAACTTGTAGTAATCCCGTAATTTAGAGTTGAAAAGTTAAGTTAGTTCCCTCAAAGGGATGCCTGACAGAACTATATTAAAGTTTCTCTTGACTTTTGTGGTTTTAATAAGGAGTTTAATTAGCTTACTTATACTGTACATAGTAAGCACTAGGTACTAAGTAGTAAGTAATATACTAATTTTTAATTGAATTATTCCCCGTGGATTCTACTTAAGTAGAATAGGACCATTCTCACCTCTTTCTGAGATGTCGTAAAAGGCAACTAATAGGATATTCCAGGAGACCGGCAGCAGCTCTCTGAGTAATATGATCACCTATTGCGGTCACCAACACGCACTGGCTAAGCGTGACAAAAGTCCAAGGCCTCTGATGTTCAGGGCCTCTGATGTTCAGGGCCTCTGATGTTCAGAGCCTTTAAGAAGAGACCTATGTTAATGGTAGCCCACGGTATTTTACACTGTGCAGGTTGTAACGAAGTATGTTTAATTTAACCAAATAGTATGACACTGCAAATTATAGTTTCATACAAAAGAGTACCGAAACATTTGAAACCCAAACAACACTATACAGACTTCTTAACTTTTTCAAAAGTACAAGTCTGCGAAGCCACGGAAACGCAGTTAAATTTGGAATTCTACGTGCAAGCAGGACCGTAATATATCACTGTCGCCGCCGATCAACAAGTACGGAAGAAGGGCCACCGCCCACAGCCCACAGCCGAAATAACAATGGATTGTGTCCTGAAGTAATATAAATCAGACGCGCGGTTCGTGGGTTGCGTTACAGGCAAGTCTGGCGACGGACACTTGGGCTCACGTACGGGAGTTTTATTGATATGAATGAGCCGTGAATTTGAGAGATTTGTGAACGTAAAGTTATGGATTGAATAATATATATTATATAAATAAAACACAAAGAATGTTTGTACGGATGCCCTTTATAGACTCTGAAACCATCGAACCGATATGCCTCAAAATGATTTAATTTGAAAGGCAATAATCCGAAAAAGGTTTGAGACCACTAAAAAAATGCATTAGATCAGCGGTCGGCAACATGCAGCCCTCAGATGTTTTACCTATTTTTCTACCTTTATAGCCCAAACATACGGTAATAGGTCTGTCTATCTATGTACCTATATTATATGGGATATAACCATTTATATGTAGATACATTGGCCTTCTAGGGTTAATATCACAAGTGTAGCTCGCCTTTAAATTATTTTGCCACCTTGTGACCCTTGCTTGTCAAAAACTTGCCGACCGCTGCATTAGGCACATTCGGTCCATTGATAAAGTCGATTTTCCACTTTTTCAATACAAAAATTTGAAGATAATATCATCAACTTCAAGCAATAATACTAACACGCCTAGACGCTTCTTGGCGTGTTAGTGTTATTGCCTTATCAGTGACGATAGTTATGTAAAAATGGCGCATAATACAGATGTCAACACTGATAATTATGTCCTTGTCATCAGAAAAACTTTTAGCGTAGTGGAACACGTAGGGTATCCGCTAGTACATATTATGAAATGAAGTCCCTCGGCCGCGTCTATCTGTCTGTATGAATGCGATAAACTTAAAAATTACCGAACGGATTTTTGTACGGTTTTCACCAATATTGCAATAGATGTAGTGTGGCTCCTGATGAAGGTTTAAGTGTATAGTTCGTTATGGTCTTATGTAAATTGACCAAAATCCATGCGGGCAAAGCTGCAGGCGAAAGTCAGTGATTTACAAAATTCCAAATTAGATTCAGTCTTTACAAACACCCGGATCTAGAGTAATTTTCTCCGGTGCATTGGTTGAGTTGGTGGCAAATCGAAGAATAAACGATATCATACCACCTGGAAGTCCTAAGACAATTCTAGACGTTTATCCTAACAACTGTAATCGAGACGGCTTAACATATTTTACCAAGGACGGAATCGCACGTGAACTATTGATATTTGCGGTCACCCAAGCTACTACCGACTGCCAAAACTGTTTAGACAGGTAAACATCAAGGCGAAATTACTTGGATTAAACAAACGGTCGAAATCTTTCTCAGCTAGAAGCGCAACCCGCGATGTACATCCTACTTTATAGGGTTGTCGATAAACCATCTTATGTCAAGATTTTGTGACCGAATAACAATAGACTACAAGCAAGATACTCTGAAACAGTATTTTGAATAATAACAGCGTAACAAGGACACTAAAGAACCTACTTTATGCGCAAGCTGTTATATAACTTTTGTCTGCGGTTCCACTCGCTTCAGTGTACCACTAACCCCATTTATCTCACAATGAAATTATTGCATAGCGCGAAATTTCCTTTATAGGAGACGGGAGAATATTGTAGTGATGTTCAGACATCAGGTTGTGAATTTTAACTTGATACGACCTTTTATATTTACCCACGGCTTCGCTGAACTAAAGCTAGAAACATTTTGTTTTTGAAGCGAAACTTCTTTATCGACGTCGTGGAAAAACGGGGTTAAAGAAAAACATACCTAACGTTTTCTTATAAGGTTTTACGTTCACATCTGCATTAGGGCTTTACAATTTAATATTTTGAAAGCAGGTTCCTGAATAGAACAATGGTTTATGCAAACCTATCATATTTTTGAAAGACTTTTTTAATGATACCCCACACTATGGGGTAGACCAGAAAAAAAAATCATCCTCAGTTTACCTATAGGCGAGATCCCTGAAAAAAAAACTATTTAAAAAAATGTATTCTACGACTTTGTAGTTTTAATAAAAATTGTTTATACTAATACAAAAAAATACTTAACACTATAATATGGTAAGCTCACAACTTAAAAATAATTGGTACAATCTGCCCTCTCAAGTATTACAGTAGTATTAGTAGAGGTAAAGGAGAAATGACTATTGTGCAAAAGAGTCCGTCAAACAGTGTTAAATTGATGGCGCAACGGTAAAAACAGGGTAAATTTGGACTACGTGAATAGTTGAAGTTTGGTATACAGGACTGTATACAGAATTTGGACTACGTGAATAGTTGAAGTTTGGCTGTATACAGGACTGTATACAGAATTTGGACTACGTGAATAGTGGCAGAAGTGGCAATGGGCTGGCCATGTAGTGCGAAGACCGATAACCGTTGGGGAAGAAAGGTTCTCGAATGGCGCCCCCGTCTCGGAAAAAGGAACACAGGATGCCCCGACCAGGTGGACTGACGACGTGAAGAAGACAGCGGACGTCCGCTGGTTTCAGAAGGCTCAGGACCGGTCAGAGTAGCACAAGTTAGGGGAGGCCTATGTTTAGCAGTGGACCTCCAAGGGCTGATGGATGGATGGATACAAGACAGTGGTCTTACTTTAATCCTTCACCAACTGCTACATTCTTACCATACTATTTGCATGCTAGCGCCAATTCACTGCTTATAGCTGAACACTTTTTTAACTTTCTCCTCTTATGAGTCAGTTCCCCTTTACTTTATCCTCAATGGTGTTTTTACCATTATATACAAGCTTCTAAACAGATCCATATTGAATTGTAACATACAGGGTATAAAGTAGGCTTTATGATCCATAAACGTTTCGTACCAAATTGATGGTGGCGTCATCGGTCGCCCGCGTGCTTTATGACATTTTAAGTGACGTCTAATATGCTTTTATGTATGGTGACGCAAGTTTATTACGTGTTGGGAGAAGTATTTACTTCTTTACTATAGTAGACAGTTCTTTCCTAGTTGACTTTCCTAAATAAATAATATACCTAAACAAGCTAACGATGTTAATAAGCCATACAAATTCGCAGATGTGCTATGTGGTGGTAAGTGCTCCATGTAGCCTATGGACCTTAGTAATACCGGGTAATCTAAGGTAGTACCAAAGAAATAAGCGATGCATTGCCGAAAGACGCAAGAGACCGCCATTTTATTGGTTGTCTTCTGACCAGACCGCGAGATCCAAACACATAATACTCACGATCCATTTTTTAAAAGAAAACCAGTACCTATAAATTTAAAAATTAGAAAATCCCGCCTGCTATCAATAATGCTATCATGAATTAATTTATGTCTTTTTAAAATCCTTATCGTGAGCTCTTAAATTTGATACCCATATTGCATTATTCAATTTATTTTTATTTTTTGATAAAAATAGCCACCTCTACAGAGAGGTTTGATAAATACTTAATTTTTACCTTTTTTTTTAGTTATGGTAAAGATACAAATATTCTATATTGTTCACCAATTTTAACACAATAAAAATACATCAAAATAAAAAAACAATCGGCGGTTTTATTGCTAATCAGCAATTTCTTCCAGACAACCTAAATAGCGGAAAATTACATAGGACAAAGATTTATAAAGAAGATACCGCGGAATTAGTAACTTAACCAGTAACTTCCAGGCAGTCGAGTAAAAAGGTTTCAGATTGATAATACAACTTTTGTAAAACCATTCATGTTTTAGGCCATTCATTTCTCGGGCTTTGAACGACGCGACGTATGATTGGCTAAAAAGTGTCACGTGACCGTTTTCGTAACACGAATTTGACGTTTACACTGGAATTTGGCTAGAATTAAGAGTTCATAACAGACCGCCAGAACTCGGAAAACTACGCAAAATAGCCACAGGTCGTTGTGCGTTTATTTCTAGAGCGGTTCTTTACTATACTTGCTATATCTTATCCAGAAAATAATCAAAGTCAAGAGTTATTAACAAAATAAACACACTATACTAGAGCGGGTAACGTTCAGTACATAAACCTAGTATACAAATTAGTGGCAATGTTGACACGTAGTTAACTAATTGACTAGAGGGTCATCAATCTAGACGTTCTAAGCTAATCCTTGGCTTAGCGCATAAATCGCTTAGCAGATCTAGTCGCAACATTGTACGTCTGTGTGTATAATCATGACGCATTACGATTTGGTAAAATCAGTGATTAATGTGTGAAAAGCACTGCTTTAGGGGAATAGATTTGATTTATACACGCATACTAGATTGAGACTTCATCCATCCTGAGTTGAAGACATACTTATTCACGAATACTTAAGACGAAGCAGAAACAAGAAAGGAAAAGAAAAGAAGAGGTCATCAGCACTAAAACAATATTTTAAATCCAAAATCTTGAGGATAAGAGGAAGTTTCTAATAAAACCTTAAGATTTCACCCCCACAAACAGGTTCAGACAAATAAAAGCGTAAGTCACCAAGTTTTTACTATCTCACTATTTGCCGTGAATGATGTAGGATGTGGGATATTAAAAAAGGTACAGAAAGCAGGCTTCACCGACGAACAGCTGTAATAGTCGTCAGCGCGTGTTCGGCCGCCACTGCCTAGCATTTATCAGTTCGCCCTGATATATCGCGGTCTTGTCACGTCACCCATCAATACGTTATATCTATTGCAATGTAAGTATTGGCCGTGTTTTGGCAACCTCAAAATTCAAAATGTTCTAATACCTTTAAACGAGCAATTCTTGTATATTTATACATATATTCTCAGAATCTCGGAAAAGGCTGCAACGATTTTCATGAAAGGAGGGTATGCAGAGGGTTTCGGGGGCGTAAATCGATCTAGCTAGGATTCATTTTTAGAAAATGTCTTTTTATCCGTGTTTTCAGGCAATGAAAAAGTACTACAATAGACTACTCCTGACATCTACAGCAACACTATACGGAGAAAAGCTCGGTCATCCGCGTACTAAGTATAAAAAGAGGTAGATATCTGTGACCAAAGTACCAAATACCAAATAAATTTTACCACAAAAACCAATTTCAATAAAGTAGCCTTTTTTATGCCTTGAGAAGGCAAACGAGCAGACAGGTCACCTGATGGTAAGTGATCTCCATCACCCAAGGACATTAATAACAATGGGGCCGTCACCAATGCATTGCCGGCCTAGAAGGATACGATAGACCCACTTCTTAAAAGACCCATGTCATGGAATAAGATCCCTATGTCTTGGAATGAGGAACACTAAAATTATACATTTGTTGATAGCAACGTAAAATAGACGTAATTCGGGGGAATTTGATTCACACTTAACTGGATTTCCGTGTAAATGCTTTCAGATGACATTTCATTTACATCAGATTACCAGTGGCATGCAAATATATCGCAGGAGATATCTACCGTAATAATCCCAGGTAACTAAATTTAAACTTACCAACAGTTTTATTGCTAGATTTGTGTAACGACATCGCATGAAATAATTTCCGTCGAAGATAAAACACATAACGCTTAAACCCCGAGAAGCGTATAACTGCCATAAACAGTTAAACGCAAATATGAACTTTAAACAGACATATTTAAGGCTCATTTCAGGAAGTCTTGTTACGATATATATTTGTTACGCGAATGGAATGTTTTATATACTGTTTTGGAAAGTTTATGGAGGAAATTGAGAAAGACATAAGTTCATCACAATCATAGATATATTATTATCCTATTAACGTACGATCACACTGCCATAAAATGCCCTAAAATTGTTTATTTGTTCTTCTTTTAGATCTTCTGTACAAACAAAAGGAGAAGGCAATATAATATCCAAGACCGCTAAATAAGATGAGTAACTAAGTGCCACATAGCACAGTTTACCAACATTTCGAGATGTTGGAGAACCTTCAGGTGAAGCAAGTTTTTCATGATATTTTCTGCACCAAAACTTGTTTAACAATACTACGTAAATATAATAAGAACATGAACTCAGGCCGCAAGAAATAAAGGTAATTATAAATATTACATAGTCATACCTATACCACAAAAGACATAATAGTACATAATTGTACCTATACATAATCGTCAGCTTTAGGTTTCAACAACAAAAAAGGAATAGAAGGCAATCCATTCCAATTAAACTAAACGTAGCTACCCTCGAATTTGATCCGAGAAAATTGGGAGCTATTAAACCCACGGGGATCCGAAAGTCGATATCGAAAACCGAGGTTTTTGCGATGGGATTCTATCAAATTCTATTCGCAAAGTAAACACGGCTAAATTACCTCAATAATTCGATTAGAACCGCCGCTCTGGGCGGGTAAAAAACGTTTGATTAAGATTGAATCGGATTCTTCATACGTGATTAATAGTGATCGATTCCGCCAAATTTTAGTACCTATCAGATTACAGCGGTGAATTAATAGGGGACTCGTTTTGGGAAATATACCTTTTAGGGTATCCTAACCGGTTTGCAAAAATACGACTCTTATAGATATTATATTACGTCAGATTGCAAATGCACCAAGTTATTTTTATGTTTAATTTTATTTTTAGTGATATGTAAGTGTATTTTTAGTGATATTCTAGTATCCATTACATACTAGATTTCAAATATACTTAGGTACAAACAAAGTGATGAATAAGTTCAATGAACTCGTACACGCAGGAATATACGTAAGGTTTACTTAAAAGTATTGAGTCACGCGATTTTACCAGCTGCCTCGCAATATTGTTGTCAGTCGGTGGTTTGCATAGTTTGAACAAATAAAAAACTGTTTAGTTTAACATAATATACAACATTCGTCATAATCAATCACCAAAGGTTCGGCGTTAGTCAAACCCCGATTTGATTGTACTATACGGCATTTAATTTGTCTAAGATCGGTTGTAGAATTATGACATAAATTCATAACGAAACACATGTTATTAGCTTAAATCGCAACTTAATGGAAAAAAGCATAAGTCGTGTTACTTTTAATTTTAGTAATTAATGTGATTGGAAAGAGGGACATGCTCAATTTTTTTTCAATTTTTAACATTATTCTTGACGGTTTTGTGCAAAAAATCCTAATGTGAATTCCTCTGAATACTTACTGATATTTTAACAATGATCTTAGAAAAAAGGGGTTATGATTTTTGTGTTTTAACAGTTTTTTTACTCTCCAGTAAAATTGCAATTTTCATCTTATGCCTTTTTTCTACTGAGGGTACGAAATTATACTCTTGTCAGACCTGAGGTTGGACTAGCCTAACCAAAGAGTGGCGTAGCTTTGATGTCTTCCTATACACATACAATAACAACTTTGTAGCAGTTGCAGCCCAGTCAGTAATGAGAACCCAAGTCAAGTGTTGGTCTGATTCCCATTCGCAGAAGTTTATGTAACGTGTAAATGTTTGCTGTCAGGGAAATATCACGAAGATCGTGCTACTCGCATCTCATAGATTCATCCATGCCATTGTCAACACAAGGAAACCTAGCATCGTAGTATGAATATATGAGATGTTTTGTATTAAAACGAAGACTCCATGTGAAGTATCACACGTGGTTTTTTGTGTAAATTTTAAAGATACTCTCGCTCATACTTATAGCTACGTCTCCCTCAGCGTGGAGATGATATAATTGTCAGCGAAATTAGCCTCTAGCAGTCGTATAACCATACCAAATTTACTTGTCAAAATAAAACGCTACTCTCTGTGTTCAAGACCGCACACAGGCCCGCCATTCATGATTGGCTCATTAAATGAAAAAGGAGCAATTTAAGCATCCCATGTAATAAATTTCGATCGTCTGGTGAGTGAAGTACGACTTAACTAATTTTATCAGCCGTCAGCACCAATTTATGTAACGAAATTTTTTTTTCGGATTGAGTCAATCTGATTAGTACATTGTCCCACGATAGGGCACTTACTGTCTCGATAGTCCCATGGGACAAGTGACACTACTATTTTGGCGAAAACGTCTCATGCATCAATTTATACGAGCTGATTTACATGTTTAAGTGTCCAACTGAATAAAATTTTTGTACACACAAACTGAATTTACATAGAGTTTCACAAAGGTTTAAAAACAGCATTTAAGTAGGGTAGAAAACGTATTAAAATTTAGTTTGCTGACAAACATTGGTGTAACTACTACGCCTTAGGCACTGAGGTATTAAGTATTAGAACGTTTGTGATAACGACCCACGGCCCCTCGGGGAAGGTCGCTTTTTCAATGGGCGACACGACACGACAATGACATCTTATGGTTTAGGCGCAAAATGTCCCATTCGCATAATGTCCGATCGTATGTATGTATTGTGTACATATGCAAAAATTCATTGTTTGCGTGCGAGTGGTTGTTTTGTTAAATGTGCTGTCACATCAGTAGATAGCAGTATTGGGGTGGCAAAAGACATACTAATGCCATATCGGCATATTAGGGTGACATTCTAAAGAAGCCGGTCCACTTGGTGGTAGACTTCACATGAATTATAGAGCCGTGTGGTTATCGTGTCGTCATCGTGTCATTCAATATAAAGCGGCCGTTGGGACACGCCTCGTTCATGCGCTATCTACATGTCACAAACGGTCTAGGCACCTTTGGTAATTATTTAATTAACCCTTGGTAATATCACCCCTGCAAAATAAATACAATGAGAGCGGCGGTTTATACGACACCGCTTAATTAATCTTTATATTAAACAAATAAACAATAACTTTTTATTATTTGGGTTGCGTAAAATACTCGTGTTTGGTGGGTAGCTGTTATTTTATTAATTAAAGAAAGGACACGTAATAATAATATAACGTTACAATTTTCATAACAGAAAAAAATTGGCTACTGTATGCAAATGGAAAATGTTAGTCACCTTCAAATTATGTACGAACATTTTATTGTTATGTTAGCGTTTCACGGCTGTTCCAAGTAATGGTCTGGGTCATTCTAGGCACACAGCGGACAAGCCCGTTTTTTTCCTGTTTGATAAGTATCCTATATCTTATTTCAGGTCATGGTATACCTGTATACGGATTTTCATGAAAAGTGTGCTAAAATACATGCGTTAAGTTCAAGTGCGTTAAAATCCGTAGTTTTTTTTTATTAATGAGCAATACATACTTTACAAACTTTCATATTGGTAGGATGGATGGATGGATGGATGTAGTAGGACTAGGGGACAAACGAGTAAACGAGTAGACGAACGTAGTATCTGATGGTAGGTAAGTGTAGGTCATCGCCGATGCATTGCCGGACAAGAAAGACGATAGAAATATAAGAAAGAAGGAATAAATCAGCTCTAACAATACCCTGGCTGCCAGAGATTGGAATCACTCTACACAAATAAAGACTGCACTATTAAAATTATTGTTGTTTTTTTTTCTCAACAGCATTTCAATTCCCCCCTATTACCAGTGACACGGTATGTAGTCTATGAAGCGTAATTAGCTTCCGTACCTACCATGTCAAATACCTGTGTCCCGGTTCTAATTGCAATGGGAAGACGTGACCTATTGCTTGGGACACCGCCAACGGCCAACGCGTGATTGATCGCCAAGCATTTTACACTTCGACCGCACGGACTTCGGAATACCTGACGTGCCGGTGCTCGTGGTACCACCAAGCATATTTGTTGCCGAGGAAGATGTAACAAATAACTAGTGTTTAAATATAATATTTAATAAGTTGTTATGCTGATAGACTCGATCGTCGTCTACCATGCCAGTATCTGTGATGATTAGGCGTATTGATAGTTTTTTGTTTTGGCATACCATTGACAACCCGGTTATTTAATTAGTCTGTTCAATTTCCGACCGGATCAGCCCTTTATGTTGCAGATAAATTTTAATTCCCGGCTCGTGAATGATTCTCCATGCAAAGGTTTCGAACTGCACTTACCATATCAACAATAAATAAATTCCATATTTAAAGAACATAATTATGTAGGTACGTAAGATGCCAAAAAGTTTTCATACTTAAATGAATACCCTCATTCAATACTACCATAAATATACCCATAAGCACATAATATAGATAAGTGTTGTGTGTATGTGTGATTGTGTGAAACTTGACACAAATAGGCCCATTAAAGTTTCATACGGGTGTCAGCAACTAACAGGCTGTGGCTGCGGAAGGTCAAGTAACTCGGTTGGTGCAAGTTATAATCGTTTACTTTGTATAATTTTTTTCGGCTGGCGCTCAGTCCGCGGCTGTACTCGCGTTATTTGAGATTATGCCTGTGTGCTAAGTTTCATGAAAATCTGTTCAGTAATTTTCCGTGAAAGAGTAATACGCATCGTACCAAACCAATGATGTTTAAATAAATATAGATACGTTATACCCTTACAAATCAACCGAAAAATCTGTTCTGATGTCCGCAAGGCACGTTTTATTGCTTTATCGCACGTCTTTATCGCTCTCGCGTCAAAACTACATCGCTATCTCTTTCTTCACCTGAACAATAGTTCCCAATTGGGAACTTTTTGAGTCATACAATTTTTAATATACAATATCATTGATCCAAACTTTCACATTTGTAGTATTAGTAGGATATATTTTTATCACCGCCGCCCATGGACACCAGTAACCAGGAATAAAGAATAAAATAACTTTGTATTTTGTCTTGTTGCAGACGAATCAAATGTTAATATCGAGCTTATAACGACGAAGTCACAATAAACATGAATTTATAATATTTTTCTGTAAATGCCACAAACCATACTATACCAGAAAATGAAGTCATGATTACGTTTACTGGAGATGTTTACCTGCAAAGATAACAAAACGTCTATTAATATAATTATTTATTATCCTAAAACAAAATAATCAAAACAAAATAAATTAGGTGTATCATTTCGCTACCATACCACCAATCCGCACTGGAGCAGCGTGGTGGAGTATGCTGTAGGCCTCCTCAAGAGGAGAGACCCGTGCCCAGTAGTGGGCCATTAATGGGTTGAAGCCATACCATTTCGCTATTGGTAATAAATAAAAATACGTAAAAAAAATAACTTAGATAGGCCAAAAAATAATACTATACAAGAATAGATACTCTTGTAAATGAATTATGTTAATCCACGATTAATGTTGAAAGGAAAAGAATCAGGTTGTGTGACGTAGCAGCGTAGGAGCTTCCAAAATTTCCAGATTTCATATCGCGCCAGCTGTTGCCTGTGGTAACGTAGCGTCACAGCTATGACGTCATATTTCATGATATCACATTTTCGAGCAAATTGTAATTAGTTCTGGTGAACGCAATGTATAATGTTAACATGGATATTTGTTAACGTGCAATTAATAAAATTCGTATCTCAAACATTGAAGTATTATTACTAGCATATAGAACTGACACCACGAACACCATGTGTGTCCCAATACATTGGCGCCACGTGGCTTTAATCTTCAATTGATTCGTTCGATTTTGAAAGGAGAACGAGGGCTCAATTTTGAAAATCGAACCTCCCGGGTGGGACACATTTTGTTCGAGATGTCTGTTCTCAAACATAATTTTTTTACTTGAATAAAATTTTGCTCTTGGATCATTTTATATGGATTTGTGATAAAAAATATGGTGAGGCGAGTTATGACCAAAGTGGACGATATAACACGGCAGTCACAGATAATAAAACCGGGGTCAACGAACCGCCAGCGCCTGTAACTTACATCGTAATGTCAACATTTTACGAGTTACGAGAACCAGTCATTTAGGGAACAATATGGTATTAAACAAAAATCATTTCTTTGAGCTTTTTGCGGTTTGCCTTTCAGATGGGCGCAGACAACATGCTTTTAGGCAAAACTGTTACTACCGAAACTCGAAGCAAATATTATTAATATTTCCATTCGAAAAAGGCGCACCATAAACTCCTGGTTTACATTAAGAGTAACTACGCCGTAGACAGAAACGTAAAGATATAAAGCAAAATGAAACTGAAATAAAATAACAGAAAGTAAATGTTTACACATAAAGACTAACACTACGTTGTCACAACAAAAGTTGGCTGACGATTCTACAGTCTACATAGTCAATTAAGAGTCACATGATTATTCTGTTGACTGGAAATCGAACAGGTTGATAGTTGGAAATTGAACCAGGTTGACAGGTTGCTATGTTACAACCACAGATTACCCCCAATAGATACCGCATAAGTGAAATTTTCTTAGAGTTTGAACTCACAAAATTTGGCGGAAGGTGCGGCTTGCGGGGGACATCCAAATGCGCTGTGATTGGCTATTTCTAATTCATACTTGAACTTGACGGGTCAGTATTGGTCGAAATTAATGTCGTGAACATGCAAATGCAAGTATGTGTTGGCGCGCGTCAGTTGCCTTGTATGCGGTATCTATTGGGGGTAATCTGTGGTTACAACTTACAAAGTTAGTTAAGGTACAACGTGACTTTGGCATGAGTCGCACACGACTTTGCAGTGACTTTTGCAACATCGGTAGCCCTCGTAAACTACAAATGACTATAACTCAGGAAACCGAGAAATCCGATTTTACGTTTCACTGGAAAAAGAATTATGCGGTATTAAAAAAATCAAAGTCATCTTGCGATTTACGACTCAGCTCGTTACTTCGTCAGGATCGAGGCTGCGGGTTTCAAATTACAATGCACATAGTTATGAATGAATACTATATTTTTTTATCACTTGTTTATTATTAATTTAATCCAGATATCGAATATTTGTACACGATTAATTGGCAAAGTATATTGGGATACAAAATTCTATTAAACATCTATTGTAATTTGTACCTCTACAAATAAAAATGTTTTGATTTGACTTGATTATTTATTTTGATTATTTTATCGTATAAAATATTTTTACAACTTTAGATGGGATCTAAAATTTTTAATTAAAAATTAAAATTCATAACCTAATATTAAAGTAAATAAAACTATGACGAATTCACAGTGCCGTACTTGTAATGCAACTCTTGTGTCTGACTGACTGACTTCAGCCCATTAATGACCCACTGCTGAACAAGAGTCTCTCCTCTTGAGAAGGATTATCGCTCAGATATGAGTACAGAAGTAGTTTTCAACAGATATGTCACTCAAAATACAAACAACATGTACACTACAAACGATATCAATAATACATTTAAAGTGCACTCCATACATAATTCATTTCATTTCATTTATAATATCTTTACCATATATGATTGCTTCGCTTCAACATATCACACCAAAATAAACCCTTCAGTGACCCTTCTCGAAAGCTCAAAGCTGAGGTTACACTGTTTATTTATTTATTGACTCAAGTCCCTGTATTATCCTTAACTCGAACAAAACGTATCTCCTTACAAACTAGCCGCGACTTCGCAAAAACCCAGCCATCCCGGTGATACGACGCACAATGACACATTCCGCAAAACGCGTACTAAAGGGTTTTCGCTAACGAATACAGCCGAAAAAACCGGCCAAGTGTGTGTCATACCACGCACATTAAAGGGTTTCGTAGAAAAAAAAATATTTTTTATATTTTAAACTATGATTTTGTAGTTGTAATAAATATGTGCTATCATGCCAAATTAAAGCTTTCTAGCACTAAGGGTCTCAGCGCTATGCTACGGACGGATATGACGAAACTATAACGGTTCCGTTTTGACTACGGAACCCTAAAACAGGCCACAATGCTAACTGTTGCCACGCGGGGAATGAAATAAAACGAGTTCCCGCACAAAGGGGCCGAGGGTTCTCGGAAACCAGTATGGGGACCATGGCGTCGTTTTATGGCGGTCCGGTATCGCTTTCGCAAAATATCGCCAGTTTTTTTGGGTTATTTTCATTTTTGGGAGGTTTTGATTTAGTGTGCTATCTGGTATCGTGTCTGTGGTAGTAACAGGCGATGGTGGCGTGGTGTGGGTGACACTGACTTTGATAAACATAGAGATTAATAGGTAACGTGACAAGACCATCAATTCGTGGCTGAATTCCTGGTCATATATTCCTAGTATGGTCTATGAAACTAGCGTGCAACTGGTTCCCAAACCTTACTATAGTGTTAAGACTGCGAAGAAGCCCTATAGGATAAGAATATTATTAAATTATTTGTTACATTATTTTATACTGGGTGGCAGCCCTCAGACCTGACGCATTGGTGACGACTTTTTCCCCCACATCAAAGCTAACAATGAGCTGAGATATGAGTATGAGATTTAAGATTCCCTGGTTCACGATGGTATACACCCACACAAATGACATCATGAACATTCAACAATGCTCCGAGAATAAATATTGTGTATATCTGTCAAACAATGGTTGTGCTGGCCGGGAATCGAACCCGGAGAACTGACTCAGTGTTCGCATCACTGGACTATAGGGTCATAACTCTCTTACACGTAAGGGATATAAATGACTAATAAATTAGAAGTAACAAGAAATGTGAAATGCAGACAATACGTGATTACGCTTCCTATTTCATGCGCTCTATGCATATTAATTTTAGTTATAAATCTATACTTATACTAAGCATACTGTTTGATCAAAATACTATACTTGGAAGATGACAAGTTTGGTCCACTGCAGGGTACGAGGATCTCTTCTTGAGGAGGCCTAGGCTCACACAGCTGTAGTTCGGATTGGTTTCGAAAGGATTTGTGTCCGTTTCGAAAGGATTTGTGTCCAAGTGTCGGAAACTTTTATGATGCCCGAAGGCCTCCGACATATCTCAACGATTATTAAATGATAACAACTGGGACCAAATACACAATAACTAGGTAAGAACAACTACCGATGTCGATCGCTAAGAAATTTTCGATACCAAACGTTTAAATTTGAAAAAGTATGGTATGTACAGATACATATATTAATCAGGCAGCCATGTCACCAATGGTTACAAGTACTCACTGAACCATTCACTGATATCAAATACGACCATTCCGATTCAAATATTAGTGTTTCCTTCAAGGAGCGTTCTGTGAATGTTAACACAGTATTAATGACCGTCTCGGACGAACGAAGAAAGGGAATTGGACTTAATTGTGTTGTGCTACTGCGACTAATCAATTACCCTCTTGACCAATGTGCGAGACAGAGAAATACATAATATATATGGCGAATGAAAGAGATAGTTATTTTATAAACCTGTGGCAGCTATAATGACCATTTTGGCATCATGATTTGAATGAATTATTGATTGAATGAAATTAAAGTTATGGTTTGTCATAATTTTAAATTTATTATTTGTAGTTTTTGAGTTAGATGTTAATTATCGATAACATTTTCTACGTTCATATTTTTATTTCATACGTTCATACGTTCATACGTTTATTTTATAATCTTCCCGTAAAAAATTTAACACTTTCTTTTCCAGTGTCATTTATTTACATGTTTGAAGGCCTGTTACTAATTACAACGGTAATAATGTAAGATCGTTATAATAAAATAAGTATCTAACTCCAATTTCCTGTTATTATAAAAGATCGAACCAAGCTTCAAACCGATATTTAATGAGCGTTTCTCTTTCCCCGACCGACATGTGGGAGACGGCTTTAATGTTACCAACACCCATAAACAACGTTGAATTTATTTATACCGTTTCACATAAGAGTTCCGCTCTCTACCGTACTATCAGTATGACAGCGAAGGGAACTCGTGAAACGCGTGGTGCGTTTACCATCAGCGATCTACCATTAGATGGCCCGTCTGCTCGTTTACCGGCTACTAATAAGAAAAAAGAATTTAAAAGTAAAGGTACTTTCAAAATAAAACAGTATATTAAGTGGATTCCTAAACGTATTCGCTCATCAAGACAGGCCCGACGGCAATCAATGCGTGGCTCAGAAATCAATTGGTCCACTAATGATTTAGCTCGTTAAGGTTTAAATTATGGAGTGACAAGGGATCATGTAATTGACCTCGTGGAGATCCTTTACTCTCTCCCTGAAAGACGACGTCATGAGAAAGTTTTTTTGTTTTTATACGATGGATTCAATTTAACCAGAAAATCGTTTAAATCGTTCCCACCCTTGAATTTCTGGTATGGAGCCAGGAAGGTTATGATGGAGGTTATGAACGAGCTGTCATAATTGATCGTGTACATATAATATTTCATGTCAGTAGTGTTATCTGTCAAAGCGTTCCTCCGTTTGTAGCCAACCCTAATTCAAATGTCATTAAAACGTATTTCCATCAAAGCAACATGTAAAATTTCAACTCCATAGGATGAGAGGAAATAGTTCTAATTCAGCTTGTAAGATTTGACCTATACATATTGCATATAAAGCAAGGTAAATAAAAGCTTGTAAAAATACATATCTTAGGCACCCATATGCCATAAAGAGCAGTCCACAGCAAGAAACGTAAGATGGCTCGCTAATTTCATTGCACCTTAAACGAAAGGCGAAATGTCACCACGTACCGATTGGCATTCTCATCGTTTAAAGACAAAAAAACTGAACGCTGGAAACGAAACCAGATTAATTTACTGCAGACAAATTAATCGAATTAGCGACGAGGAAGGAGAAACTCTGGGATCAACTAATAGCGCAAAAAGGACGGTAATTGTAGAATTATGTGGTTACTTGACGCGAAGGGAACCATTTTATCGGCAATGGAATCGTTGTCGCTTTTTCAACGCTTAACTGAGGCAATTTCGAATTGAACTTCGAATGGAAGCATAAGACCTAGAAACTTGAGATCATAAGGAATATAACATCATCACTTATTATAAATTTGAAACTCGCACAAAGTTAAATTTACCTAAATAAATGCTTAAAACTACGAACAAGCTAAAACTAAATATTGATGTAGCTTTGCAGTGGTTGCTAATTTCACCAGTGGAATTTAAACAAAAGTCCCGAACTTTACTTTTCAAAGCGAAACTAGCTCAGATTCCCTTTTGCGGCGGCCATTAAGCGTGCACGCATAAAAAGATGGCGGGATTGTTTTCTATAGAAATTTGTGTTTCGTTACGATGCTCGAAACATACAATGAATAGAAAAAAGAATAGGGTCCCCTGTTTGACCCTCATCAAAGCGTATCGTGATGACATTCGTCTACGCGTTAAATTTGCTACAGAAAGACTGTTATTTATTTTATCTGTCATTAAATTGCCTTTACGACACAAAGGTTACATTCTTTTATAACCTTAGCCCGTAGTAACATCGCGCGTAAAATTCCTTGAACGACTCAAAATACGTCTATAGATTAGATTGTGAAAACGTAAAAGTAACTGATATCGAAAACTGTAATAATAAAACTGTAAAAAAGCAGTTTCTTACAAAATCTAACATAATCGAAGTTATATTGTCACTCATGTTTAATCTAGGTAGGGTGAGTTAAAAATATTGTAAATAACAAAATATAGTACATTCGTGCTTAGAGAGCTGACAAATTTTCCCTGTCTGTTTCTCTAAGTTTCCATCCAACTTATCACTACCATAATAGTCTGTCAATCAGGTATTCTGTCGGAAGACACTATGAGTTGATACGTTTGTCAGGTACTCCATAAGATTTGATTTTTTTGCAAATTTCACCAATCACAAACTAAACAACAATAACAGAAACAAGAATAATTGAGACAACTGGAATTCTGTCCTCAAAGGCAAAATTTGTGACGTCACCAAACTTTACATTTCAGACCACCCGATAATTAATAAAGGAAAATTTGTATCGGACTTCTCGGATTGAATGATCAAAGGAATGGATTGGTTGGGGCGCCGCTGAATAACAAATAACAAACAGCTATGAAAACATTTTCAATTTTCTCTAGGTCTCCGCTTGAGGCTTGAGGCACGGGTTCCATTAACGAGGAGCGAGAGGGTAGTTTGATAATTAAAACCCGATGTCTATAGAAATAATTGCTCTTTTTAAAATGCGTATTTTAGATTACAATGGTTGGTCATGAGGTGGATTAAGCCAGAGAGTTAGAATTTTTAATTATTACCATTGTTACTATTATTATTTCTCCATTGGGTTCGCTTGGATACCTACCACCCTTGAGCATGAGTCAACTGCCAATCTACTCGTGTTCCGGCTGGGGGCTTGAGAGTCAGTTCTTTCTTTTTCTGCTCTCTTTCTTGGCCGACAACGCATCAGTGATGCCTTTGGTGCTGCTGATGTCCATGAGCAACGATAGCCATTTACCATCAGGTGGATTGTCAGCTCGTTTGCCGGTTATTTCCATAAAAAAGGGCGACAAGTTGAAGACGTAATTTGACAGCCGTGCGAAGATGCTGATTATGATTTAACTTTCTCCCCCTTCTACCGCGTATAACCCGTGCTCGTCCATTTAGTATAGCAACACTATAGAGTGACATCATTATACCATCGGAAAATCTTTTGCGGATGGGTATTATGTATAAGCGTTCTTCGTATCTTGATTCAAAATATGGTATCAGTTATTTAAAATTTTATTAGTACGAGTAATAAGTAATTTAATAAAATGATGATTAAACTTACTGATTTAAGGCCTCAGATTCACATGCTAGAAACTAGCATGATTATTTATCGCACATTATCTGACTGACAACAGTACTAACATACGAGATCAAGCGCTGAATGCGATGTTATTTTACTAACCTCAGTCTGAAATCCTTGTGAAAAGTGGTCTCAAAGTATGGGAGTATTCAAACCTTATTTCAAAAATACAAATTTAATAAGTACGTTGGGATCGGCATTTAAAATGGGAACCCTAACATGCGGCCTATAAATAAACCGCGATCGTATTTGTCGTTGATATCACTTACATTTCAATATCAAAGAGAGTAGGAAATTGATTTCCAAGCACTGAACGCTTCAAATGATTTGTATCGCCACCAAGGTATGCTCACGCCCATTCAACAAGTGTCAAAGGAAAAAGGATTTTATCTGCTCTTCATTAAGACTTATGTTTTTTTGCACGATAAATAATGTAGGGTGCATTAGGGTTGTCACTTTTGAATTATTAGGTGATACAGGATATTTTATTGTCATGTAATAATTTACAATTAATGTACGAAGACTTATTATTAGACATTAAAGCACAGTGATTTTAAGTTAAATTTTATAGATTCTGGCGTGATAGAAGGAATATTTTATTTTTTGCTAATCTAAAAGTATAGAGCGAACTCTTCCAGTTGCCTGTGATTGGTCTGAACACGTTCGACAATTAATTTAAGGAGGCCTATCAGTACAATCTTCTCAGCTCTTCTCCTGCATGGAAGCGTGGGAAAGGCAAAATTGGTTTTATATTGGTAAGTATTACTTTCCTCTCGAGACTTTGCCCGACTTTCAACCATGCCTACTCGTATATATGTCCTAATCATCAAAAATGTATCTAACGTCCTAATCAACATGGTCTGTTTGTGTGACCAGAGTCATCCTAATTACGAATAGCGCGTGATAGAAATATAAACATTCAAAAATCTTCTCAATTACTTTCACATTTAGAATACTAAGAAGATAAAAACTTTAACCTAACTAAGATTGACAACCCTACGTAGATTGAAGTATTTTGTAGGGTAGGGGAACACTCCGTGAATAATCAAGGGTTAGTTGCTACCGAAACTTTATATTCCGTGGAGAGAATTTCGTTCTCATTTCCGACATTTCCAACTAAAGGTTGTCTGATAGTGTTACCAATTTATTGCAGCTACGAGTATAAGTAAAAAAGATAAAAGATAAATAAACGCTTCACACTCATAGCTCCACACTAGGATTCCTTGCTGGGTGCCATGGACAACACACGAAGACAACAGATAAACGCCCAGACCAAGAACAGAAATTCAAACTAATCAATCAAACCGCCACACTAGGAATCGAACCCAGGACCCTTGGCACGGCGATCCGGCATGGTAACCATTGCGCCACACGGGTCGTCAAACTCAGCCTTTTGTGTTATTTTCAATTGGTTTTTCCTCTTGCTACATATCTGTTTAAAAAATATTTATATTTCATTGTACCTACATTAGGAACCCTTAGCTTCGCTTAGGGAAACATGATAATATTTATGTTGACAAATTAGTTGACTTAAATGTTTTTATCCGGCATTTTTCATGTTAAAACCTTTATCCCCTGCATCATGACTTCATGAAGTGATCTATTTAGGTAGTTTAAGCATTAGGTACTTCCGTAAAATATACGTATCCAGACAAACAAATTGTTTTATTCTGTGTATGTAGTATCATACAGATCATACGGCATATATTTTGTCAGACACTCATGGAAGGGTCATGAACCTATTAGGTAATCATGGGTGTGGCTTCAATTCATTAAACATAAAGGGTCTCATTTCACAACTACGGAGATTTGGTCAATGGTCATCGAATATTCGTAAGCCATTCAGTTCAAAGTTAGAGCTGTTAGTAATATACTACTACTAGTAAGTTCTACACAATACACATAAATAAATAAATAACGCTTCACACTCATAGCCTTACACTAGGATTCCCTGTGTCGTGGGTGCCATGGTCAATACACAAAGACAAGGACATTTAATCCAGACCGAGAACAGAAATTCAAACTCATCATTAAAATTTCCGCCTCGCTATTAATAAAACCCAGGACCCTTAAATTAACTCTTTTATTAATTCGAACTGAAGCAGCGTTGTGGAGATTGGCTTCCTTAAGAAGAAAGAAGTTATGAGGCCGCACATAACAATGATATAGGTAGTATCTATACTAAAGCATTATTCGTTACTTCAACCTGTCACAGTCAAAATAAACGTAGCCCAAATAAAGTGAAATTCGGTACAGATAACATTTTGGAGCATGTCAAAACAACTATGAAAGAGCCCTGTATGCCAATAACGCCTTCCCTTTGAAGGAAAGAACTCATGTTACGTACATAATTCCGCAAAATGTTGATTTACCTAAGGCTCTTGACATTCACTTTATACGTATTCATAGTAGGTACGCTGAAAAAGTCTTCAAGTACGAACGCACCATAGAGTTATAAATATATTAGATGTGGCACTTCGCTTAATACTACATGTATAGTTTGCGTAGTTAGGAAAGGTTATCGCAATATGTCACTATCCATTTTATGACACCTACAATTGACAATTACATATGACAATTAATTTTATTATTTTAACAAATTAAGGTTTCCTCGATTGTACAATACTGGCTACTGCATATTGGTAAAGCTACGCGTTAAATATTTTTTTTCAATGACAAAAATTTAATAATTACTTAGTACTATATTGTAGTGTTTGAAGCATTAAGTTTTCATCACATTTTAATAGAATCCAATTATGATTCCTTTTTTTGGTATCACCAAACATCAAATTCTTTTATAAATATTAGGAATATTTCAGCTTATTATTATTACCAAAGCCATTTCTGTCTATCACACATTCTATGGTAAACGCGGCTACCTTAGGAGGCAGGAATTTCTTTGATATTCTAAGCTCTAGTAAATACACCCTGTGTGTACACCAGCGACGCAATTTCTCACGAAAATTACGCAAATAATACAATATTTCCCCCATATAACGAGGGTTTCTAATTATTTCCTCTAACGTTTAGAAGCAAATATAGCCAATAGTAGCTAAATATCTTAGTCGAATTGAATAATTCATGTGACTAGCTGCGATAATACAGAGCATTGTCAGCAGTGTTTGAATTGTTGATACACCGTGCTGGCACGCCGCCCGGCCCGTACTGATGACGGTGTAAGGACATGACCGAAGGGGCGCGGGTTTGATACCGTCAGAAAATTCATGACGAAATAAAAAAATGATGCATTAATGTACCAGTGAAACACAGTGAAAAAAGTTATTTTGATTTGATTTGATTAGATCTGATTTGAATTAAATAAACAATTTTTATTACCTTACTATCACACGTCAGCTGATCGAAAATAAGCGTACGGGACAATGACTACTTGTAAGCTTTCCATCACATAATATTTTATTTACCTACTAGTTCAGAGGGATTTTGTTCTATGAAAAATATTTTTTAACTGTAATTATTACAGTTGGAATAAAATACCATTTTTATAAAACGTCTCGATATTGAAGCTTCACAATAAAACTACAAAATGAATGGCTTATTTAATAAATCTGGAATACTCATTAATCTCACATCTAATTGTCAAAAACTCAGAAATAAACGCGTCAGTTCGACCACAGCCTACGCTTAGCGAACGGTAGCTTTATTGCTTCAGCCCACATTGAATCGCCCGACTGGCAGCCGAGGACTGTGAACTAAATATATTCAAAACTGAACGACTCCATAACTCCGTACAGCACTATTGTATTTGGCAGATGGTATCTGGTAGCCACTTGAGGCTTCGACTGAACTAAATTAACAATTCGCACTGACCAGTGGATACGAGGTTAGTCAGAGGTTATGAGTGGCAGAACTTTATGTGCATAGCTGTCGAATGACTGTTCATGATAGAAGACAGTATGCGCCATCTTGTAGCAAAGGATCTCCATGGTACATGAACAATAACTGTAACCGAAGCATGGAAAACTTGGGTAAGCCAAGCGGATAAAGCAACCTGCCACCATAAGTGAGGATAGGACTATGGAGGTACTGAGCACAGAGACATCCAAGAAACTGGGTGCAAAAACCTCGTCCGTTTTTTAATTGGATGGATTGCCCCTTACACCCTAGAAACTTTATTAAAAGACGTCGCGGCGTCGTGAAGAAATAACCAGTCACTGTTATTTATAAATATTGTATCTACTAGCATCTGGATGGGTGGTGGCTTACCATTAACTTATCCGTCTACTCGCTTGTCGGCGGTTACCATAAAAATATGTACCTTTTTTTAATCCAATCACTTGATTCAATTAACATTTACATGAAACCAAAAAATCCTTTCTGTTTACAAATAAAATTTTATCTTTTTCTCATTAAGGATCTTGTCTCATCGAGGATATCCTACGGATGGCGAGTAACGAACAATAATTAAGTAGTTATTCATGGTCATAATTTAAAATTTTACTATATTAGTTGAGAAAAACAGTCTCACATGCCACAACAGCTAGCAAGTGACTTTCACTGTATGCGAAAAATGCAAAATGGTGCTTAGGTCAGCGACAATAATTAATGAGGTCTTCTTTCACAATATATACGAGTATTTTGGAAAGTTGTTTAAGATTTGAATTTATAACCAATTTTATAACCAAGTATTAAAACAATAATAACATTGACGCAAGCACAAGAAGCACGCCAAACTGTAGAGCAATTGCTAGTGATATTGTCTGGGGTCCTAGATTCGATTCCCGAGTCGTTGCACACTAGTCATTATAATCGTTCGTGGGCAGTATGTTTTTATGATAATTATTTCATTCGTATAACAAAACGTCCATATAACAAAACAGGCAGTCCTAACTTTCTAAGCACGTGGGTGTAAGTTTTACATCATTTATTTATCTTTCGTTATGATAAAATAATCCCGTTTGTCGCTTTTCGCTTTAAGTGAAATAAGTCACTAAAACGGCGGCCATTAAAAATTTGCTACGCGTCATCGTCGACTCAAACATTGTGTTATCGTGCGATGGAACGAATCACGTGTGATTCGATCCCGGAACGAGTCGAGTTGAAATCGATAATTGCAATCGAGTGAATGAATCCGCTTTTGAAGCTCCGTATCCTTGACGTGTTTTGTGTTTTATCCGCTAGATTATGATCATAGTTTTTATAAGGTAAAGACACCGAATAACATTGATGTCTCCAGTCACGCAAATCGAATGTCTATTTCTTGAGCTTCAATGTTGACTCGATATTCAGGTTAAGCATGATTGAATCTCAGATTCTCTTGAAGAAGTCAATACTCTTTTATACTCCATTTTGTAGACGAGATTTACCTGGTTAGCAATGGTATACTTTTTATAAAAAAAAAAATTAATAATAAACAGAAATTACTTTTGGCATTAAATGCCGCACTTGGGTGGTTTAGAATACTAACCTCAATCGTAAGAGGCGACTAAATTCGGCTCGCTGGTGTTAGGGCCCCTCGGAGGGATTATATTGGTAATATTGATTTTAATTGCTAATTAATACCATTATTACTATTATTATTTCTCCATGGGCTCGCCTGGATAGCTACAAGTGCTACAACCCTTGAGCATGAGTCAGCCGACAAACGACACATCGTGTTCCGACTGGGGGCTTGAGAGTCAGTTTTTTCTTTCTTTCTTGGCCGGCAACGCATCAGTAATGCCTTTGAGATTTTGCTAATGTCCATGGGCGACGATAGCCATTTACCATCAGGTGGATCGTCAGCTCGTTCGCCGGCTATTTCCATAAAAAATGATTTATCTATCTTTAAAGTTTACCAATTACGACTATTTTATTTTTCAGAGAATGGTTAGCGTTTGATTGCTGTTGTACCATGCAACGGCTGCTAAACTTCTCTTGGAGACCTGTTTTATAAATTCCACTGGAACGGTCTTTATACGAGTATGCACGTGAAAAGTTGTTGTCTCAAGCATGTGTGCATGTGGTCCATTTATCTGTACATACATGCACACCACTAGGACTCCGTCACTGATGCATAGGCGACCAAGAACAGTGTTGAGTTCACACACAGGAATATTATGCAGGAGAATCATTTTAGATACATAATTCCATTAACTTGTGCACAAAAACCCTTTAAAATATTTTAAAATATTCTTTCTAATTTTAGAATAACGTTAAAGTTTATCAAAACAAGTTACAGGTATACTATATGGGCTATTCATAATTTAATACGCTTTAATAGTCTATTTTTATGGTTCGTTACACAGTACCGGATCAGATCGTAGACCGGAACGATTTGTAATCGATAATTGTTACGACTTAACAACATTAAAATTCATAGGATTTTGTTATGTTGCTTTGAAGATCGTATTTAAAAACAAAGTGTATTGACTAACATATTTTTTTAATAATCCACAAATGAGCGACATGTAGTAAATGGACTGCGTTGCCCACGGACTTCAATAACATCAAAAATGTGATATTTTTGATGTTATTGAAGTCAAAGTCGGCATGTTTTCGGCCAAAACAAAAATATTTAAAGTATAATTCGAGTCCCGCATTATACTTCAAATCTTCACCATGACCGTTGTGGTATGGAAACGAAAATAAAATTACGAACCTTTTTAGGCACGTAATTATCACAAATAAATAGCATTCCAGTGAACTGCAAAAAACGTGAGCAATTTTCTCATTTCATCGAACATTCGGACTCGTTCAGAGTCGTTCTCCCGACATTGACAGATGTGCTCACTCAACCCTCGCAATGCAATCGGCTACGAAATACGTACTTATGAATAATTATTACCGCCAAACAATATTGAACTTAATTATTTAGCCGCAGAAATAGGACTCGGATGAAAAAACGGCGAATAAATTGAACGTTACTGGGTTGAAAAAGTATTGGTCGATTCCTTCGAACGTCGTGTATGTTACAAAAAAGGCCACTCAGAAAATCAATGAAGCAATTAATAATCTGCACGCGATGCTCCCAGACGATATATAGGCTATCGGCATCGTGCAAAATGTTGTAAAAATGCATGAAATAGGACAGCTGGGTTAAAAATGCAATCCGCGACTCTAATTCTACAATATTAGAGTTCAGTGTGACGTCGTAAAATGATAGGAGACAAAAAATATGACGCCAATACCAGCCACTGTGAGAATCTTACCTAGGCTCAGGTTCGTATGAAAATATTTGACATGTCTCGATAAGTTAACGGGTTTTTAACGCTGACGTTTTGTTTCATTTATTGTGGTGTATTTATAGATGATCCGGTGAGGGAAACTTGCAGGACATCTAAGAAAAAACCCTTTAGTTTTGTGTATAAACAAATGAACCATTGAGTCGAGTAGGCAAAGGTTCCAGCTTCAGGTTATGTAGAGAGTGCTTCAGATTCGAATTTAGCGCCGAAATTACACAAGAGTAAAAATTAAAATACTTTCTTCGCAAGTTATCAGACAGGTATTTGTTTTTTTACTACACCGACTATACAGTTCTGTCGAGAAACGAATTGCTTTAAGCGTTTGTGGGAGATTATTTTTGACCTCTGTTGTTTTTCCTTTTCATTATGCAACATCTTTTATTCATATTTACTTCTACCTGCTGTCTTTGAATTATACTGAATTTACACAGCCTTTTAATAACTTTTCATTTTATACTAATATTTTGTTTTATTATAACTTTTTTTAAACATAATAACTTACTCCATCATTTTCTTGTAGAGCTCGTTATCATGTTATTTCTAACGCCTATTCCGTTCGAAAATTATTTTACGTGCTGATCTCCACAGCTGATCCACTACTTACGGGACCCTGTATTTACATATATTACTTTAAATTGAATAAAACTTCTGTCTAATGTATCTTGATGGTAAAGGGCACCGATGTATGCTATACATGAACATCTACCTACCTATTTAATAAATAATTAATTATTTACAGCTTAAGGTATAATTAACATTGTATATAAAAAAATAAACACATACAAGTAAAATTAAAACAAATGTATAAACTAGGTCCCTGCGGCGCAGTACCTAAAATGCTGGCAGCATTCCCTCGCTGTTTAATAATCACCAACACAAAAGTTCAGATATACAATGTACTTCGATAACATTAAATCCAATAACATATTATAGGTACATATAATATTAAATGGCATATCAAATTATCATAATGGGGCATCCCTGTTAAATAAATTGACACACTATTAATCAACTGAAAATACAATAACCCCATTCATTTTGTATGATAAACATTGATAATAACGTCATTGCTCATAATAGTTCACTGTAAAATTATCGTATCGTTAAATAGACCTATCAAAATGTATTTCCATAGGTACAATAAATTACATTTTCAAATAAAAAATTTGTTTTGGTAGTATTCTGTGGATTACTCAATAAATTGATATTTTATTTATGAAATTAATAACCTACAAATGAGGTGCCAACTTCAGACAAAACCACCTGATGAGAACTGTTCACCGGCATCCATAAACGTCATATGTCAATAACAAAAAAGGCCTTTTATTATAATATCAGATAATATTATTGTATCATCACCAATGTGTTTCCGTCCAGGAAAGGACGTAGAAGAAAAGAAGAATTCTATTGTGTCAGATTTAATAACGAAATAAAACATGCGTATAAAAATGTTCTTTTAGTTGAAAAATATGTTTTGCAATAAGTATGATATATTTTTCCATGCAACAAAAGAAAAAGTGCATGTTTGGGAGTATATTCGACGTAGTAATTTTGAGAATTGAATGAACGAGAATATTGACAATAAACTGGCGTTTTTGTCACGGACAGAAAGTAATATTCTCATTAAAAACATATTATATTACACGATTGTCAATTTACATAACAAGTAGTTTAGCTTATTCATGAGATTGTACACTTTGAGAGAGATTGAAAATATATTCGCAAATATTTACAATGAACTTATCTACACATTGTTGAAAATGTTTAATGTACAAAATTTTGCTAAAATTAATTGCATAAAAAATACTTACCCCTACAAAAAATGCATAATATACTATTTCAAGACATTATTGTTAAAATATTTAATGAAAATGAATATAATAAAAAAACTCGAGTGGTTATGACGTCTGGTTGGTAATATTATGTCTGTGTTCAATGGTAATGAACTACTAAAACTGATATTTAGCTTTGTACATTGTTTAATTTATTTATCCAATTACTTTATTATTTTCACATAAATATTGTGCAACGTCACTGCTCATTAAAAATTTTCACTCGCTGAACTAAATTAAGTACGTACCTATAGCTTCCCTGTTCACAACAGTCGACATGAAACCCTCCGAACTAACAACTTCGTTGAACCGAACGAGTTGAGTTCATTCATTTCTCTTTTGAAACCTTTAAAACTACTATATTTAAATCAAAAATAAAATAAGTAAGTATATTTAAATGAAATGTGACTTATATTAGTGTAACATTCGAATTTTCCTACAAACTAACTGGCAATTACAATTACTATTGCCATTAAACAATTTTAGACACATTTCCATTTTAAACCTCAGCAGCGATAAACTGCTTATGACTGAAGAAGATATTACTTCAAAACTAAAAAATATATCTGTGACATACTCGTACATCGAAGCTAAGACTCCTGTTCATTCTGGGATCAAGATTCAGGGTTGTCTCACAAACTATTCTGATTTGGTATCATATTACCTCAATCCGGTACGCGATCCGTCTTCCATTGTAGAGAACGTCTATTTAACTAGTATTAATTAAAAAATTAAAAAAGACCCGCCTGCTATCAAAAAAGCTATCATGATAAATCCTTTTGAAATCCTAATGGTGATCTCTTTAATTGGATACCCATATTGCATTATTCGATTTATTTTATAATTTGATTCTTCAAACAATGGCATCTCACAGCCACCATATTTGTTTTTTTTTCATTTCACTTATTTAAGAACACTTAGGTTATCAATACATACATACAAGAAAGGTGCGAAAAAAACTCTTCCTATCAATCGGGTAATAAATGAACGTGCCCCGACAAAATTTTATTGTGTCAACCAGTAAGTGAAAATATTTTTTTTTGTATTTATTTAATACTAGAAAATCCGCCCTCGCATTGCTTCGAGAAAAATAGTCCTTTAGGTATAGTAACTACTGACTGTGTATATACATGACATACATATAAACATTCAAAAAAACAAAATCTTCCCTCTTTATAATATTATATAGTGTAGACAACATTCAATTGGACATATTTATTTATATTTATTAACTAAAAAAGAAAATGTGTGCAATTCACACGTGGTAGAAGTGAAACTTTCCAAAATTTTGGTTTCAAAATTTTGGTTTAAAGCAATAAATCGAAGCGCCATCTATGAATACAACTTAGCACTTTTTAAAAATCTATCTAGCAATAAAACGAATGTTCTATCTTATTCCTTGCGCCATCTATGAATACAACTTAGCATTTTTACTATCTGTATAATCGGGCGGTCGATCGACAGAATGAAAGAATGAAATTCTTATTTTTTGTTGATAAATTCTTTGAAAATATTTAAAAGAGCATTTGAAAGTATTTAAAAACAGTATAAAAATAAAACTAAAAAAGAAAAATAAAACTAAAAAAAAAGAAATACTGAGACGCGAACCTGCGCATCAGGTATTGTGTATCTATGTCCTGACCATTGAGCTACGGACAAGTTAAATTGAAAGACGAAATTAGCGGTTATATTATCTTACCTGTCGTTGCATCCGGTTTCAAATCACTAACGATTCTAAAGAAGTTTCACTTCAAAAATGTTTCCTAAGTATTCCCATATACAGGTTATAACAACAATATAACTCGCCCTCTAAAGTCCATTTCAAAGTAGACCATCTCCAGCTCCCAGTAAATGTATAAATACCCTCCAGGGAGGGCCGGGCTATTATCGATTGATTTATAACACAAACATTACTATTAGGGACCCTTAGCGTCGTTATTCGAGGAACGTGTTAATTTACTTAATGTATTTCTGATAACAATTTCAAAATTGCTAATTCATTTTTGATATGGAAATCGGTGCGATGCACTTGATAATAGAGGTGTGTAAAAAATTTGACCGACCGTATATTTAAGTCAAGGATATTTATATTTATTACTATTTATTATACGAGTAATATTGTTGCAAGGCTATGACATACTCGTAAGGCAGTTTGTTTTAATTTATTACATCTGTTAAGTCAACTTAAACTTTATATATAGTGCATAATGAACGGGTATACCTACTAATTACTATCATTTTCAATGCTGCAACTCACTAAAAGCATATGAGTACAAGGTCGAAAATACGGTAAGGTTAAAAGGTATCACGACCTTTATAGATAAGAGTATCAGGAAAAAATCCTTGTTATTAAATTAGTATAAAAACTTTGCAAGAATCTTAGCCCTCATCTCCACTGACCATCAGCGAGGATTTTGGTCACAATAAAAAAAATTACAGAAATTTAATATTACGCATTTTTGTGTCAACCCTAGCATCATGCAAGAGCACGCGCAGTTTATTTCACTCATATCGCATCGTATGCATTCGCCTTTACCGACCGAACATCAGGCGGAGCAATTACAGCTGATTTATAAGTTAAACGCCACTATTAGTGGTAACCACCCAGTTTCGCGGTTAACATGTTAATTTAACCCAACCGATTAATTTTAAGATGACTGCCCATCGGATGGGCGGTGCCAGATATTCGTTTGATATTGTTTTTGTATGAGTACCTACCTACTGTGGTTAGAAGTTTTTGTCTTAAATGTCGGTATGTCGTTTTGTTGGACAAAACGTGTTACAAGTTTAAATAAATAACCGTAGTATGAGGTTTTATCTATCACATCCATATCTGCCCGAGAATCGAACCCGAGGCCTTCACTCCGCAGGTAAGCTTATATTACAACGCACTAGGATATAGGTCATGTTCTGTAACTAATATTTAATGATGTTTTACTAATTTGACTTTGCACGCCTAATCGGCTAGGTTAGGAGCTCTGGAATAACTACCTTAACAACAATGTAAAAACTATGTATACCTTATCCTGCAAATAAAGAATTTTGATTGATTGATTGATTGATGTTAATGTTTTGTCGACGTCCTATGTAAATTGTACTTAATATTATATTCTTTATTTATCAAAGTAATCTACCAAATTCTATCATAGTATCTTTTCTTACTTCAAGCGTAAATCAGCTGTTACACCAACATCGCGAATACAAAATATTTAAGATGCTGAAAAATTCATTATACCAATACACGCCTGATAGTATTGTAATGAATTTTCTTAGCCTTGATGTATCGAATAAAGGAAATGATTCGTCTTTAGAAATGGTTCTTATTTATCGATGCTATAAATTATGTCGGGCTTCTATTATATAATTTTGCGTGATGCCGTGACTTTTTTCATTTTTAGGGTTCCGTATGGAAAAAATTAATAAATTTGCAAACCATATAGTGTCAATCGTGCGGCATGTCAAATGAAAGGGCTTGTTGTAAGGATCTCAAATATATTTTTGTTACAGTTCTGCATTAGATAGTTTTAAAATTATTCAAGAAAGAACAAAAATTAAAGACGAAAATTGACCTTTCACCCTCTCCTTATCTCCGCTACGGAGGCTAGAATTTCGAAAAAAATACAGAAAATAGTTCTTTACTTATTTAATATGACACTAAAACCTATAAGAAATCTATGGTCTTAAAAAACCCGCAAAAATAAATAAAATTAAAAATAACGGTAAATAGATAATCAACGTACGGAACCCTCTCCACGCAAGGTTAACTCGACTTTGTCCAGTTAATAATTGTAAACGGACGCCGGACTCGTGCTTGTCCCCGTTCTGAAATAAAGCGTTAACAACAGAATCCCGAAATAAAACTGAAACTGTCGTTCTTAAAATAAACAATTGTTCAAATTAGAACTCCCTGTGATCTTTGTAAACTCGTAAATATGACATAGATTCATTAAAGTTTTAAAGAACTGCGCAGTTTTGTATCTCACACAGGTGCTACGTTGCTACAGCTTATAGCATGGGTAAGTTTTAGCATCATGCATTAATAGTCTAGTAACTATATTTAAATAAGCAGATAGATTTCAGTCTAAGACATACATTATTTCCAACACTTTATACATCAATGCCATCCTTCCACAGCGAACAGGAAAGAGCCAATACATCACTGCCTAATAAGGTAGGTTTTTATATTTGTAAACAATAAAAGCAACCAGACGAGCGCAGGTGGTAACTACCGGTTTCATACCAATACTTGTCTAGGTATGCTGTTATACGAAAATCATCCTTAAGTGAATGGGGTAAGGTTGAAGTGGTGGCAGGATTAGAAGCGTGTGAAGTAAAGACAGAACAACAAATAGTTAATCCGATCGGCCGATGGCTAGACCATTAAATGCCTGACATAGGTCCCGTCTGGAGCCATCGGCGTGTGGTACAAGAGACAGGAGAACATTCATTATCATCGTCAGATATAAGATATGAAAATCTATTAGGTACGATATAAGTATAAACCTTTGTGTTTTATGTAATAAAGAGCTTTATTTATCCCCTGGTGGACGTTGGCTGATGCAATTCATAAATTTAGTAGAGATTACATGTTACTAATTCAGTATTTTATTACGTAAGAATTAGATCCTAACACAATAACTGAAAAAAATATGCTTATATAACCAGTACCCGCTTTGTACATACATTATTATTAATCGACTATCGTATTGATAAACATAGAATAGGTCCGTTAAATGAATATGTAATGGTTTATAATTTTGCTGAAACAAATCTTGATAATATATTAATAAAGAGCGAGATGACGGTCTTTCAACTAAAAATATTGAACGTTAAAGTTTTAGTTTCTTATACTATTCACAATCATTACTCATGGTTTTTTGTTCTAATGCACAACACCGTGATTGTTGACACTAATTGACAGATGGTTGCCAGAATACGACCCGAGGCACACGTCACACGTCACACGCTAACAGTCGAGTAATCAATCTATTTACGTCAAGTCTTTCGCTTGTAACTTGGGCCACATCAATTGTAGTACAAGTTTGACTACTTTGACTAGTCCATAGTATAATCGTATTAATATCGAACAATTGCCGCCCATAATAACGCTGTTCTAGTTCACAGGAGATCCTCTATTATTATCTATCCTTAATGGTCATATTAGTAATACCGGACCCTCTGGTCTTTGTAATAATACGTCATTTTATCATTTTCTTCGTTACTATATATAGATAGTAGGTCAGGAATTTAAATTGCATTAAATCGGAATAATGAGTTAAGAAAAAGATACTTCATGCATTTTATCGTAATTAATTAATAATATAATAATTAAAATATAAATAAAAACTCATAATTTGATTACATTACGACTGAATATATTAATCAAAAGAGATAATCAGCGCTCGTTTCTTTTTGATTTTATCCTTGCATTTAAATTATAAAATAATACCCTCACTAATGGTTATTTGGTATTTAAATCATTTATGTTAATGACTTTTTTCAGTACGTCAAAAAAACTCAGGTAATAATTTCAAAAAGTACCTACATTTGGGCCAGCACATTCATATATGAATAAATTTTTTATATTTGTTTTAAACATAATATACCTAAATAATATTATATGTGAAGTTATAAACGGTGTGACATGTTATAATTTCTATAGATTATTTTGATAAATTGTAGAGGGTCATTTAATTCCATTCGATTATGAATCAAAGTCTATGTCAACTTTACTAAAAGATGGCAAACCGTAAACCAATTCTAAAATACAATTTTCCAAATATACAGCTCAAAATAGGAAGGTGAATTAAAACGGTAGATTGACTCTCACCTATTTTCCGAGCATCAAAAAGCGTAAGTTCCCACAGGGGCAAACCTAGTGTAATTACTGCCGCGAGAGGGCGCCCGGGCGGCTTGTGCGTCGAGTACTCGTGCGGGTAAAAAGGTGACTAATTGATATTTGATGAGCATAGTTTAAGGCTTGCATGGAAATGTGCATTGTATGCACCGTACTTAATGGAGGTTTGATACACAAAACGTTTATATAAAGCAACATACATAGAGGTATATACCTATTTCTAGTTTACATATGTCTGGATATGATAAAACTTCACAACATATCGGTCTAAGATCCGAACTAGGCGCGACTTTCACCAATCTGTTTTAATGGATGAAGTGTTCTATATTCAATTTAAAATACTAAAAAATGGATCGCTAGTGGGTTGACTGAAAAATTCCTGGTCAGGCTATAATTCATTAAAAACTTAAAAAACCCAACGTTTGCATTTTGTACGGGCTCTTTGGAAATGTTAGTTTAAAGACTAGAAGCATTACTAACATTACAATGTCGTGACATTTTGACAGTTACTTGGAGGATTTACGATAAATAGATTAAAGAGAATAACAAGACCGCATTCTGAATATGCATTTTTTACGTAACATTCACCACACACACTAGTTCAGCAACAGTAGAGCGCTCGAGCCGGTAATTACTAGAGCTTTCTGTACGAGAACGTGTTCAGGGCCTACAGCAGAAATAGGTGAGAGGTACACATCCACATATAATCACCTCGCTCAGCCAGGGCAAAGCCTAACGAACTCTTTTTTTATAACTTGTGACAAACGAGCATAGACCATTTGATGGTAAGTCGCTTCAATGGCAAAGGTGCCAGTGATCTTCGTTATTGATATTTAAGTCCATGTTCATTTAGTAGTCTCCTACAACTTCCCTGAAGGTTTCTAGCGTCAACAAAGCCGTATCAGCCTTTGAGCAACACCTTTGATGATGTAGTATTGTAAAATGTTTAACATCAGCAAAATGGATCAGATATTGTTACGTGTATTTAATGATCTGTGGTTTTCCCAAAGGATTTTAATTTTAAACAAGATTTCGTGCCTGAATAAAATGGATACTGTAGCTTACGATTGTTGATTATATTGCGGAAATAATTCTCAAATAAGTCACCATTATAATTTACATAATATATATCCAAAGAAATATATCTACTGTACTCAGATTCATTATCTTACCTCTTTCTTCCCTCACTATACCTCTCGTTATTATCCAAGGCATTCTTAATCCCTAGTGTTTATACCTAATCAAGCGGGTAAAGTAGTCTGTATGCATCTTTACCGCAAAAAATAAAAAGAGTAAAAATATGGAACGGAGCTCATTCATATGGCCCGATATAGATACTAGAGTTGCTAGACATCCCGTTAGTGCTTCCACATATTGGCGGCGAGTGAGCGATAAACGACTGACTTTATGCAAGCGATGTATCGGTAAGTAAATATCATTAGGTTTTTCTTTATAAAAGTGTAGAACTGAACAAGATAATTTTTATAAAATACCCGAACTCTCTGGGTAACTGAGTGGCCGAGTTTTTTTCCATTAAAGGACCCCGCACTAATTGTTTGAAAATTGTGTTTCAGCGGATTGGGCTGAATTTTTGGTATGTTATAGCCCTAACCGTACTGATCAAAAGTCCCAATGGGCACGACCCCCCCAAATGCGTATTTTGTCCTCCAGGGGGCACTTTCCCCCAAAGTCTATTTATTCGATTTCTACGGAATCATTCTGAATTTTTAGTATGTTGTAGTCCTAATCATGCCAAACAAGAGTCCCAATGGACACAACCCCCCCCCCAAATGAGTATTTTGTCCTCCAGGGGGCACTTTCCCTCCAAAGTCTATTTATTTGATTTCTGCGGAATCATTCTGAATTTTAGTATATTGTGCCAAACAAGAGTCCCAATAGGCACGACCCCCCCATATTGCGTGTGTTCTCCTTCCGGGGGTGCTAACCCCCCCCCCCCAATTTCTATTTATTTGATTTTAGCGGAATAATTCTGAATTTTTGGTATGTTGTAGTTCTAACTGTGCCAATCAAGAGTTCCTATAGGAACGAACCGTATTCCGTAGGCGTATTTCCGCCATCTGGAGAAAGAAAAACCTACTACTGACTACAACATACTTAAGAATTCGGAACGATTCCACTGATATCACATGAATGAACTTGGTAGGGGGAGGTTGCCCCTTGCGAAAAAAACGCTCAGAAAGTTATTGAAAAAATGTAGGTTATAAATGAATTAGCTTTGGGGGGTTTTTCTTCTCCAGGTGGCGGAAATACGCCTACGGAATACGGTTCGTTCCTATAGGGACTCTTGATTGGCACGGTTAGAACTACAACATACCAAAAATTCAGAATTATTCCGCTAAAATCAAATAAATAGAACATGGGGGGGGGGTTAGCGCCTCCGGAAGGAGAACACACGCAATATGGGGAGTCGTGCCTATTGGGACTCTTGTTTGGCACAATATACTAAAATTCAGAATGATTCCGCAGAAATCAAATAAATAGACTTTGGGGGAAAGTGCCCCCTGGAGGACAAAATACGCATTTGGGGGGGTCGTGCCCATAGGGACTTTTGATCAGTACGGTTAGGGCTATAACATACCAAAAATTCAGACCAATCCGCTGAAACACAATTTTCAAACAATTAGTGCGGGGTCCTTTCTTCTTTATTCGAACATGTCGATACCTCACTACAGTTTTATGAATTGCCGGTACAACTGTCTGAACTAAATTTGTAAAGAAAAAATATAGGCATCAGAAAATAGATAACTAAGCTCATCGATATCTAATGTAAGGGAACTGATTTTTAACTGGCAACATTATACGAATAAGAGAGGGTAGCAACTGTTAACCGAGGGTATATAAGAAGAAGCCTGCTGTCACCTGATCTCATTACTTTCCCGTGCCATATCAGTACAAGTTAAATACATAGTGTAATTTCTTGAATATTATTATAAATAAATAAGTATAATTAGATTCAGTGTTTTTCTGGGCTAACCCTCATAGCTCAGAAGCGGGGATATTACTCACGTAAGTCTTTATAAAACTATACATACTTTATCTGGTGCAGTGAATATTATAAAGTGTTATATTTGAATTAAAACTGGAAATGGGGCGTCATAAGAAATCTAAAAATGAGGAATGTCATCGCGAAGCTCGTTTACGTCGTAAATTATTGAAGGCGGTTGAAACCCGTAGATTAACGGAACGCTTAAAAAAGTTAGAAAAGGAGGTTTTCCGTAATCAATGTGACATTTTATCTAATGATGACGCTGTTTCAAGATCCCGTAGTGAGAATTCTATTAATAGCGATGAACATAATATTTTGCCACCTACCCGCATTTCGCGTCCAGTTAATTCTACTCAATGTCCACCGAATATTTCCACGGAAATACATAATGAGTTACCGTCTGCATCATCGGAGGTACACAGAATTCCGTGTAGTATTGCACCGGTGTCAGTGGACATGGCACAAATAATACCTAAGCCAAGTAACATATCAACACCGGTGATGAATAATAATCAGGCGGTACCCACCAACAATAACATTCCACAATATACTACTGCTCGGCCGTCGATTGAAGATCATGTAAATGATGTATCTTGCCAAAATACTTCCGTACCGGAGTATTTTAACCATGTTCCCGTACAATCATCGTGTTCTTCTACCTTACGATACGTGGGGCGTAGTGATCCTTTGCCTGAATTCGACCCACAGAACTCGATTATTACTATGGAGCATTGGATTAGAAAAATAGAAGGCATTTCTAGTATGTACGGTTGGGATGAAAAGACTGTTATATTTAATTGCACTTCTAAGTTGAAAGGTTATGCTCGCCAGTGGTATGAGCAATTGTGTGAATCAAACTTAAGTTGGTCTGATTGGAAAGTGAGGTTATTAACAGCTTTTCCTTCCAACCGAAGCAAGTTAAATATGATGCGTGACTTGGTCAATACATTAAGACGTTTTGATCAAGATTATTTACAATTTTATTATGATAAGTTAGCTTTAGGTAACGCATGTGGAATACCCGAGTCACTGATTACGGAAGCTATTATCGGAACTATTAACAATGACTTGATAGAAGTTGGCGCGATTTCAGCTGGATGTCACGATCCTCCAAGGCTCTTGAAATATTTATCTTCATTTGCTCATCCGGTTCGAAATATAGTTGATCGCCATAAAAAGTTCGGTAATACTGACTTTAAACCTAATTGTCACATTTGTAAGCGTCGCGGCCATATTGCATCTAAGTGTGTAAATAAAACTCAAGACAAGCATAATAAAAACAATTTAATTTGTTCATTTTGTAATAAACGCGGCCATGTTGAGAGTGATTGCTTTATTAAAAATAAAAAGTGTAGTTATTGTAATAAAACCGGTCACATTAAAGACGAATGCTTAAAGTTAAAAAATCGAATTCCAACAGGTGATAGGAGTAAAAGCAATACAACGCAGAACGTCCGTATTATTAAAGATGCATCAGGCAGTTCTAAATATTATCTGACTATTACAATTAATGATTATCCAGTATATGCCTTTATAGATTTTGGTAGTTCATGCATTACTATAACTCAGTCAGTTGCTCAAAAGATAAATTTAAACCATGTTGAGTGTTCATCAAATGTTGTCTTAAGTGGTTTTGGTGGATCGAAAATTATACCGATTGGGCAATGTCATATTAAAATAAGCGCAGATGAAGCAACTTGCGAAACGAACGCGTACATTGTACCTGATAGTGCTCAAGATATCGATGTCATAGTCGGTCAACCATTTACGGACTATCCGGACGTATATGTAATAAAAACTCCGACTTCATTGAAAATGTATAACGGAAATAACTTATGCGAACTACCCAATTTAGTTGATCCTGTAGATCGAGTAAAATTAATAATAAATAGTGAGATTATTTTAGAGCCAGGTATAAATAAAATTATTTTATCATGTGATCAACCTATCTCGGAATCAGTTATAATTAATAAATCGACATACGAGTCTCCTTGCGCTGAATGTGTGATTCCATCATGCGAAACTGAGATAATTTGTGGGAAGTCTATATTGAGAGTTTATAATATTAGTAACAGTAAAATTCTAATTTCTAAGGGCAAATGTATGGCGCGTGCTACTATTACATGTGGTAAAAATAAATATAAAGTAGGTGAAAATCTAAATCAAGAAGTACGCGATAAGTTAGAAAACATTTTAAATGATTTTTCTGATTGTTTTTCGGGAAGTGAAAATAGAATAGGTAGATGTCCAGTCAAGATGCATATTGAATTAACCGACACTAAGCCAATATATTATCGTCCGTATCGTATGTCAATGGCAGATCGTGAAAAGGTTCGAACTATTGTCAATGATTTAATAGATAAGTCTATTGTAGAAGAGTGTAATTCGCCGTATGCTAGCCCTGTAATACTTGTACCGAAAAAGACGGGTGAATCTCGAATGTGTGTAGATTACAGGGCCCTCAATAAGATTACAAAGAAAGATCGTTACCCGTTACCTTTAATCCAAGATCAATTAGATAGGTTATCAAAGCAACGCGTATTCTCCAGTTTAGATGTAAAATCTGCATATCATTGCATACAAATAGATGACGATAGTAAACAATACACGGCGTTCGTTACGCCTGACGGCCACTACCAATATAAACGTATGAGTTTTGGTTTAGTAAATGCACCGTCAGTGTTTCAGAGGGCCATGGATGAAGTGCTAGGCCCCTTACGATTCCAGTGTGCTACAGCTTATCTGGATGATATACTTATTTATGCCGAAAACAATGACGATGCATTAGAACGGTTGAGATCCGTTTTGGGTAAAATTAAAGATGCTAATATGACACTTCGGCTTGATAAATGTTCATTTTTAGTTTCACGTATCGAGTACTTGGGGCATGAAGTATGCAATGGTGAAGTGAGACCATCCATGCATAAATTGGTTGCTGTTCGTGATTTTCCTACTCCTACTAATGTACATCAAGTACGTCAATTTATGGGCTTAGCGAATTATTTTCGTAAATATGTTCCTGGATTTGCTACTATCGCACAACCTATCACTGTACTTACCAAAAAGAATGAATCGTGGAGATGGGGAGAAGACCAGATACAGGCTTTTGATCGTATAAAGTCAATACTTGTGTTGTGACCCAACCAGTGTTAGCTTTGTTTAATCCCGAGTTTGAAACACAAATTCACACGGATGCGTCGAAAATAGGGTTAGGTGGAATACTTTTACAAAAGCAACCTGACGGTGTTTGGAAACCAGTCGCGTACGCAAGTAGGCAGACAACACCTGCAGAGCAGAAATACCATAGTTTTGAGCTGGAAACCCTAGCTGTAGTTATGAGTTTGTGTAAGTTTAAGGTTTACGTAACTGGCATTAAATTTGTTATCGTCACTGACTGTAGCGCCTTACGATGGACTTGGTCGAAACGCGACTTATCTCCACGGATTGCAAGGTGGTGGCTCGAAGTACAAAACTTTGATTTTGATGTTGAGTATCGTGCTGGTAAATCCATGGCCCACGTTGACGCTTTGAGCCGGAACCCCACTCCGTCGGTATCGCGAATTACAGATAAAGATTTAATTGAGTCGTTACAGTTGGATGATGATACAATACGGACTACGGTAGAACAGTTGAAAAATGAGATATCTAATAATAATATGAATGGTCTTGCTAAGGATTATGTTATTGAAAATGGGGTATTGTTTCGAAATATAAATAACGAAAAAAGGGTTGTCGTACCTCGTAATTTACGATGGTCACTTTTACAGACTTTTCACGACAATAATGGTCACGTTAATTTTAATAAAACTTATGATGCAATAAGGTCAAAGTATTGGTTTGGTAATATGCGACGTTTCATTCAAAAATATGTTCGTGGCTGTATATCGTGTCAGTATGCTAAGAGACCTACTGGGCGACGCGTGGGCCTTCTGCACCCAATCGAACGGATTCCTGTACCATTTCACACGGTACATGTGGACCATTTAGGGCCATTTTGTAAAAGCTCTTCTGGTAAAATGTACATTCTTGCCATTATTGATTCGTTTACTCGTTTTATTTGGTTGGAGGCTGTACGTGACTGAGTTGTAAATATGTTTTGATTGCTTTTGATAAATTAATAAAAACATTTGGTTTGCCTTCTCGTATAATCAGTGACAGGGGTACGGCGTTCAATTGTAAAGCTTTTAAACATTATTGTCTTCAGAGACAAATTAAACATGTTATGACTGCTGTAGCTAGTCCTAGGGCGAACGGGCAAATCGAGAGGTTTAACAGAACAATACTTGATACCCTTGTTAGTTACGTCGGGGATGACCAAAGCAGCTGGGAACAATATTTACCCAAAGTTCAATTGGGCCTTAATTCGAACATTAATAATACAACAGGAAAATCTCCTCTCGAACTGCTTTATGGTTTTCGTCCTAGGCTGGTTGGTGATATAATTGTACCTGCCGGACCTTCCGGTTTAAACGTATTGCGAGAGGGAGCTCTGACGCGCTCTGCTTTAGCTTCAAAGCAGGCAAAAGAACGCTTTGATAAAAAGCGTCGTGATGCACCTTGTTTTGAGGTCGGTGATAAAGTTTTGGCCGAAAGAAAAATTCTACGGAAGGGATTACGTAGTGGAAAGCTTATGCCTTGATTTGACGGCCCGTTTACGGTTGTTAAAGTGCTCCCTCACGATCGATACGTAGTTGAAGGTACACGGGGTCGAAAATGCCCTTATAAAAATGTATTGGCTAGAGATAAATTGAAACTGTTCCAAACAAATATTGCCGATTTAGAAGATTCAGAATAATATTAAAAAAATAATAATTGTGATTTGTAATATTATGTGATTTCCAATGTGTATTCTGAATCATATTTTTATAACCAGGAGTTGGTTTATTAAATTTGTGTTGGTCGAGCTCGTTATTTAATATAGAGGTACCTCTGAGCCTTAAGAGGCCGTGATATAACACATGTATGTGGCTGATCAAGCCCCTTTGATTGCAATTGTGTTATTGTTAAAATCCGAAAGCATGCCGTAAAGTTACAATAAGCTAGTTGGTTGACATTAAGAAGTTAATCAAGGCTTAATGAACTGATTATTAATTGACATTAAGAAGTCAACCTAGCTAGACTGCACGCCATTAAGAAGGTTAGTGATAAATTATTTATTGATTATTATGATAGCGCTATATAAAGGTATTTCCTATGAGTCATTAAGAAGACTTATTTTATGAATTCCTACTGGCCATTAAGAAGGCCTAATAGCCATTCAGAAGGCTGTATTGTTTAATATTCAGATATTCACCTTCAGAGGTGAGTTTACTACTATGATGACGCTTTATTAATTTGGTATTTTCTATAAGTCATTAAGAAGACTTATTTTATGAATTCCTACTGGCCATTAAGAAGGCCTGATAGCCATTCAGAAGGCTGTATTGTTTAATTTTCAGCTATTCACCTTCAGAGGTGAGTTTATTTTCAGCTAAGATGATGATACCCTAAGACCTAAACTTCGCGGGTCGCGCAGTATATCAGGAAGGCCGACTGTAAGGGAACTGATTTTTAACTGGCAACATTATACGAATAAGAGAGGGTAGCAACTGTTAACCGAGGGTATATAAGAAGAAGCCTGCTGTCACCTGATCTCATTACTTTCCCGTGCCATATCAGTACAAGTTAAATACATAGTGTAATTTCTTGAATATTATTATAAATAAATAAGTATAATTAGATTCAGTGTTTTTCTGGGCTAACCCTCATACTAAGTAAGTGCATCCATCAGCCCTTGGAAGTCCTTGGAAGTGCTGGACAAAGGCCTCCCCTAACTTGCGCCAGGCTGACCGGTCCTGAGCCTTCTGAAGCTATCGTCAGTCCACCTGGTCGGGGGGCGTCTTTTATACTCCATTTTCCGAGACGTAGGCGCCATTCAAGGACCTTTCTTCCCCAAAGGTTATTGTTCCTTTGAATCTACAACTGGAGTGGGTCTTTAAATACCGACCCTACCTCGTGGACAGTTGTTACCATCCAGATGTTAAACTCGTCCACCGTAGCTGAAATTGAAAGTCTTCGGATCCCTGGATTTGGACAGGTGTTGGACGAAGCGTAGATTTCATCAGGCGTGACTGTTCCAGCTTCATATCAATATTTGATGTGCTTCTTACAAAACTGTTATCGCTTCCGGTCTTGAACCTAGTGATCACAGAGACATCATTAAAGACGTGCCGTTTGTCTGACAGCATGAAGTCTATCTCACTTTTTATGAACCATCGGGACTCATCCAAATCCACTTGCGTTGACGCTTCTTTCTGAAGAAGAAGTTCATCACAAAGAGATCTTCCTTCTGCAAAAAGTTAGCCAGCAAGTGTCCTCAGTAATATTTTGCTCTTGATACAAAATTACACAGAAAATGACTACTTGTTATATAACATACTTTGCCAAATAACATACTCATGGTGTACCTTGTGTAACTGAAGTAATTGAAGTAGAGAGTACAAAATACGAGCAATAATATGACAGAATATTTCCCTTATAAGAAACAAGCCTGCAAAACACCCAGACAGTAATGCGGCTCGTTTTATCGCCTTTTTATTACAATAACTTGATCGCAATACGGCCAGGCTGCATGAGAGTTCTTCTGTTCAGAATAATAAGCTATTTTCAATTAAGTTTCAATACGCAACTGAGTTTTATATTTAAACCAAAGATGATCTCGCTATAAATAATAGAACAAACAATCAATAAATTAATTTATAATAGTAATTCAGTTAAAAGATAATCAACGATCCCTATAAAATGCTGCTACAGATCTCCCATCTCAAGATAATAAACAATCTATCTACCACCCGTTTAATTAAGTTTTCCTTTCAGAAACTCACCAATAAGAAGATACTTTTGAATTTATACTCGAATAAAAATAAAGAGATATAAATAAATTACAAATAAAAAAACAAGTCCTTAATAGTCCCACTCTTAACTTACCATTCAAGAATGGTGAAGCGAGTACCTAACATAGTAAGAACAGGTGCTAGGCTTTAAGGGTTTGCGGGAAACGCGACTCTATTTATATAACCGTTAAACTCAAACTAGCCTCATCCGAGTGAACCCAATGACAGCAGATGTTTCTTGTGAATGAATGTGTGAATGTGCGCAGTTATTTCGGTTTCAAAATGTGTTCCATTTTTGAAATGGCCGAGTTTATAGCGCTGTGTTCCAACAACGAACTATTCAGGGAGTGTCGCTGCTAATGTGCATTGTAGAACGATTTCATTGTACAAAGAATTGTTTTGTGTCACTATTAAACGAAATTTAGTATATAGGCTTTGTGACAGTTTTCAGTTTTTATGTGTCAATTTACAGTCACGAGCCAACGATGTATTCAAAGGAGATTTATGTAGTATTTTATCGTATATAGAAGTAATTTGGAAGAGTTTTCTTATTTGACATATATATACCTGGAATAAATTGCATATCACCAACAAGAAAAGGTATCAATGTCATCGACTAAGTATACAATTTTTTTTGGAAAATTAATTATTTCGATTTAAATATGTATTAAATTGAATACTTAATGAAGAAAACTTTAGACGCTTAACTTTAGATAAATAATCTCTGTAGGAATATGTTGATCATTGCATAAATTACCAACAAAATGGCAGATTCGTAAAGCTTTCCGCACATTAGCGCCGATTGAGCTGCGCACAGAATCGCGATTATTAAATATTGGCCGCCGAATGAATACCGACGGGAAAAGTCGGAACTTTATATTGATGACGTCTATTGAAATAATTTAATGGCAGAGTTTTGATTGCATAAAATTTTACTACCAATTAGTACCAATTACCTGGTTGATGTTTAAGATGTTTATCACTATTTATGCCAAAAAAATGTTATTGAAGTTGGCAAAAGACGTTGTTTACTCTTAGGATGTAATAATAGTCTTAGTATGAAAGTCCATTGTATGTTGATATAAAATGGCTTCAACCCAATAATGGACAACTACTGAGCTCGGGTCTCTCCTCTTGAGAAGGCCTACAGCATACTCCACTATGCTGCTCCAGTGTGGATAGGCGGTGAATAGTGATATTGGCTTCAACCCATTAATGGCCCAATACTAGAGACAGGTCTCTTAAGGAGGCCTAGAGCACACCTCACCACGCTGTTCCAGTGCGGATTGGTGGAGGGATAAGTGGCCAATCCGAGTGTCGGAAATTTTCAAAGCGCCCGTGGGCCTCCGACATGGCTTAACGACTGTTGTCTTATGATAACAACCGGGACCGACGGCTTTACATGCCCTCCGAAGCACGGAAACGCTTAAAATTTTTTTGCCACTAGCGGTCACCCATCTATGTATGTAACTGCCGGCTGTGCCCGCTGTTGCTTAGCTTGGTGGTGATATTAAATGATTGATATTAAAGCTAACTTTGTAGTGACAAGACTGCTGGAGTCAGAGTTTATGGATTTGATTCTCAGCTAGGTTAACGTTTATGGGACTGATAATAATATTTCTATTGTTGTCTTGATGTCAAGCTACTACAGGATACTTTACGGTACCTAACAGAAAAAATACTTAAGCTGGCCATACACGATCAAGTGTACTTGACAAGTATGCAGTTTGTCTTGATGAGGCACCCAGTTTGCATCCATCCATCCATCCATCCCGCGTCAAGTTCGCTGCAAACTTGACAAGTATACTTGATCGTGTATGGCCACCATTACACATATAGAAGTGCAGAGGACGTTGTACAATGGCCTTATTCTAGTTGTTGTGCTATTCCAATAATAATAAACACAATAAACGCCCACAAAAGGATTCCATGTGTCGTGGATTACATGGACAACACAAATAAGACATCAAGTAAACACCCACACACAAATAACATGATTCGACATAAAAACATTTACGTGTTTTATCAATTTCTGCCCAGGCCTGGATCGAACCAAATAAATCTGGCTTGGCAGACAGTTACTGCTAACTACTAGGCTATGGGTTGTCAATGTCATCGTTGAATATATATTCAATGATTTCTTATAGAACAATGAAGGTATGCTCAAAGTTGACCTTTTGACCACAAATTGAAGACTACAAAACTGTCAATTATTTTCTGAGAACGTTAGCCTAATAATCGACAATGAATTGAAGAAGAGGAAACCAAAAGAAGTTATTATTAATACAACTGTATCTATCAATTATCTATCTACTGTGTATTGCGGTTTCACCCGCGTTAATTTGTGGAAAAAACGAACTACTAAAATATAATAATATGATGTTATATAGCCTATAGTCTTCCTCGATAAATGAACTATCAAACACAAAAATAATTTTTCAATTCAAAGCAGCAGTTCCTGAGATTAGCACGTTCAACCAAGCGAACTCTTCAGCTTTATAATATTAGTATAGACATATTTATTTATCTGATAATGCAGCGTATCCACCAATTGCAATTTAAAACACTGCTATTGCGGGGTACACGACCTGATGAGAGACCCACCAATTGCAATTTAGGAAAACGTTCTACTATTGCTGTTACAAGTACACGACCTGATGACCTGGTGAGACCCTTACCTTCCGCGCCTGCGTCTGATGATGCAGCGGGTGTGGCGCGAGCAGCCGCAGCGGCGGCGGCGCGGGCGGCAGTGCAGCAAGCATGGGCGGCACGAGCGGCACCACTCCACCCATGGGGAGCGCCACCGCGAACTTCTGCATGCCCATCCACGGCACAAACCACCCGCCGCCCGCCTGCATGGCGCCCCCGCTCCCGTACCACGCCAGCTTACCGGCTGGTATCACTCACGCCGCCACCACCACTGACCATCACCGTGTTTGCACTTGTACCTGGAATAAGGAAAGCACCGTTAGTCTGAATATAATAATAATAATACCTAATAATAACACGACACACTTATAGCCCCACCCTAGGATTCGTGGATGCTATGGACTCGAACCTAGGACCCTTAGCACAGCGTTCCTTCATGGTAAACATTACGCCAGACCGGTCGTCAATTAGGATAGAAAATGATTTTGAGCTTTTATTTTACTTTAGTATTGTCATGTATTAATATGGTCTACTATTTCAATACCTGTTCAGATTAAAAAGATATTATGTTTTCACAAGATTCTAAAAACTCTTATAAAAGCAGACATCGATCAGTTACAATTTTATTACGTACAAAAAAGGCTCAAATATATATAATCCCGCAATATCGCATCTAGGTCTAATATTTTCAGTTGGGATTGATTCAGGAGCCGACTGAGAAATGAGGTCAGCAAGTGGTCACGTAGCTTCCCTTTGACGGGTTACATATTTTTTGCGGTCTTCAAAACCTTCGGTTGGAATTCCATTCCAGTAAACATGGGATGGAAATGGAAACTTTTTTCACGTCATGTTTTTGGTAGCCACGTTTAATGGAACCTCGATAAAAATGTTTTTTATTGATTTAGAAATGGAAAATGGGCAAATAACCTACCAATAGACTTCGGATTTTAAATTTAAATATGTTCGTCGTTCTACTTTAAATTTTCTTGCTAAGCCATACCTATTGCCATTTTGTTTATTTTTTGCAAGAAATTCCAAAAAATAAAGTTATTACAACTATGAAGTAAATTCATGGTCGTAGCACACATATCAACTCGTAAACGGAACGTAAACGTATCAACTCTTGCATGTCAGTATTCTTTGTATGAAACTCCCTACTGTAAAGCACACTTATCGGATTCGTAACGTAATCGCCTCGCCTCGAGACAAGCTCACGAACCGCGGTACGGTGCGTGGACGACTTGCCGTACCCGCGCTTACGTCTCACCGTACGCTATCCTTCGACTTTCCGTTTCCTCGTGCACGCCTGCGCCGCGGCTACCGCTGTGTCGGCGAACTGCTGTCATTCATTCCGTCAACCAGCGACCGGCGAGCCGTAAGCGCGGCGTCGCCTAGCCGTAAGCGCGGCGTCGCCTAGCCGTAAGCGCGGCGTCGCCTAGCCGTAGCCGAGCTTACGTTAGGTTGACGGCGAGGCGATCCGGTGCCGATCCCTTTCCGAGTTGATATGTGCGCTACGACCATCATACGGAAGCTCTTGAAAAAAACTTTAAAATCTCTCGCTTAAAGAATGTAGTAAATAACAATATTACATACATACCTATGCCTAAACTTAAAACAATTTCAAAAACCACCATTACATACTCGACCATTAAAAACTTTTTGATCCGAACAATTCGGTAAGTTTTTATTGCCTCGTTCACCGTTCAATAATAAACAGTTCATCCGTCGAAATCTAAAAATGTACTGCAAATTTTAACACAAACTTATCAGTTTTATCACGATGAGATTAAGGCTGAAAGTTGAATGCATCGCGATCAGCAAGGCTGGAAAGTTGTGTTAACATTGCCACGTCAATTGTAATTGACATGTTGATGTGACCGACGTACAGCGTGATTATATTTTGTATTTACGTACGAATATACAGACTGTGTCGCCTTGACTACAAATATCGGATTACACAAATACAACTAGAGGTACCAAGACTATCAAATATGCAATGCGGTGTTTGCATTTTGATTCACACATGCAATTTGGAGTGAAATGGGTTCCATCTATAGTTCATTTTTAGTTCAAGGCAACCCGCCCTGATTGTGGTGCACCCTGTTAACCAACCGACGAAGTTATTGCAAACGGAGGTTGGAGAGTAATGCTGTAGGAGGTAGTAAAGAATTAGAAGTCTTGGCTTGGCTTGGCTTCAACCCATTAATGGCTCACTACTGAGCACGGGTCTCTCCTCTTGAGGAGGCCTAGAGCATACTCCACGACGCTGATCCAGTGCGGATTTATTAGAAGTCTATTCCAAGCTTATTAAGACTTGGTTGAATTATTTTATCTGGATCATAATATTAAACCATTCGTTTTTTCCGCGGCACATAATTTCCTTTGACCATTTTCACACATTCACGAATCGTAAAAAAATGCAAATTGGTAATCATGAACTGCAAGTACATAATGTTACAGAAGATTTTTTTTTTCGAATGCATAGTTGCTGTTGGCCCTAGTGGCATATACAGCTTCACGCGGACATGTGGGTGAGTCTGGAGAGGCTCAGCCGAGAAGACATAATAGCGAGGTGGAAGTAATACCTCCACACCTCGAGAAGTAGGAGCATGCGGCGTCCTAAGGGCACCCCCAGTGGGGTTCGAACCTCGGCTTAGGACTTCGCCTGTTGGAGGACCTCGAGGCAGGATAGTATTCATATATTAATTAGACCCTAATGGTTTTACAAACTCCATTATTCTGAACGCGTACTGGCTCCACAAAAATTTACACGTACACAATTATCCACCTATATTTTTTTGCAAAATATTAGGCTACCTAACCAGCCATGACGTAAGTGCCAATGTTCGCAGACATCTCGATAAAATTTCCACTAAAGTAGCGTAAACGATTTCAAACTAGATCAAAGTGGTATTCGATCGCGGGAAAAGTGAAAAATAACTTGTTACACATCAAAGGGGACGCTGAACGTTACATAAGTAGTCAGAGGGGTGGAAAAGTAAATGAAAATGCCGCCACAATCATGAAATTGCCCTTCCATAGCCGGTAAATAGCTGCGGTGAAGAAATCGATGTTTGATTACGTTTTACAGACTGACGCGAAATAAATTTAATATACACAGTACACTGCGTCTGCTTTTTTTAAGGCTCTCGGCTATATTCGGTCTGTCGTATTTCGATTGTCGTTGTAGTAGAGAAAGGGGTACAAAAACAGTTAAGAAACACTTACTTGTACAAACTCGTTACTTTATTTTCTGGTTTATTTACGTAAACAAAAACCAGATAATAGTATAAAATATTTATTTCTCAGTTTTGTAAATTCACTTGAAACAAAATTTCAAATTCTAATTTAAATATATCGAAGCGAAGCGTATTCGCGTAAGAACAAAATGTACTCGATAACAAAGCGGGGAAATATATCCACTTCCCCACAAATCCCCGAAGCAGACGGAATGTGCGAAGAAGTTGCAAACATCGGTATTGATTTCGGAACCGACAACTCACGATTTCAATCAGATTATACCAATTCTGTCGATAACGCAAAAGGTTTTGCACGCCTTAAATCATTCCTTTTTGTTGTCAACCGAGCAAACACAGGGTGATAAGGATAAAGCCGATGAAATTACTACTTTTCGCGATTTTGTTCTCTAAAGACAAAATCAATCTACGAAATCAAATACTATTTATATTGACTTTGTATATCTCCTCGATATACAAAATAAATATTGACAATCAACAGGATTGACTGATTAAAGTAATAGTTGCTATTGCTACATGCAAGTCCTTTATTGTATACTTTCTATGCCTCGCGGTTTCAACCGCGTTAATTTGTGGAAAAAATTTGCTACTAAAATATGTATATGATGTTATATAGCCTATAGCCTTCCTCGATAAATGGACTATCAAACACAAAAACAATTTTTCAATTCGAACTAGTAGTTCCTGAAATTAGAGCGGTCAACCAAACAAACTCCTCAGCTTTACAATATTAGTACAGATGTTATTCCAAGTCTTGTTCTTTCAGTGTACTAAATTTCCTGAAAATCCGTCAAGTAAAAAATTGTTCTAATTTTTGCGTGTAAGAACATTGAAGTATAATGTCATAGAACAGACATCTCAAACAAAATGTGTCCCACCCGGGAGGTTCTATTTTCAAAATTGAGCCCCGGTTCTCCTTTCAAAATCGATCTAATCCATTGAAGATTGAAGCCACGTGGCACCAATGCATTGGGACATACATGGTGTTCGCGGTGTCGGTTCTATACTCTAGTAATAATACTTCAATGTGTAAGAAAAAACTTGAGAGGTGGCAAGGGACACCCGGATGGAACGAAGTTCCTTTCGATATTTCTTATTTTACACGCTGTATGCTGTACAACTTTGTAAATCACGCTGTTGAGATTCTTTGGCCCTAACATAAGTAAAATAGCAAAAAGTGTCGTGACAAATTTTCGTAAGAATCAAAAAAGTGTCGTGACAACTTTTCGTAAGATTTTTTTGCGTCTAGCCCCCTTTCACAACGCGCGATAAGGAACTTCGTTCTAATAACGAATTCCATACAAACTCACCAACTTTCACATTTATAATATTGGTAGCGTTCCCATCAATACAGCATAGCTCGCGTCGACCGCAGGTAATTGCCGAACACCCGCCTGAGGTTTCAGAGATCAGCTAATTCAATTTCATGCAAACCATTACCACTGTAAATTATTGCAGGTATTGCCGTAAAACTCTGTTTCGCGTTTCATTGTTCCGGTTTGAATGCGGTTTTTGTATGCCATCGTTCAAATTAAAACCAATATTGTTAACATTTCGATATTATGAATTAGTTTAATTTATGTTAAAAGCATGACTGGTTACACCGGTCTTCCGGTGAATATCTGTCTTTATTTTCAACGCGGTAACACTACAAATAATTGCTCTATATTTTTATTGTATCTACTGCCTTTTTCAAAATCCATTTATTTATTTATTTTTGATTACCAACAAGTTACAGCGTTGACATTTCTGAAACATTTTTTTCTAATAACATCTATCAAACTGTTCTTACTAAAACCGGTAACTACACCATTCTTTGTGGTTAGCCAAAAATACTCGAAATTTACAATACATTTAAAATAATAGCAAAACTTAAATTAACATGAATGAAAAAAATTATAATACAAGAATGTACTTCAAATTAAAGTTAAATAGTCAAAAACAAAAATTTTTTTTTTCAGAAAGTACATAAATATTTGTAAGTAAAAAACTTTTTAATAATTTTATTGAGCACGTAAAAGAAGACCTTAGAGGTCAATGTTATTGTATTCTTGAGTTTTCCGCTCATAGCACCAGATATGACAGTGCTTCGCAAGCTCATAAAGTGGATGTCAATGCCGACACTTCCATAACATGTGAAAAATTTGCCTGCATCACCTTTGGAAAAAAGTTCTTATGCGCTTGATATGTTATACACAATGTTGTTGTTATGTTGTGTTACTGCACAATTTGAGGGTCACTCTGAAAACCAGCGGCCGTGGTTTTTTCCGCGACCATAATGCTGAGAGTGACCCCTTTTCACCTTATATTTAAGTAATATATTGTTCTCTTGTTTATTTATATTTTTTATAAGGTGAAATAAACATTTCTTTCTTTCTTTCTTTCTTTCTTATAATTATAATTATTACAATCATACTTGTATATCGGCACTAGGCATAGTGATCTAAATCTCATTGTTAAAACTTGGAAGAGATTCAAAATTTTGTATTCGCGACTGAAAATAACTGTCTAGTCGAGAGTTTATAAAATGTTTTAAATCCAATAATTAGAGTAAGCCAGACGTCGAAATTGACCTTGTAATTATACACGTGTCTATGAAAATACTTTTAATATTTAATTTTAGTAGGTACTTTATCTTTAAGGGACTTTAGCAGTTTTTTTATTTGTATGTAGATGTGACATGTAACGCGCTAACATTTTCACAATATTTTGAATGACTAATGCAAGTGAAGTCTGTACTTTTCTTCGACTAAGTTCCTAATAACATATTGTCAGTAAAACCCTTGGTATTTTTTGTGGCCTTAATTAACTTTAATTAAGTTTACTGGTAAAATTATTTTTATACAACCTTCAGAGGTAATAGAGATGATGCGTATTGAATGGAATCATCCAAGTAACTACCAACAAGATAGCGCTTGGTACATTAAAAAGCTTTTAAAGCGCCGGATGCACTGATATTGGCCACAAAAAATAACAATACCATTTGAAATGAATCAACAACTACTCTTTGTGTTTAAAATAAGGCGCGTGCACACAGGAACCGATATAACAGGTATTACGCATAATGATCAAGACTCATTCGATAACAATCCCATTTTTGGGGTTCATTATTTTGTACTATAGGTACTTCATTTTTTAGACAATTCTTATATGGTTAACAAACTTGGCACTACTTTTTATTGAAATATAAATTCAAATTAGTTAAAAAAATAATTAATAGTTACCTGATTGTTTTCAAATTAAATGAGATTATTTGTTTCTTTCAAGTTACAAATTACAATAAAAAGACACTGTAAGAATGATCAACAAATAATACTTAATAATGTACAAAATGGAGCATACACTTGTTTTATCAGTCCGAATTTTTAGAAAAAATCGACACAAATCAAAAAAGGATTCATTAAAAAGTGTTACGTATAAAATTTATATGTAGAGTAAAAACTCGGCTTACGGACGTGAAATATTATGAAAAGGTTCTCCTAATAAATATGAATGTATCCAATGATACTTTCTTTGTAAAAAATATACAAGGGAGTACATAAGCATTATTATTTGCATGTAGACTTAAATACAATGTTATGATGCTCCATAATACATTGAACAACAAAAAGTAACGTAATAGAAATGCAAATTTATACTTTTCTTTGAATTATGGTTGCGAAGTTTCATTTTATAAATTTGTAAATGGCGCCATATTGTACGAGGTTAAGGAGGATACTCCATACATCTAAATTCATTGAAGCATTATGAAGAAGTTATGGTAGATTAAAAAAAAATATACGTATTATATTAAAGAGACTATATTAAAGAGAAAAAAAATGAATTTTAATAACTTTTTTTGATTAATTTATATTATATACAGCACACAGCAAAAAGTTAAAAACGAAAAAAAATTAAGTAATTGTTTAAATAACTGTTGTGTTGACCTTACGGAACCCCAAAACCCGATCGAAACCACAACAACAGTCATAGAGCAGATCAATCGATCAGCCATTGTCGTGGTAATTACGACCACTATGGGAATTTATCCGGTCGATGGCTGTCAATGGCGACGGATTGAGACCGCTCCATCCACGTGCCATGGGATTGGCATTCGAAATTGGACATTCCTATGGGATGGGGTTTCGATGAATTTGCGCTTTATGAAAAGTATGATGAAAAGTATTCGTCATTGCATTGTATTCATAAAACGTAATTCAAAGGGAAAGTATTCCAACCCTTTCAAAATATCTTGTAATGCCGCCTTTTCATATCATGGTGCTGACATCTACAAATGGGTGCGAAAATTTTATACAAAATTTTGTGAAAATTCCTTTTCACTAAGTCCGCCTTTAAGTAAGATTAAATTACTTAAATAAAAATATAAACTATACCAATCTCAACTTTTTATCGAAGCTATCATTGATTAATGATAATTAATCTCATCAATCATTCAGATCACTGAAAAAACCATATGTAATCATTAATCCACAATCGACCTTTCACAGGTACAGGACGTTCCCAACACAATCGGAGGTATTATTCCTTCGTTATTCATATCCTCTGTAGGGTGGCAGTGAGATCTATTGTACATATTATCATTCCCCCTTATCCATTGTTAAGGTGCGGCAGACGATAGCTCTGCTGTAATGACTGGGATAGGTACATAGTTTTTTATAGCATAATGTGACCTAAACCAACACTTAGGACACGCTTTACCGTATGTAAAGCAGCCCTTTTTACACGGTGCGAGTATATGACTCAAAGTCAAAGACAACTCAGTTTCATTTTTTTATGGAAATAGCCGGCAAACGAGCTGACTATCCACCTGATGGTAAGTGGCTATCGTCGCCCATGGACATCAGCAACATCAAAGGCATCACTGATGCGCTGCCGGCCAAGAAAGAGAGAAGAAATAGAAAGAAAGAACTGACTCTCAAGCCCCCAGCCGGAACACGACAAGTCGTTTGGCGGCTGACTCATGCTCAAGTGTGGTGGTAGCTATCCAGGCGAACCCCATAGAGAAATGATAATAGTAATAATAGTATTTTTACTCGTATGTTACTTTTATATTATACAGTGTGTAATATCTGTATTTTACAGTAAGTACTATAATACAATAATTTTCGTTGTTAGTAAAATTTTTACAAAAGGGCCACCCACCAATCTACACGAGTGTCAAGAACTTATTTTAAAATTGTTATTAGCCCACGTCTTTTTTTATCGTCATTCCTTACTAATGCTTCCTGGTTGGCAGAATAAAGACATTACCTAATTAAATGGCTATATCGCATTAGCCACACGTTCTTCTACTAATGTCCTCATAACTAATGTGACCGAGAGAATACCTACGCACTCACTCGATGCGCGATAGTGGATTGAATGCTGAAAGTTCTAATTCTACTCAGAGTCAGTAGGTACAGGTCTCTCCTCCTTTACCATAACCAGGATTAAATATTTAGTGGACTTCAAAAAAAGGGGTTCTCAATTCCATTGTATTTGTTTTTGTTTTTTATGCTTCTTAACTCATAACTGCCTCGTTTATGAAACAATTTAGAATATTCTCGACTTTGGAATGGTGATTTTTCCAGATTGGTCCCATATTTATCAAAATTCAATGCTGATGATAGGATTAGTCAGCAATTGAGGGAACTCTTAATTATTCTACATTTTCAAAGACTGTTGAAGTTATTGTTGTGGATACATTTAGATTATTGTTAATGTTAACTAAGGCAAGACCTATTTTTCGTACTTCATGTCTGTGTAATCTGTATGCTATCTAAATCCTTTACATGCCATCCGAAGCTCGAGAATAGATTATGAAGTATTATCCCACACGTGACCGCTTTCATTTGTTTTCATTTGTACCACTTACGATCCACAAACCGAGCTATTCTAGCCGCTTATTTATTAGTACAAAATTACGACTAGGCAGTAACACTAAAACCATGATTATGTTATACTAAACTAAACAACATCAATTGAATGACGTCGCTCGCCGTAAAGATAAAAGCGATTAATCTGTATCGGTCCGAGTGATCATTCAACCGGTATTTATGGCTTCCGACCAATCCTTGATGCATTATTATACTTGTTACTCGTGTTTTCATGGAGAAACTTAATGATAGATTCGGTTTCGAACATAATTTTAATCTATTCCGATTAGAATCTTTTCGGTTCAATGGACCTAATTCAACTTAATTCATTTGGTGATCGTATTCTATAGAGACTATAAAATAGTCATAATCATCTGAAGACCGTTAATAAATAGTTATTTATGACGACCTTGTAGCCTAGTTTGTAGCGACAATGCCTGCAAAGCGAGTAGTCCCGGGTATGATTCCTGGCCGGGGCAGATATTTATTTGACAGTTAAATATTTGTACTCCGGTCTTGGGTGTTATTGTGATATGCTATGTGTGTCGTCCATGCCACCCGCGACACAGATAAAAACCTACTGCGGGGGGGATGAGTGAGTAAGAGTTTATTTATTTATTTACTATACACAATAAATAGGTACACAAATACATTAACAACATTTAATTTGCGAGGCAGAAATTTGAATGATGAGTTTGAATTTCTGTTCTCGGTCTGGGTGTGAATGTCCTTGTCTTGTGTGTTGTCCATGGCACCCACAACACAGGGAATCCTATGAGTGTGAAGCGTTATTTATTTTATTTATTATTTAATTATTGAAAAAGTTTTTGACCGCCTGCTTATAAGAAAAATATCAATTTCATTCAATCCTACTGAAAGGTCTGAAAGAATTACCCACTATTATACACGAGATCTTAAAACTTTTTAAAGTTTATGTGTAAATAAATAATTATGTACATTGAAGTTACCAGCCTCCCAAAACTTGACGGAGTTCATTGCACTCGCAGTCGGGTACGCGGTCCGATAACGACACCAATAAGCTCGGAAATGCAAACCGTTTTTATCTTTACTAATGATTTGAGACCTCGTTGCCTGTCTCACATAGTATGGGTGCGCGATGAGCTAAGAATTGTAGGTTAGCTGTACGTGATAAACGACAAACGTAATGTATCTTTAAAACACAAACTGATTAACAACAAATTAAAATTTGGGTGCAATTATAACGACAACTATAAAATAATAAGCACAGTCTGTAATTTAAGACACACAATTATTACAACAAATATTGTATAATTTATACTAATACATATTATAAAGAGGAAAGATTTGATTGTTTGTTTGCATTGAATAGACTCCGAAACTACCGAACCGATTTAAAAAAATCTTTCACTGTTGAGCAGCTACACTATCCCCAGGTGACATAGGCTACATTATATTTTTTTTACTATTTTTCCCGAAGCAAAACGAGGGCGATTTCCTAGTATTAAATATAATTATGTGTCATATATTTTGCTATTACTATAGATGGCAATAGTATTACTAAACAAGTAATATAAACGTTAATAGACAAATCTCTGAAAGCTTGGAATTAATTTTTATGCAAAAAAATATATGAAAATATAGTTCTTTCATAAATTACAGTAATAACTTAAATCATATTATTAGCCATTTCACGTTCAACAAACTCGCATTGAGTGATACAAGAGTCTTATTGATATGTGGAGTAAACAAATCCAATTTAATCCATAGCCCTTACCGATCTTATTAAGGACCTCGTACAATGAAACCCGAAAAACGCAATAACCGAATAAATAAAAAAGTCAATGTGTGCGAACTACAGCGCAATATTGTGGTTCTGTATTTAATTTACATTGAGATGTTATTTTTGTATTTTTATGATGACGGAAACTACAAAAAAAATTGTCAGGTTTACCGTTTAGTGACATTTTTCTAGGGGTGGGTTGCAAAATACTTGACGAACCTTTTGCTTGATTGAACCTTATGCAACTAATATTATAAATGTGATTTGTGGAGGATATTTGTAACTACTTTACTCTTTAAATATTTATTTATATAATTCATTAAATCTACACACAGGTAGGCCATGAGAGAGGTCACAGGTAGGATTATTCATTCTCTAGTCTTTAAGTCTTAAGCTAAGTAAAAAAAAAAATTATTAATAATCTGTAATATTTATTAAATTATAAATATTCAAAATAAATAAATATTTGAACTGGAATAACATATAGGGTACTGAGGTATTATCCTGGAAAACTCGGGAAAAGCTACGGGTAGAGAACTAATTCAAAATATTTGATTCTAATTAATTCTTTGATTCTTGATTCGAAGTAATTTCTAATTTTGGTCTTACTTACTTTTTGAAATTCGGTCTAAACAATACAGGGATCTCCAAAGCAGTGCCTCGCACAAGTCGCACACCGAGCGAGTCAGCCATAATGCTTGCAAATTGCGCCTTGTTCCCATCGGGGCTCGGCCTTTTTCCAACGAACTTATTTCGTAAGCAATAAATTACAGAAAGATAACACACTGACGGCAGGGAAATAAATTTTTATCTCTGACGTTCGGTTTTTGGAGTTCGTTACCGCGGTTCTTGCCGACTGGTTGGAAGGCTGACACGTCTGCACAGCGCCGAGCCGTGTCTTCACATAATATTAGTCCACTGATTTTCAATATAAATATTTACTTTCATTATGGCTTAGATTTCATGCAAAAGACACGTGACGTCAAATAAATGTCTGCCCGGGTACTGAACCCAAGACCTCTTATTATCTATGAATGGATGTCTAGGCTGCAGATCAGTCAATCATGATCTTTATTGAACACTTCTCTGAAATCTATTGAGATTCCAGGTACGATGCCCTGCAAAATAGCCCTGTCTAGATATCATTTGATCGATAATATTATTTCACTGAATGTACATAATATGTGCATATTATTATCTTTATAAGGGTCCGCTCCTTACAGCCAAAATGTTAGAACATCTCAGAATTGAAGGCCTATACCTAAGTGGTAGCTATTATATTATATTAAATTGCACATTGTTTTACGTTTCCAGATATGTATTTACAAGAAAACTAAGTAGGTAGATATTAATATTTTCATAGTTTCTAGATATTCCTAGGAAGACCCTTGTGCCCTAGCAAGGCCAACTTTATGATCGGTTTTCTATGTCATTGTGTTGTATTGAAAAGCATAATAGATTATGAGTTGTGACATACATACATAGTTCGACATTTATGGGCGATTTCCTCTATGCACGTCGGTTATCGTATCGTAATAATTTATGACTTCGGCCTTAATTGATGGATTACTCACACATTCGATACCACAATCTAATTTGAAGGCACAATAAACATATAAAATTCGTAATTCCTAATTGAGGTTGTGTAAATGAGGTTTCATACTTGTTTCTATACCTATTACTATGCATTCATGAAAAGATTTGAGTTTTTTGTGAAAAATACTTCTTCATGCATTTGATAGTTTTAGATATGAGTAGGTATGAGGAATTGATTATTACAAAAAATAATGTAAGTATGTGAGATTCCAAATCCGACTTAAAAACTTACTTATTTTGCGTTGTTTTTCATTTAAATACTAATTACACATCAAATTTTGATATACGAGTTCGTCTGACCTATAAATTGTAATTGACAAAATGACCTTTTAGAGAAACATTTAAATTATACGATTACGACACGACCAGAATATAAACTTTACGTCCCAAACTGTGTGAATTTCGATCAGGCGTTAGTTTTAATAAACTGTTTTAATAAAACACCAAAACTAGGCCTCTGAAAAATATAAAAGTAAGTGGATAAAAAATAATAGTAAGAGATTTATTCAATGCTCTTGGATTGCCAAAAAAAAGTACAAAATATTATAAAAACACTGCAAATTCGTAAAGCTAACCATAGTTTTACGAATATATTCTCTTCCGATGCTGTGTAGTTATTTGCCCCGAGAAAAACCAACCAGTCTAAAAATCTTTAAATCTAAAAAATCAGTCGATCGATTTTTTTAATTCACGTATTATTTAATACTCTTTGACAGGACTTCAACTCAACACGAGATACAACTCGTAGGATGGTAGCTGAAGGAAATATATATTTTTTAACAATTAATAAAAACACATTTCATTCAAAATAACAACATTCCTGAATATGTTTCAGCAACACTGCATTGAGTTTAATTTCCATTTCGAATGACTAAAATACAACTGAATATCAAAAGTGTATCAGTGATTATGTCACTACGATATCGCTACGACTCTTATTACTAGAATCAGGCTGCTTGGATATCACATGTGTCTTTTAATCGTACAGTATAAATTACACAATTATATGTACATCAAGATGGATATGAATGACAGTGAACAAGAAAAACACATCCATCCTCACCGTATTCAATTATATCTGACACGGAACAAGTCAAGTGGTAATCAACACTTCTTGTGACGTCATCGGGGATAACAAGCAAAGCCGACTTTGTACATCACGATTTCTTATATCCGTAGTGTTATAATTATAGTTAAATGATAAAATAATGATGAACAACTTGTCTACCATTCAAAAGAATGATGAATGTAAGGGTGTTAATTTTTGGGTTTGAACCCGAGAAAAATAAGTAATGAAAATTACAGAGACATAATAGCGAAAAAATTATTAGCGTAGCTATTTCTAACTTAAGTTTATCATTATGTTTATACTATACTGTGTGAATGTACCTTATGAAAGAAAACATACAAAAACTTAATCACCGACCAGCGTAGGCTAATGAAAATTGCTAATTACGAAAAAAGCCCACGTAAAAATATACTTAGTGTGGCCACAAGATTGGTTATCGATCGCAAGATGTTATGGCCTGATTGGGCAAACATTATGCGATAATAATGAAAAAATATATAAAAAACGCCACCTGTATAGTAGCATCATGCTTTTTTTTACAAAATTAGTACCTACAGTACATTTTGTGCAATTATAATTATGATCCTTGGAATGAGTAAAATAACAAGTTAGTTCGCTTAGACTATTTTATAAATAACCCTACAGGGTCTATTGGCCTTCATTTGTAAATTAAAAATAAGAACGCATAAAATGAAAAGAATTTAAGGATCAAGTATCATTCAATGCTAAAACTAGTTTATTAATATTGTTTAAACTGATATTTCAATAAAACTAGAGCCAAGATTGTTTATCTATTTAATAGACTTGTTTAAAAAAACGGAATATAAGTACTCGTAGTATCAAATATCTTTTACGAGTGTCGTGATCGCCATATTGCAATTTGCGAACGGAGATGATTCGAATGCAAATGATATTTTAATGCTGCTGCGATGCATCGTAAACTTATCAATTTATTGCCAATTAAACTTACAAAAATGATAGGTGTAATACAATGCCGTCATCGCGAACTGCTCGTTATAATGAACAAATACGATTGATAATAAAAACATGTAAGTTTAAAAATAATTAAACGACTAGGAAATCGCCCTCGCTTCGCTTCGTAGAAATAGTAAAAATAATATATAATATAGCCTATGTCACCCGGGGATAGTGCAGCTTCCCAAGAGTGAAATAATTTTTCAAATCGGTTCGGCAGTTCCGGAACCTATTCAATGCAAACAAGCAATCAAATCTTTCCTCTTTATAATATTAGTATAGATTAGGTACACATTTACACCCTGGCTAAAGGATTTGTTGTTGATGGTGGCATGAAAGTTCGTGAGTGACAGATCATACTTATATACTTACCCTAGAGTCAAGACCTGAGAGTAATAATAAACCCAACATTTGGGATTCTTAGCTGACAAGTTATTTTTTAAAAATAAATTAATCCCATTTCCTCATAACATGTGAAACTTTGTGAAGAGTTTTGGAGTCTAACGCGCTAACCGTTTAAGTATTACTGTAATTTGGCATGGATATATATATTTATTAAAATTCCAAATTTTTTTTTCGGGGTACCTCCTCTACAGGTAACATGAGGATGAATTTTTTATTCGTCGCGAACCCTATAGGGTGGAATATCCTTGAAAAGGTTTTTCAAAAATATTAAGTTACTTCTAAGACCATTTTTGGATTTAGGGGTCCGTTTGCGAAATATTTAGCTTGATAATGCTAATTTTGGTCAGAGTCAAGTGTCACCATTCCCTGCCGCTATACGGTTAGAGTTGAACAAGTGAAGAAATTAAAAAATAGGTTATATAATTAATGTACTACAAGGAAAACTATCACGGCTATGTTAGCATAAGCAGTTAATAAGGCTAGTCGATAAACTTACTACTTCGGAACCCTGCATAGCGCGTGGCTTGACACGCATTGCTCGGTTTTTTCATTCTTCTGCGGGCGACAACCAGTAAATAAGCAAAGACATGATACTCAATGAACGAATATAAGTTCATTGATGATTTTAGAGAGTATGTCTACGATACGGGATAGCCTTCAAGGTCTTTTCAATTACTTTATTAGTACACATAATTAAAATTATCTAATGCCACAAAATCTCAAAACAATAATCAGCCCCATGTCCCATACTAAAATTAGGACAAACAAAGAAAGTTACTTTGAAAGGAGGCACGACAAAACAAACAGATATAAACTTCTCATACATAAAAGAGGACAAGCGTTAAGAGAATAATAGCCAGGGGCGGGGATCGAAGAGGGTGGCCTCAGATACAATAAAAATATGAATAATAAACACTTATCCGTAAAGATTATTTTATCCTTACCGCCAGAGCACTCCGGCTATTAAAGTTACTCTCACAAGCGAATGTCAACATTTACATGGAACATTTACACGAATTACAAAATAATATACTTACTCGCCGAATAATAAAGGCATGTTTTTCATTATCATAATTTGTATAATTTTCATGTGTTTCTCGCAGAATAATTATGGACATCAGATCAGACGGGCTATTACTGACTCTCCAACGCGGCAACCGAAACACTTATATTAAGCGACAAGTAAACACGGACATCCAAAAGGACCAGTCTCGTCTAGAGTTCTCGACGAGCTGGAGTGATGGGCTTGGTCTCATGAATGGTTCTCTCTTTACACGAAGAATTTTTTTGAGACAAGAATATAATTGACACATATTTGGAAACCATGGTATACCCTCCCTATATTATACAGGGTATAGGTAAGTGCGAATTGAGTTTTTTTTGAACCTCGAAAAATTTGACCCACACTAACAGGGTAAGCTAAATAAAGGAGTTAATTTTATACATAGATATAAATTACAAAAACACATTTGTAAAGATGTCCTTTTTAGAATTGAAATCATTCAATCCCAAAATGGTTGAGACTACTAAAACAATGCATTAGGCATTTTTTAGATTTTTTGCGTAGTAGCACACGCCGGATATCCACTAGTAAAAAATACACCATTCGACAGCAACTATCTGATACAAAAACTTCCTAAACAAACGAAGGCGCTAAGACTTGTATACCTAACTCTTCATTTAAGTGGCTGGACATCGTTGGATTAGCTCAACAATCGTGATTTACATCAGCCGGGAATCGAACACGTCCTACATTAATGATTACAAATTACTCAGCCATAAAAGGCATTATCACGTAACCGACACGCGAACCGTCACGACTTTAACCCATGTCCTAGTTTTACTAAACAGCTAAGGAGGTAAAATTTACATAGATTTGAAGGATGTACATAAAAATGATTAACATTAAGATTTCGTTAAAATATGTAAATGTACGTTAAGATTTTATTTAAATATGAATTAAAATAAACCTACAAATGTTAATGATGTCAAGGATTTCTCCTCACAGATATTGGAACGAAGTTCCTTATTTTTTTAGTTACTGATGTATTTTCTTCAATGTATCGTATTTGCATTTCAAATTCAAAATAATTTATTCCTATAGGTCTCACCGATCAAACTATGTAATATATTTAATTTAATTTTAAAGTATATTTAATTTTACAACCATTCTACCGATAAGAAACGGCAAAAGTAACTTCTCAGCATACCTTTAAAAATACACGAAATCAGATATTAATACCAAAAATTCTCTATCCTGAGCGGAACTAATTGCTGACCTGATAACATAAATACTATATTAATCACTACTACACTACTCATGAATACTATATTAATCATTGTCTACAAATTGTGGTTAACACAAAGTGTACAAATTGGTTTCTCTAATAATTTGAATTATATCTATCTAACTTTTTACCATCCGGTGCATAATCTACTAGTCCATTAGATGCATAAAAAATATTACGTGAAAAATACAGCAGCATGGACACAGAGACAAACATCACAGATGTTTCATAAGAAAATAACTTAAGAAGAAAAAAACCTTAAGCATTTACGCATCCGTTCGCATTGTAAACAATGTCCTTTAAAAGGTAAAAACAGTTGAACAAGTATCCTTTTTCTTGACTGTGTTCATTCCTCTTTCAGGCGCTTAGTTTTTATTGGCAGCATCTTAACGTCAATAATATTACTTATACGTACTTACTATATTTACGCATGCTTTTTCACTCCAAAGCAAAAAAATAATCTTGTGCTAAAATTTAATATCAACACTATTGAGATGTGACAAGAATAATTTAAGGTATGAGGTGGATATCATTTTCACATAATAAAATTTGTGGAGAACCCGAATTTTTATTTTAAAATATTTTTATGGACAAAACACACATGATGCGGTTTTAAACAAAACTCGAAACATAATTTAAAAATAATTTCTACTAAAACAATTATCTAGGAAGTCCTTATCTCATTATTCAAGTCAATGAGAAGTTAAATTGCTTCAAAAAATGATAGGTACTACATTAAAGACACTAAAACTCAACACCTATAAATACACAAATGAACACACTCACGCACTATAAAACATAATCTTAAATGCTAAATGGCTTGTACTAAAATAGTCCATAATTTAAAAAAAACTAAAGCCAACCACAAAAAGTTAAGCCAATAAAATTTAATATTATTTCAATCCAATTGATATTCAAGTGGCTACTTTACGCTGCATATTAAAATGCCATTTAAACCTAAGAGGATTATTTTAGCACGTGGTAAATAAAATGTCATTGCTGTACTAAAACAGCGCACTAAAATGATGTCACTTCGAACTAACACGAACTGACTCCAGTGCGAAATGTGCAAATCCATGTTTGTTATCGTTACGCAAACACGCTATACTTTGACGATCGAATATTTACTTGGTGATTGAGTATATGCTACAATGCTGTACAAAAATTATTTTTTCTTCTGTTTTAAAAGTACCTGTAAGACTATGTTCTCCGTCACGTCAATATGTCAATCATTAGCAGTTACATGAAGAACTACGTATAACAGTAAAAGCTTCAGAATTATTTACCTAAAAGCATATTAAGAGCATAATTTTGTACTGAAAACATTATGAACTATTTAAGCTACACACAAAATTAAATATCATTTCAAAGCATTAAATTTCTTTGTTTTTGAAATAATAGTCAAGTTAATAATTTTAATATGTGAGCTTTAAACTATTAAATTGGAGATTAGTTAACAAATTGTTTTTGTTACAGTTTTTCAAAACGATTTCTCGTTTCATATTCCACCTAAGACCATGTTTTTACGACCATGGTACAGGTATCCCCATCGTTTGACCAAAAAAAGATTTTAGTCAAGTTCAAACCAAGCTACACCACCGTGCGATAATGTAATAACCGAATTTCATTAATGTAATCACATTCTGCCGTGCGCCGACTCTCACGAAAATATTTTACGTTCAAACTATGTCAATTAGCGAGAATGAAGTAATTGTTTTTATTGTTATAACACGAATTTCGATAACATCTAAATACAATATAAAATCTTACAAGATAAGGTTGATTTACGAGTCGTATAATTATTTTGAAGTTGAACCAATTTATAAGGATACTAAAGATTACAATAAATGAGACACAATAAAAATCAGTAAATATGCAACTTCAATCACTAATCCATTTATCAAAAGTCATACTGTACCACTGTTGAATTAGTTCTTCTCAAACTATAACGAGTAGAGACCACGGTTTACCACACTGCCGGTCAAATTCTGGATGGTAGACTGAGTCCCATTTCAACAATAATAAATTATTACATCCTGAGCAATACGGTTTCACTAAAGGCCGTAGTACAACCGATGCCGGGGCTAGGCTATTAAAGCATATATTTGAAGCATGGGAGGCGTCAAATAATGCCATAGGAGTATTTTGTGACTTATCTAAGGCATTTGATTGTGTTGAGCATGAAACATTGCTGTTTAAACTTGGCCACTATGGTATAAAAAACAAGGCCCTTAGCTTGATCGCGTCTTATTTGAGTAATAGAATACAAAAAGTTAGCATAAACGATATTAAGTCATCGGGGTCACCGGCTGTGATGGGTGTACCGCAGGGCTCGATCTTTGGTCCGTTTCTTTTTCTGGTATACATTAACGATTTACCACATTATGTAAAGAACCAAGCGGATATTGTACTATTTGCTGATGATACATCACTAATATTTAAGTGTGAAAGGAATAAAGTAAATTTCGACGACGTAAATAGTGCTCTTTCGCATGTGTCGCGTTGGTTCACTATCAATAATTTACTATTAAATGCAAAAAAAAAAACGAAATGTATAGAGTTTGTGCTACCTAATGTTAAAAAAGTCAGCAAATCTCTTAAACTAAATAACGAAACATTGCATATGGAGGAATCGACGGTCTTTTTAGGGGTGACCTTAGATAGTAAACTTCAATGGGGCCCACATATAACAAATCTCGCGACAAAACTCGGTAGGGCTGCTTTTGCTGTTAGGAAAATAAGGCAGTATACAGACGTCGAAACTGCTAGGATAGTCTATTTTGCTTATTTCCACAGTGTTATGTCTTATGCCATCTTGCTGTGGGGCAAAGCAGCCAATATAAAACAAATTTTCATACTCCAGAAACGGGCAGTTAGGGCTATTTATAAACTTAGGTCTCGGGAATCTTTGCGTGAAAAGTTCAAGGAAATAGGTATACTTACAGTAGCTTCCCAGTATATCTTTAACAATGTAGTTTTTATACGGAAGAATATAAACGCGTATAAACAAAATTTTGATATTAATAATCGCCATACGAAAAGAATGCATCAATTAGTTACGCCTTCGTTCCGCCTAAGTAAAGTGCAGCGATCTTTCATAGGGCTTGGTATACATTTCTATAATAAAATCCCAAAATTAATACGTGACTTGCCAATAGAAACTTTCAAAAAACGTGTAAAGACACAATTGTTAGGCAAGGGATATTATAGTGTAGACGAGTATTTAAATGACAAAGACGCATGGAAATGACCAGCTCTGCAACCAGTTCCGCTCAGAATAGTAAATACTTTTGTATTATTATCTTTTTTGTAATATTTTTTTAAAAGATGTGCTGAGGAGTTTCTTTAGGCTATTCTTCTCCTCCAAGACAAAGCACCTTCCGAAAAGCCAAAAAATGACGTGCATAAGTGTATTAGTGATACCTATATGAATAAAATATTTTGACTTTGACTTTGACTTTGAGAACAAATTTTCATGAGGGCATAAACACATTTAAAAATAAAAGCCGAAAAAAATTAAGTAATGTAAAAGAAAATTAAGAAGTTTTTTAAGGTTCCGTAATCAAAACGGGATAGACGCGAAATTTTTTTTCTACAGTCCCCTGCAGCTAAAATTCAGGCTAGTGGCATATAATATGACGAATTTAAAAGGAAAACTATTACGGCTAGGTTAGCTCAATAGTTAATGAGTAAATAACACAGAAGAAATAATAGTACTTATAATTAATAGTAATAGTCGATGAACTATTAGACCCTACCTTGCGCGAGGTCTGAGACGTACTTGACCGGTTTTATCTTATACGATTTCGATCCTCGTAAATAATGTTAAACTACTAATTTAAATTACCTAGTAGTATTAAGCAACATAGCTACTTTTGTAAGCACTACCTTAAAATGTAAGTAATTGTAAATTTTTAGGTCAATGTCGACCCCGGTTGCGTGTTAGCTCGTCTACTGGTTATGGACGATTATGTTGATTAGAGCAAAATTACATAATTGTCAAGGTTTCGGACCTCGTAACTTAAGAATTGACGTCAACTTCAATTATTTAAGTCGGATAAATCCATCCTGACGACAAACTCCTGTGTTCCTTCGCACTAAACAATGATCGACGAATTGAGCATTGACTCTCTCCAGCTTCGCTCAGCCTAATTGTAAGAGTACTCGTATAATGGTAAAGTTTTTTAACTTTTAGATAGTTGAGAAATATTCCTTAATATTTTCGATGTAATTCAGTCATAAAGCAGAAGAGAAGGTAAGCCCTACGATGACTACGATTCTCTTCTGGTAACATGTCTATGGGCAGCCATGACCCCTCCCCTAACTATCACGTAAGTTCTTTTAACAGTCAGCATAAAAATAAACATCTGGAACCCTATTCTCGCGACGTGGAATTTCGAATAAGTACGATAAATCTAGCAAAATGTCTATCGACACAAATTTTCTTATTCTCGGAATATCACGTTCGAAAAAATGTCTACGTCCAGGATAGATAATTTGACGACATTTTTCCTTGTAATTTAAGGGAAGAGATTAGCTGATTATGTCTGAGTTCGACACTATCTCTAAAATTGGGCTCCTGGTAGTACACACAACACTACGATGCCTCAATTATTTCCATACTAATAAAACGCAATAAATAAGCGTCATCTCGAAGCCACCTCTGCCCCGCTATATTGCTGCATCATGTATCGAGACCACGGAATTGTTCCTCAAGGTTGAATCACTTAGTGGAGTACTAAATAGATCGTCGGTAACAGTGATGCTCAAACTATTTGTTTACGCGATATTTATATGTAGATATGCCGTTGACTTTTCTACAATCGTTAACGGAATAAAATCTAGACTGTCGATTTTCTTATTGGATTGTATCAATGCCATTGATATAGATCTTCTCTCTTTCTAGGCCGGTAACGCATCAGTGATGCCTTTGGTGTTGCCGATGTTCATGGGCGACGATACCCACTTACCATCAGGTGGATCATCAGCTCCTTTGCCGGCTATTTCCATAAAAAAACTTAATAATGTGGCGTTGATTCATTACCACCCATGCAGCAAGTAGCTCGTTTCTTGTTAGAATATTAACAATAAGTACGGGATCTTCGTGGTTTTACATCCATACCACACTTTTAGGGGGTAATCTGAGGGGATGTTCAAGCCGATATTTCGATCCTGATTAAACCCACAGTTTGTAATCACGACCACATACCATAATGCTTGTCGCAAATAGGAAGTTTGTTATCCAATAAATAAATATTAATAGTGATAATAAAATAATCATCCTAATTTTGAAAACCGCTTTCAACTAGTCGTCGCTAGAGGGTGTGACGTCACAGCGTACCATCCAAACATGTTTCATTGATCGAGTTACGATGTTTTTATGACCGTATTTAAATAAGTCACATACTTTCATCAAATTATTAGATTTATACTCAAATAAAATACATAAATCTGAGAAACACATCAATCATTTTGATATTTTTATTTTTACACGAATATTAAAATTTGATAACATTGAACTGTACCTACAATGATTTATGTTTATAATATTAAATCAAGTCGATATGGTTGACGTTACATTATGTCATTGACATACAATGAGGTTTTTTTTTGGCTTCAGAACATTGTCAAAGAACTTCATTGATATTTAAGTGTGAAAGGAATAAAGTAAATTTCCACGACGTAAATAGTGCTCTTTCGCATGTGTCGCGTTGGTTCACTATCAATAATTTACTAAAAAACAAAAATGAAAAAAAAACTAAATGTATAGAGTTTGTAGTACCAAATGTTAAAAAAGTCAACAAATCTCAAACTGAATAATGAAACATTGTATATGGAGGAATCCACGGTCTTTTTAGGGGTGACTTTAGATAGTAGGGTAAGGAGCCGGATAATTGCCCAAGATTTCAAATAAGCTGTATTATATAAAAATATTTGTGCATAAAAATATTTTTTGTCGTGGCCACAAGTCAATTAATTCGCCTTAAGTTAGGTCAAAGAGGATTAAATATTTCTAAGGCTTTCGTGTTTAGTGTCAAGTGGCTGGTAACAGTAAATATTTTTGGTACAGATTAAACACATACATTTTTTGACGACCCCGTAGTCTGATTTCCAGTTACTGCGGACCACAGATATATTTGAAAGCAGTAACAGCATTAAATTACAATCCTAAACTTAAGCACACATCATCAGGAAACTAAATGTTTGATTATTTTGATTTAATATAATTATTTCATTCAACGAGTACAAATATTTATTTGTCCCATATCTGCCCGGCTGGGAATTGAACCTAGGATACCTCGCTTCGCAGGCTGGGTTGAATCGCTACCAACTAGGCTATCGGGTCATCCTATGTATGTTCTTCATTTCTCTAAGGATAAATATCTGAAGTCTACGCAGACGAAGTTGCGGGTAGAAGCTAGTTTATAATATTAGTAGTACTATTATATTTTTGCATATCATTCTATCTGTGGCTCACCACTTGATCTACATCCTGCTTATAATAATAGAGCAGTGTAAAAATTTTGAACCTACTAGTTCAACGAAATCAAATTAAGCGATAGATACTATCAACAATTCATAGTCGAACGTCCATTGGGACTCTACAAAAACTATACCAGAAATCTCAATAACACATACTATTTTCACCTGTATTCATAATGCAATACAGACATTTATTGCATGCAGATGAGACCAAATTGTACTTTTGAGTACCTTTTGTAACAAATGATGTAACATGTTTCGATTTTGCATTAAAGTAATTAATGAAAGCAAAAACTGCAAAGCGTGAATCTATTTCTGTATGGATACACCTGCCGCCAAGGTGGTCTAGGCGGCATTTGATTAGCTGGATTCAATAGGCCAGGGTTTTTCAATCTTATGAATACCATACGGGTATACTTCGAAATGTGTGAAGTCATAGATCTTGTTATTATAATAGAATTAACTATACGTAAACGATAAAGTTAAAGTTAGAAGGGACTAGAAGTTGGATTGATTACATAATGTGCTTTGAAGGGCACATGATAAATGTGTCTACTTATCGTTAGTCGATAAGCCTTGCAGGACAGTTTTGGGCAACCTTTGAATATTTAACACATTTATTTAAGTATCTTAATAAGAACTTAGATAATCTAAAATTTTAACTAAAAAGAACCGACTTCAAATGAAGTACATCCAATAAAAAAAAGAATCATCGAAATCGGTTGGCGTGATATTAAGTTATTCGTCCATTTATCGCGCACATATTTAATGCTTTAAGACTTATATGCTTTTGACATGGATGCCACTGTCATGTGGGACCACACGACAAGCACCAGCTTTCGATTAAAAAAAGAATCATCAAAATCGAAAGTACGGAGGTAACAAACATAAAAAAATACAGTCGAATTGAGAACCTCTTCCTTTTTTTGAAGTCGGTTAAAAATGTGCCACACTGAACCATATAATTCGGCGCATCACTTACACATAATATTAACTTTTGCATACTAAAACTTACAGAAGATAGAAAAGCGACCATTATCGTAGATATGAAAGATAAGCTTATATTATAAAATATGAAAGATTAATTATTAAAGTAAATAACACAACACACCATTTACAGTTTAACCAATCCATAAAGCATAACGAACACTAAAATATGTTACTTTCGCTACCTTTTTAATCTAGTAGCAACGCTAATCAATCAACAGCCCTCGATCATCCTTGACTGTTTCCATTTCCCTATAGGTTATGTCAGTTCTATATTAGAATATCTGACACAAAACCGGCCGTTATGGGGCAAGAGTGATGACGTCCGTGAGGGGTCACGAGGTCACATAATGTTAACAAAACTAGCCATGAGGTTTTATGGCTAAACTGGCTATATACGCATTATGAGAATAAGGTCAGTACTGTTTTATATGTCCGAGCTAAATAATTCACAATAAAAAAATATAAATGCTCTGATTTTATTGGAGAAAATGGTTTTTATAACAGTCGGGACTTAATATTTTTTATGGTGTAGTTGTTCAGTATTATGTACTTTTAATAACTATTTGCACTATTGGACTTGTTTTTTCTTTTTGGTTTATTTTAAGCAGCCGGGTTTTTTGAATATTTTTTTACTTTTAGATATTAGATAATGCCCGTGGCTTTGCGTGCGTGGATATCGGGATATCCGGGATAAAAAGTAGCATATGTGACTATCCAGGGTATAGGTTATCTCCATTCCTCGGACAAATCGGTTAAGTAGTTGCGGCGTGATTGATGAACAAACATCCAAACATCTTACAACCACCATCTTACAACTTTTTTTTATATTTATAATATTAATAGGATATATCTTACGCAATACTTTATTACAAATACATTTTTTATCATTTAAATTCAAAGACTGTAATTAGTGTTAAATAATAGTACTTTTTGTTTCTTCGTCTATTAAAATTGTATTTTGTCCATCACCAACGCTATACGGGACCATTAGTCAAGCGGTAATTACGTAGCAGCCTCATCAAACTTTTTACCGTCCATTGTTCATGATAGTACCCTAATAGATATATCGTGAAGTTATACAGCAGGGTTATCAATTGTGCTTTTAGGGTTGACACAAATATACATGTCATCTATACTAAAATATTATAAAGAGGAAAGATTTGATTGTTTGCATTGAATAGGCTCCGAAACTACCGAACCGATTTGAAAAATTCTTTTACTGTTGGGAAGCTACACTATCCCTGGGTGACATAGGATATATATATATTTTTTACTATTTTTCCCGAAGCGTAGTGAGGGCGATTTCCTAGTATAAAATATTTTGAGTGCGGTTTTATTTGCTCAGGAGAAGTATTTCGCAGCTAGTACTTGTAAATGTTGTTTTGTCTCGTAATATTTTTGCTAAATAAATAACCAAGTAAAGATTAATTATATAATCGATTCCTTAAAAAAGGCCTACTGTCATTAGTTACGCTAATTCCATACCAGTGCAGTAAATTAAAGTTCAATCTAAGTATCTCTAAAATTATTTTTATTCTTCCAATTACAATGAATCGCCTAATTAGTCTCACTGTTTTCGATTATTTTTTTATGTTACGAAACCTGCTAAATAGATATTTATCTAACGACAGACAACCCTACATTACAGTCGGTAAAATCTTTAACCTCAGTAACGTGTTGATTCTCGAGTTATAAAATTAAACCGTACAAAGCTCATTACATCTATTAACAATAAAATGTTCATATCGTCGGTGCAGTATTCAGCTGTTTTCGCATCCGGGTTTTATTTTAAGTGTCTTGGATTCCCACATTTTACACACGTATCTATCAAGAATTTAATTGGATCTCAGTCTCAGTTACTCTTAATATTACTACACGTAGTTAAACTCGGCCATACTTTGCTATGATTAAAAATTTACGTAGCAACGGCTACTACAATACAATGAAAGTAACTATTACAAATTGTATGTTAATAATTTACCTAGGGAATTTCGGATTAACATGTATATGTATGTAAAATCAATCTTCCATAACAATTTCAAGTTGATTCAATTATTTCTAAATTTTGTAGCCACAAACGTACGTTTGAACTTTTAGGTCCATCTTACTTCCTTCCTACTAATATTATAATTAAAGTTTGTATAGCTGTTTGTGACATTTCACGCAAAAACTCCTAAATGGACTTTGATGAAATTTACCATACAAGTTGACCATGATCTGGAATTATTTTAACGGAATAGGGTAATTATTTTAACGGAAAAGCCACTGACATTGACATAAGTAACAGAAGATTCGGAAAGCACAAGTCACACTGCGTTGGCGTTTTGATCTTACAAATGAGAAGGTACTCCTGTGTACTATCAGATAAGATCGCGACCCATTATAGATTAAAAAGTGTATAAGACCGTCTACAGAAAAAAACTGGTTACGTACTAGTGATATTATTAACTTTGTGTTGCTTGCATGGTTCTGATGATCGTTCTAGAATCCCGGTGAGTTTCAAACAAACAAAACGCAGTCTTATTTAATTGGCACAGAGTTGAAAACTGTGAGTCGAGATGAACACAGCAAAATGTTTACTAATTCACAATATGTCTCAATACATACTAGTATAACTCTTCAGTCTTCGGTAGACTACAGTGGAACAAATCCATACAAACGATTTAAGGATTGAGGGACCGTCAAGGCGAGGTCACACTGATACTGCGTCGCCAACGATTACGCGTTACTTGATAACAATGTTTGAAAATATATGGATTGTATGTACATATTATAAATAGTAGTAATAGCCAAGTGGTTTAAATCTTACGAGCAACGGCTTGGGTTTAGAATCGTGTTTTTTTAAAGCTATGTGCATATTAGAAATTAATTATTACTTGATTCGGTAAGAGAAATGACTTGCATAAGTGACCAGCGTAGTAGACTATAGAACAAAACAGTTACGGGTTGTTATCAGCTGTTTATGAATGAACGGCGAAAACTTGTGAAAGCTAAAAAGTTAATAAGCTAAAAAGCTAGTAAGTTAAAAGGTGGGATTATTTTCTTAGAAGATACCTCGTTGGGCATTCCTTGTGAATTGCATTGTCCATGGGGCACGATGACTACATTTTTCTGAAATTATAATAATAAAAAAAATTCGAAATTAGCCTAAGCTACGCTCTGTTGGCTTTACATGAGCGCTCTTTAACCCGAGATGCATTTTTAATTGATCGCTAGGCCTAACGAGGTTATTCATATCGCTTAGCATCATCAAGACCGGTTCCACTTCAATAAGTAATGCTTTAAAATTATACGCTCCCTGCCTTTTATGGGAATCTAAGTATATTTTTACTTGGGGATCTATTACGCGGAGGGCCTTAACTTTTTAATCGTAGTGGTAATGTCGAAATAGGCGCCTATTAAGAAACGGAAGTATTAAACGTGGGAGAATTGATATACCAGGTAATAGGGATGTTGATTAATTTTGGGATTCAATTTTATTTTATAGATATTAACTTAATGTTCACAAGAAAAATATTATAAAAATAATATTATATAAATAATGTTCAATTTAAGGTCGATGCATACGTAACGGGTTTTTACCCGTACGGGACGGGACGTGAAGTTTTGAAAACATTGTTCCATAGAAAATGTAAACGATAGCGCATACGCAGCGCAATCACGTACTAGACGGGAACGTGGTACGTACGGAGCGGGAAAAAACATCGTCACCGACGATGTTTTCAAAACTCCGGCCCGTACGTGCCCCGTTCCCGTCTCGTATGCAGATGCACAGTCGCCCCGTTCACTCCGGAGAGCTAAGTAGTGGTGCATGTGTAGGTAATATAATGTAACGTAATAAAATAATTAAAATGTACTACGTTATTAATTTGAATGTATTAGGTAATTATTGTTTAACAATAAAAAAAAATAAACAATAACGACATAACTATACCAAGCATATTTTATATTATAGTTATAATAGTTATGTTCGTTCTAATATGGTTTTCCACGAGACACTTTTTTTTGAGAAAAATTTATCAAAAAATACGAATTTTGGATACAATTCTAAATGTGCGACATGTTTTTATGCCGTACAATGTATAAAAGTCATTTCCTTAAAAGTTCTTAGATAAGCCACTTCAATTCTAAAGGTGCGAATTTATTTTTGACACTATATTTATGTATTTAATAATATTTTCCCATTTAGGACAATCTCATCAAAAAACATAAATAATTGTGTTAAAGTCGTTATTAATTCAGTACTTTGCCGTAAAATGTTTTGCTGTTAAATCCATAAAATTCAGCGCTAAAAGATAGTGCAAAGCGAATCACTAACGAGTCTTAATGCAACCGTTTTCAGGCAGCAAAAGTGTTCACAGCACAAATGTACTCGATACGAATCTAATGTTGTTGATACCGACATATTCAACTAGCACTTACTTAGCCATATTTTAAGAATGCCCTTCGGATGTTTTTTTGATGTGAACATGATGGAGTTTTAATGAACGTTGAGGCAGCAAAAAATTAAAGAATACCTTGTATTGTCTTCTATAGTAAATATTTTTTGTAGTAACGATAGAAATATAATTAAGACTTTGAACTGCGGTATAGAATTCACTATACCTACTTACCTACATTTTTTTATAAAAACACGCCATACGGTAGGTACATTACTACGTATGTAGAGGTAGGTACCACGAGGTAGGTATCACGAGGTAGGTATGCCTCATACAATCGGTATTTCGATTCGGGTATGAAATGTGAACACTTAGTTGTCTATACGTAGTTGGTCCATCAGGAAACCGCGAACAAAACAACGCAACAATATTATGTTATCATAATTCTTCTTTCAAAACACAAAAAACTTTTACATTTTTTATATATTTTTTTACTTTAAGTCGTGTACAGAGCATTTTATTGAGTTTAATGTAACACAAATATAATTGTAAAAAGTAAAATATTATTCTTATATCCGTATCCCCCAAGTTTCTTCCAATCTCACATTTAGGGTGGGTTGTTCGTACATTTTAACTGCAGCTAACTTTAGCTATTACCAACCGAATTTCAAAATTTGCGAGCCAATAGGGCTGCCATTATAAATATGACTCTCTTCCCCATTGGCTCGCGCATTTTGACATTCGGTCGGTAAAAGCTAAAGTTAAAGTTATCTGCGGTTAAAATGTACGAACAACCCACTCTAAGGCCAGTATTAATAAACCGACCGAGATCGGTAGATCGGCTTAAGAGCGTAATCTCAGATATTACAAATGAAATTTTTACATACTACGACCTGACATAAATCTCAACCCGAATCTTCAAATCACTGAGATCTTATCAGTTTATTAATAGTACTACGGGCGTAGGTGTCAACTAATCCATGACCACCTAATTCATATCATCCACTGACCTGATTGTCAATGGGTATACTGTCACGAAGTAAGCTCGCGTCCGATAAATACAACGACATTAGCGATCCGATCACGATCTCCGACGTCACTCTATTGGATTCAATTACGGGATTAAAATAAATAATAGATCAATAAGGATTAAATAATAATATTTTACTTGATCATGGTCATGGCTGAACTGCGGTGGCGGGATGGCGCGGAGAAACTTTTAACAGGATGTCAGACAGATGACATCTGACAAATTACTTTTTTACAAATAGTTACAACATTAACAACTTTGCAAATTACCGATATTTATTGCATATATACCGATATTTATTGTATTTCAAAATGATTTTTCAATTCTTCATTTGGAATTTATTAGAATCTATCTTAGAAGATAAATATAAAAATGGATTTTTTACAACTAAATAACTCGGTTCAGAAAGCGAAACTCTGAAGCAGGAACAATATCTAGATAACAAACATAGCATCAATAAAATCACGATTACTATTTACTATTATTAGTAGATACAACGGAATTGTTTCACATAATATTGTAGACAAAGAATCACTAATGAAATAAGACAAATATTGGTTCACGTCCGACATATTATTATAACATCCGACAATACTTGATCGTCGGGTCACGATCGGACGATGTGCTTACAGTGACGTCATTGCATATTGATAGCATTTGGACAGCTTCAATAGATTGAATCGCTTTGACGGCTCAATCACCTGAATTCTAATATCGGATGGTTGTATATAGATTTTTAGGTATGGAAAACTCATGTAAGTAAGGTATTTTTCTAGTCTAGTTTGTCTGTGGTAGCTACCACTCTTTCTACTACACTCTTGCTGCTTCTTTGTGCAAGATGGTAGACAAAAGACATGGTAGATATAATGTTTAAAACGATGGTTTAGTTTGGCTTTCAAAGTGTTTGTAAAAATCAACTCTGAATTTTTTTTTTTATTTCAGTCCATTTTCCTACATCCGGGTTTTCGTTGCCTTCATAACTAACTGGTGATGTCTCTATCACCAATGAGCGGCGGTGATCACTTACAAAACAGAAATTCGAACTTATCACTCATATTTCTGTTTCGCTCAGAATCGAACCTGGAATTGAACGGCATTCTGGTATGATAACAATTACGCCACGCGGGTCGTCGAAATACCTATTACCCACTTACCATTTCCTGGCATATAAGCGTTTTGATATGAATGTAAGATATAAACAATAATGACATAGTATTAAGTCAATACAATAATATTACATTTCCTACGATTTGACAACGGTCACGCAATAACTGCAGGAAACTGTTCGCAAATAAAGTGTAGAAATAATTTGCATAAAATCCCCTTACTACCACTATTAAGTATTCTTTGGCACTACACAATCGTTTACGCTCGATGCATGTTATGTCACTTTTTGAGTTCTAATTGGGTCTAATCAAATTATCATGATCAAACAGCGTAAAATGTTTGATATTTAATATTGTTATAAAATTTAATCTAATATATAAAAAATTCGTGTTACGGTGTTTATGGTCGAACTCCTCTGGAACGACTGAACCGATTTTTATGATTTTTTTTGTGTATATTTGATAGATTTGAGAATATATCGTAAAATATTTCATACCGCTATATGATTAGGGTGTTCCTATTCAGAAAATTTTTGGCAGAACAACGTTTGCCGAGTCAGCTAGTGTTACTATAAGATTTGGTTTTGAAAACTGAATTAATTTCTTACCTTAAGTTTAACGGTGTTAGGGAGAAAAATCGTTAAAACAATAAATAAAAAATCTTTAAAACAATAATAATAGTAAAATAAATTGAACATACATATAAATAACCTACTTCATGCGAACAAAACACTAACAAAACGTTCGATAAACATCAATTGTTCGTATTTTATAGTGAAGCGAAATAAAGCCGAGTGCATAGCAAATCAACTCTGTAAACGGTGATTGACGGCTGATAAATGATAAAAATGGCTGCCAGTCAGCTAGACGTGATATATTCAATGTATCCTGACTAATAATATGAAAAATAAAAGAAACATATTTAATCAACCAATCCACCACCTTACAACACATCTCCATTTTACCATTAGGTTGGATTGTGGTCAAACATTAACTTATTTGTGTAAAAAAAATCCATATTACTTAAAGCCAATATTAATGAATTTTATGATTACTGAAATTTATGAATTATCATAAATTAATTCCTTTTATTAAGGTATTTATCAAAATACTTAAAAGAATATAAATATTTTCCTCTTATGAAACTTATGTTAAAATGTATTCTACTAGCGTCATCTATTTATTGCAATACCAATAAGACTAACAAGGTATAAAAAAATACTATGAGTGACAAATAATTAATATAAAAGTAAAAATTATATGTTAGCAGCAGGGCGCTAATAACGTCATACAAAAATACAATTTAATGAATAAGTAACAGATGTTACAAAGAATAAACGAAATGAATAATCCTTAAGATACTTCGTAGGTTAATTCGTACCACTCAGCTTAGTTTGCAACTCTAATTACTAGTTTTATTACATAGTGTAAATTGGATTTACGCTCAATTAAAATAAATCTCTTATTTCCATATAAGATGTTGGTAAAGAAGTAACTCGGCTCGACAATGACAAATAAATGAATGGCATAGAAAACTAGGAGTTATCTCTTAGAAATAACAAATGGAAGACCTGAACGAATATATGAATATCCTCGTAAATCAGCGAGAGACAAAAGAACCCATAAATGAGTCATACAACTACTTTGATATTGAAAGGAGAATAAGTAGTCGGGACTTATTAGACAAAATTGATAAGCAGAACAACACAATGCCACTTTTAATCTCGCATCTTATCTCATCGCTTAATGAGACCACTTCACAACTTAGTACCTTCAAACAAGAAACTTGTCTCATCACTTACGGCAATCATGGAGCGAGTTAATTCATCAAATCCGATGTTTTATCATATAACTGTGGAAACCAAATAAAACTGGACTGACGGTCTGGAGCATTGGATTCAGAATGATCCAACTGATCGGAGCAGCGCAAGTTGGCAATGCCAGGAGTGGGCTACCAAGATCATTTGATTATTTATTGGAAACAATAGAATCTTAACCGAATACGCAAATTTACTTTAGATTTAAGTTTTTCCCATTTAGACGTATTGATGGATAAATATTTTGAAGTATATTTAATAGCTTTTCGCCAGCTATAAGACACTACTCTTTGAACAGGATGTAATTACTTTGCGTTCGTACAAATCCTTTGCGTTGTTTTCGTCTGTAACGCCTCGTATCTCGGATCGGTGTCCATTATTATCCGCAATCCGCAATTTAGTAACATCGTCATCATCGACCTAATACTGTCCTATTACTGGGTCGTTGTTTCTTACTTATAGCATTTATATTTCTTTAAATTTAATTTTGTGTGATTAACACACCTAAATCTTTTAAAATTTGATATAATCGCATTACATTTTGAAGCTTTATTTTATGTATCAAAATAAAGCTAATAAAAAGATAAAAACAGTCGCGAACTTGTAATATGAATTAATGGTATGATCACCCGACCGAAACTAAGCTCGTACAAAAAACTACTTGTTTCATGAATACATAAGCAACATTTATTACAATAAAATCCATTAAAATTTTAATTAAAACATTGGTCATAAATTGTATTCTTCCAAGAATCAAATCGTGAATGCAGTTAAATTGAAGATACCATTTTTAGTTATTCGCAGGTAGCCAGATAAATTTTAAAAATACTAGAGAACGGTAATCTATGAAAATGACGATTCTTACACAATTGCACCACTCTTTTTTAAGAGCATTTAAAAATGTAAAAAGTAAACAATTTAAAAAGTATTATAGTTACATATAATTTCACGCCATAGCATTTGCTTATCTGTACTTTGAAAAATTATGTAATTTGTTTATTTACCTCTAGGATCATTTAGATATTTTTTTCAGATCATTTAGATATTGATATATTGTGTCAATCTATTGACAATTGAGATTGACACGCCATAATGTATTGACATACCCAAATACGACATTTTGTCTGCAACTAGGTTTATGTACAGATAAATAGGTAATCGGAAACAGAAGCACCGAATTAGGCAAGTGAATAAATGAATCCTTATCAGCATTAAATACTAGTAAGAAGACAATTGTTCATTTTGATGCATGCACGCGATAAAGTGTTTTTGCACGACCGAGATGTTCATTTTCATAACGCAAGGTTAAAACAAAGACATTTAAAATTATAATTTGTACTCACACACCGTGGACTCAAAACCTTTGTTACGGTCCGCTGAATAATTAGTTATTTTTATAATGAGCGCCTCAGACGTTTGATGATGAATTGCATTAACATAATGATTAAATGATAGTGAAACGGATTACAAAATGTACCTGATAACTTTAAAACAGGAATAAAATAAAACAATACTTAAACACACCAATGAAATTCAAACGTAGGTGTTATTATTGCAATAACAAAAAATCTATAAAACTACGCTATAAAATTTTATAGAACAAGGTAATACAAAAGCAATAGGTGGTAACATCCAAGTAGTAAGGATGTTATTGAATAACAAAATGAAATGTAAATACGTTGATGGAAACCATAAAAGAAACACGCCTAGCAATAATAAATCCGTTATCGTGGCAATACAATGTTGATAGTAAAACAGTTTTACACGGAGAAATAGCCCTGGAAAATGGACTCACCGATGAAATTTTATAGCAATAAAAGGATAAACGTATTAAAAATATACAATGGCGTTTTTTCCAACGAATACCTATTGTCAGCTGTAATGGTTACGGAGTCTATGGTTTGGTTTTTACCTATATAGGCCTGTGTAGGTTTCAATTCTAAGCTTGTAGATGTAAGTTTTAAAATTAAATAGAAAATTATATTCGTTATAAACTAACTGACATTTACGAACCGTACCATACTTTAGTATTAACCTAACGGAAGCTAATACTTATGCTAATTTTTTTACTGTGATTACAAATTTAAAATAATAAGTAAATTTTTTAAAAGATCCTATCATAGGATACCTTAACTAAAATAATGTTTAATTTATAAATATTTTGAAACACATGAAAAATATAATGCAAATAATTTCACTATCCAAAACGCAGTGCTTGTATCTGCCCCAATGCATTTTACTAGTAAATTAAATTTAAATTACTCGCATTTGTTTCATGTCCCACATCCAGGACCTCTTCAGTTCGTGTTCGACGATCGATAAAGTGCTATCTGAAGCAGACCGGGCATCGGGGACATAAAAGCCAAGTAATAAAACCTTTGCTCAGCCAAACGTAAAGATAAACTGTATTATCTATTTAATGTGGTGTTTTGGGACGTTCTTTTTCGAACCATTCCCCACGAAAACAATGAACGACTAGCGACCAATCGAACGAATGATCGCACGATGCGCGTACGCAGGGAAGAGGACCATGTAAAAATTATCAAGGATCCAAATCGATGAAATGCGAAACTATTTGTACACGTGCCCGCCACAAGGAATCGGAGCGGATCTATTCTTTTTGGTAAAAACAATGGATTGTTGATATTAAGGATGAGATTACGTTTGGATTCTGAAAATATTAATGTTTGTTGAAATAGTCATTGGCATTTATGTGTTGTCTAGTATTGCAAATATATCTCGAGTGAAAAAAGTAATGGAATACACAAATGATTAGTTCTAAATTCAAATATTTTAATAAATACAGGCTAGAGAAACGACTAAATGCTATACAGGAGAAAAATGATGATTAGAATCAAGATGGTCTATTTATAGCAAATTGCTGGCGACCCCGGGACGGTCCCCAATGATTTCATTGGTTGAAGTATCAATTGTTAAATGAAGCAAACTCTCGTACAGGCGATATAAATTGAGTGTCGTCTACACTTTACACAAACACTAGAAGAGTTATTTGGATTACTTCAACGACTACGAACTAGGTATTGATTTTATTAGTAAGAATAGCAAAAATGTAATTTAATTAAGTCTTTGTAATGTTCTAAGAAAACCTACATTATTTAAGCTTTCTGTTAATATTGCATGGAATAATAGCAACAAACCTGACGGATATGAACTGCAATCAACGGATGTTGTCGATTGTAACCATTTAAGAAAAAAATAAAACCCATAAAATAATCTCCACTCCTCCAACAAGTGCACATGACCTCTTTTGATCTTCAAATGATTTTATTGTCAAAGTACCTCCGTCAGCTGATGAATGGAGCAATCTGCGCACGACTCAATAGCAGACTCTAGTGGTTTCAATTGACGGTCGTCGTGTAATCGCCGCAATCAGGCTCGTTCATGGGCTATTCGAAACATTGAACCGGTTCAAACCGCTGATCTACGACAAACGTAATTCTAAAAAGCAGCATACTATCTTATTTCAGCGTCAAAATTCATAAAGTATAATTTTCCACATTTAATTAAATTTTTTCCATTCACCACAATTCCCAAAATCTATATTTAAATTTCCATGCAGATACGACCAAGTGGCAGTTAACGCGATTGCTACATTTTGGAGTACAATATGCAGACAACTGCAATATCTCATAAAGTAATTAGTCAAAATGAAATATACATAATGATGCTTTATTAAATAATAAAGTAGTGGTGAAAATTTCAACAATCTTGGTTTAAAAATAACAAAATGGGAGCATCTCCTCCTCGCTCTTGAAAAGGGGCTCTATTGTATATAACTCTTTTTACTTTGCACCCGTCGAATCAGACTTATTTAACATTGTAAGCTGATAGAAATCGTTACTATGATTTATTCAATACATTCCCACTAATTGTCCACTTTTTTCTGTCCATCAATCTTGTCCACTTAATAGCTCTCGAAGATATCGGTGACCTAAAAAATCTAGCAAATGGTAATTGTACAGGTTTAACAGGTAATAGAATATTTATAGGAACCATCTGGAAAGGTACCACGGTCACTCTTAGAAATAAAGTGGCCCTTATCTTTAACTTCAAAGATACTCTCGTCTATGTAAGTTTTAATGGAAACTACCAATTAAAGGTTTAAGCTCTTTTTCCTCAGACTTTATGGAAATAAAAATAAATATGCTCAGATGGGCTCCTAAAAGCATTGTGTACGCAAGTAAGTGCATCAAAAACATAGTTTTAGGTTTAATTATGTACCTACCACCAATTGATTATTATGTAGGTACATAATAATCTTGAATAACAAAATAAGATAAACAAGTTAGCGTTGAACTATCTGAAGTGACTATCGCATGTCCCAGCCGATGCACACCAGGTGGCAGGTGCAACGATATCACGGTAAAAAAACATGTTTAATTAATAGATAATTGATCTCTCCGATTTGAGTCAACGCCTCTCAACTGGACGGCATATTTCCGTTGATAACGACGAATGTCCAGTCATCGCGGCTAATGAGATTGTGATTGTGGCAGATGTACCTATCTTAGTTAAAAATAAGTATGGCGGGTCATCGTCTGGTGGTTTACAATTTGCTACGCCTGCAGGAGTTCAGGATTTAAATCTAACTTTGAAATCACATGTTTAGAAATGGTTTGTAAGTGACAAACTACTTTCTCGGAATGTTTTTTGTATCTTTCTGTTATAAACCTGAGGCTTAAGTTCTAATTGTAATGTAAGGAGACTTAGTAAGCAATCATTGCCTCATAATTGCCCATTCCCTACTCGGTTTTTAATATTGTACTTTATGCTTTTGTTAAGCCTCCGTTATTAGCAATATGATAAAACTGAAACGTGAAGTTTATTTTTAAACCCTCCCACCTTAATTTGTGTGTGGGCCTAAAATTGCCAGGTATTAAGTCATTTGTATAATCAATTGCAAAAACATGCTAATACATTACCCGGCCTGTACGAGGGAAGAGAATTTTATTACTAATTTTATTTTTCTCAAGGATTTATGCAATATATATTCTGGCTACCTCTCAACTTTTCACATCTTAAAACGATTACCATTTCTCGATCGTGGAATAAGAATTGCAACAGTGTAACAATTAACTTCAAAAAATAAATGTGACAGTTTGTGAAGATGTTTTGATGTTTGTTTCTCAATCGCGATACAACTACTTAACCAATTTGGCTGAAATGGAGACAGCTTATACATTAACGAATAGGCTACTTTTTATCCCGGAAAAGTTTAGGGTTCCCGCGGGATTTCTTAAAAATCGATAACCACGCGCGCGAAGCCACGGGCATCATCTAATATTTAATATTATGTATCCTAATCCATCATTCTATTTATAGGCATACTTTATTTTTATGTGATTATATAAATCTAAATTAATTAATTAAAAATTTTATTTCGAAACCACTCTACCGCGAGCAAAAGCTAGTCAATAATATCATATATTAACAGAACTTCTGCTACTAGACCTTATAAGATCTCGTCCAACAATCTTGTTCAGTCGCAATATCTAGTTTATCTGCTGTCATGAGAAAGTTGTTTAATTAATGATTTTAATTACCAGCTCGTAAGGGAAAGATCGAGTAGTAATCATCATAAACACGTGGACTAAATCTATAATAGTCAAACCATCTTTTAGCTGAACAGCTTTTCTATTTCCCATTCCACTACATATAAAGACGACCAAAGAAAATAAAAATGGTTTGTACGAAACACGATATGATTATAGGAGTGAAAGTGGAGACGATGGCTGATAGAGAAGTATTGAAGAAAAAAACATATTGAAAAAAACATACCGGCCCTTAAATAAAATTGGAATATAAGCTGGACAAAATGATATTACATGCACACAATTGCACATAAGTATATGCTAAAAGAATTAAGGTACCCACGCAGATATGCAAGTTTAATACACTCGCGATAATTATCGTTTAATAGCGATAAAGACTCTCAAGCAATCTTAGCAATCGCAAAGACTGAATCGTTTAATCAGTATTCGCTTATTTCATTGCAATAACATCGACTTTAAGTTTATGTATAGGTATAAGGTGAGCATGTACCCATATATTCCCACGGTCTATTAATTTCAAAAGAAAAGACGGTTGAGTGACATGAAGTCTAATTTTACTTATATCCGCATTGGAGCAACGTGGTGGAGTATGGTATAGGCCTCCTAATATTTTTGTTATAATATGCATTAGAAACACAAAACATTAACAAAAATAAACAATATACACATTCTGGCGAATCCTACAAAAGTCATAAATTCAAATGGGACCTCTATTTGATTTTATGATTTAGACTTGCAGACTTTTTGCAGATTTTTTTCCGCATGTCCGCAACCTATATTCGAAACTTATGTCGTGAACACACACTTATTACAAGTATTTATTAACTCATTTTTTATTACACAAATTACTCATGTCCACGGCACAAGCGCCGGCGGCAGTTTACAATGTATTATTAGGGTATATCCACACTCTGAAACGTGGAATCCGCTCAAATTGGTACGATTAGCGCAGTATGGATACGATCAGAAAATCGGCAAATACCTATTACTAGCAGGCCGTGTCGTATCTAGGGATTGAAAACAATGCTGGATTACAAGTATTGTTTTGTATTGTTTTCAATTCCACGAGTTTTTGGCTAGATTTATTTCTATCTAGCAAAATCCTGCGTGATTAATATATGTATAATAAACGTACATCCGTGTCAATACAGACGCTGCGCTCGCATCATGCTCGATCCCGTGTATTGCAGGATACCAATTTGCTGTATTGTAATCCCTGTATTGAGTCGGTTTAGCCAAGCTACAATCTACTCTTATTGCCGCAGACATAAACCCTCTTGCAACTACGCCGTTTTCGCGCCGATAGGTATGGGGAGTCCCTTTGTTGTCGCTTGTGTAATAAAGGCACGTAGTAATGAAGATTATTAAACTTGAACTTTGTTGCAGGACGAAATTAAAGAAATTCGTATTCAATTACTTTCGTAGTATGCACTAGGAGCTCGCATTGAAAATTAATAAGAATTCAGGGAAAGTTCATCGAAAGTAGGACCGACTCCGACTAACAAATTAAGGCAGAGCCTGAATGTTTCTTATGAGTAGCATGATGCCATTTTAAAGGGGTTCCTGATATTGTGTGGGGAAATACGACGAAAAACACGGCGAATCGGATTTAGCTTTGGAATCTATTCTTTTTAACTGAATTAATGAAAAAGTATATAATTTTTGAAATTTTCCCTGAGAGAATTAAAATTTCACAGAGGTAGTCACAAGCACCAACAAGTATCAGATAAATTAAAAAGAACAGTATCATAATAAAACAAATCCAGTTATAACTAAATATTATAATAATGAAAAATCTTAATGTTTTTGCGCATCGAAGTATCTACAATGACCTTGCCATAAGTTAATACGTTGCGGCCAAATAATTAGTCAAATTAACTTTACTGCCATTATTATAATTAAAGTTTACTGTTTTTCTGTTATAAAAAGATTTATGATGATTGCAACGCTCCGTTCTTCTCTAGGTCAGTAACGTCATATAATTAATAATAAGTTATTAATTTAATCGTTTCAGGGTATGGATTATAAATACACGTTCACACTTGACCCCAAACTAGGATTCATGGGCAAACCCTCCCATGATCCAATATCCCACTGATTTAGTGTGTTTCGTGGCCGGGAAATGACCGGGAATTAATTGTAAAGCTGTGTTATTATCGTTATATTCAATGTAGAAGCGGCCTTTATCTGATTATGCAGATGCAATTTTGAATAACCTTGGCGTCAAGTAAATTGATTTAATATTGTAATTAGGTATTATTACAAAATTTTCGGTGACCTTTAAAACAATTGCAGCTACATAAAAAAAGAACATTACCATGTCGTCATTACCTTTTTAAATTATTTAAATGTTATGTACAAGTAAATGTCAGTAGGAATAAAATAAAAGCATCATTTAAATCCTAATTGCCGGAGCTATTAACACGATTGATAACATGGTTGACATAAATACTATTCATGCCGCACCTTACAAGGGGTGGCTGGCACATGTACAAGCGTGGTTCCGTATGAATGACATTTGGATTTCATGACTATTAGTTCCAAATTCAAAAGGTTGCCACAAACGAGCAATCAGTGAAACCAAAGGCATGTGATGATGATAAGTTGTCATGGACAACAATAAAACCTTCGGCATCACCGATGCGTTGCCGACTAAAAAAGAAGAGAGAGATAGAAAGAAAGAACTGGCTCTCATGACTGAGGGAGCCGGAACGAGATAATTCGTTTGAAGAATGACTCAAGCAAGAGGGTAGTAGGTAGACAGGCAGACTTTATAGCAAGACAATAGTACCAGTAATCGATGATAATAATAATAATATTTTTAAAAAGGGGCCTCTACGTGTTGGACTTGTCCCCACGCAAGCCTTCCAAAAAACAGGGTCCGCTTACATTTTGGACCCCAGATTCTATTGTGATACAAAATAATAATAATAATACACACTCACACACAGGTTTTTACCTGTGTCGCGGGTGGCATGGACGACACATACACATCACAATAACACCCATGACCCGAGTAAAAATATTTATCTCTCACATAAATATCTGCCCCGGCCGAGAATCGAACCCGGGATCCCTCGCTTCCCAGGAAGGGTCGCTACCAACTAGGCTACGCAATAGAATAATCGTTATGCCATACGACTAAATAGGGCGGTTTCTGTCGCCTCCTGCGATACCCTAATATGCCAGCATGGTATTGAGGTCAGAATTCTAAGCCACCCCAATACGGCGTAATACTGCGTCGGCTATTTACATAAAAAAGTAAACTATGCTCAAAGCAAGAGTTAAGTTCAAATCATACGATTTTACTAGTACATCATATACAGAGAACTTTAAAACGAAATAATTATATCACATAACCACCTAATGGTGTACATAGTCAGTTAATTTGCGGGATATTAACGTTTTAATGGTTCCGCGGGCAATGGGTACCGGGAAGGAACAATAATGATAGGAAAATCGTCTGCCACTACAAGCGTTATTAACTTATAAACGTATCCATTAAGCGTTGTACATGATCAGGTAATGGATACAAGTTATAATTCAACAATAATAATTTGGGCGTATTCTTGCATAAAATTAGTACACTGGGCGACACAAAAGTCGCACCTCTTAACAATTCTGTTACGAACTTCTCATGTGGCTTTTTATCTTGTGTTCGTTTTAAAAGCTTACTTAATAAACATTTAGGAAAATAATAATAATTGGATTCATATGATTGAATATAGTGTATATAGGTATATAAATGTTATATACTTTTGATCTAAAATACAAAAAAAATTGTACCTGCCTTAATTTTAAATTAAAAATTAAACACGGGTAAAGTAAAGCACTCTAAAATTGTTTACTATATAAGACTCGTATAAAAAACCGACTATACGATGTTCATTATATTTGGAATTTCGGAAATTTCATAATATTTTCCCGACATTCACTAAATTGTTGAAGTAACCGATAAGCGGCGAGACGTTAGAAATAGTTTTGTAAAAAATTGCATTATTTAATAAATTTATCAACTTTTATTGAACACAAACTTAACGTCGTACATAAAACTTCTTTGATGATAACGTTGTTAAAACAATATTATATCACGGGACCCAATAAAAAATTACGTAGTGCAATCACTTAATATAAAATATTATCTTACGAATTACGCAACAATGAAGTGCGATTAATAAAAAAATGTGCATATCAAAATTTATTACTCCGCCGCTGCCAAAACTGTGTTTTTGTGCAAAAAGTTTGCGAACTCGTGTAATTTATGAGCCATATCGATTATTTAAACAAGACGATTCCTGTGAAGCAACGCCATTCTATCAAATTTCCACCCACTGTGTGTGATAAAAGTTTCTAAGAAAATTATTATTGTCATTTATTTGGGATAATGTGTTTTTATTACAAGCTTTAATTAGCTTGCTTTGCTCGTTATAATTCATGATACATATATGTATAGTTAGCATGTAATTTGTATGAGTCAAATCTTGCAATCTAAATTAGACCTACTTTCTGTCATCCTACGGATTAGAAATTTTCACATTTTGCTTTGTTTCCGATGACAATTAATTTTTATGAATATGGTAAACTGATAAGCACCTACTAGCAATGATGTTTTAAATAAATATAGATACGTTATGCCCTTACAAATCAACCGAAAAATGTGTTCCGATGTCCGCAAGGCACGCTTTATTGCTTTATCGCACGTCTTTATCGCTCTCGCGTCAAAACTACATCGCTATCTCTTTCTTCACCTGAATAAGAGTTCCCAATTGGGAACTTTTTGAGTCACACAACGCGCGCGCTTATGACATATCTGCCTCTTTTTAATATATAACATCATTGCCTACTGCGCACAGGGTCGCCTCCAAACGAGGAAACTCCTCAACGACACAAACAAAATTTTTAAAGCTTATTTAAAAAAATAATTAAATAGTAGTGAACAATACAACTTCAATGCGAGTTTTAGCTTCTTATCCTGTGTGTAATTTTAGGAAACATTCAACAATCTTTTTTGTAAAAAAAGGACGCAAACTGTCGCTGTAGCAAAAAATACGTTTTCCTACTTCATTACGCAAGAATTTCTCAAAAATTAACGAAGGAATATAATTAACACCAACCATTACAACACCATTCATTCATGAAAGTATAAAAATATTATTAATCTATGAATCTATGATCCTCAGTAAGCAACTCCGTTACAACCCAGGAAAAGTTACATGCATTATATTATTATAGTATGTGTTGGGTATTAAAACAGTATCTTCCTAATTAACTTTACCAGATGAGTTAAATTGATAGTATATTGGTAAACTCTTTAATAGTTTAAGCACTCTTAATTTATTCATACCTTAAATAAGGATTTCTGACTGAATGAATTAATTCTAGTTAATATTATGTTTGTTTGTTAAAAGTAGCAATGTCTTCGGAGCCCTCCATTTGTGTAAGTGGATTTTGCTGGAACGAAAGAACTTATGAAACAAATTTGGAATCTGTTTTTGTCCAGTGTTTTTTGGGTTTGCCTTAACACAGGGAAACTTGCCAATTACTTTACAGAGATACACTTGGCAAATTTGTCGAACTTTTTTGATTTTGACTTTATTAATACTGTCCCTTACCTACTTTGTTGGAAGTTGGCTAAATATTCTCTTTTATTTCCTAAATTGTAACCCACCGTCCCACTGACGGCGCCAATCTTAAGCGTAGTATCAGGTAATGTTATAAAAATAAATTGGTATTGATAAAAAATGGAGGTATCACGTGTATGTCCTCCAGACAAGAATAAATAGGCTTTTGATAAGTTAGTGCGTTTTATCACCTTAAATGATTTAAGTCGCCACTTATCATCAGGTGTGATTTGAGTCAAACTTTAACTTATAATTAAAACAAAACTCGACTGTCGTATAAGAGAAAACAGTTGTATTTCAACTAACCACAAACTAACATACCTAACATTTTAAGTTAAATAAAAGTTTATAAAAAGTAGAACTCTTATTTTGCTTAAAACTAATGGACATTCGCGACAAAATAAATATATTTTATTTTAATTGATTCAAAGCTCGCTCAACAAAGTAGAATCTCGACATCTAAAGAATCCTCTGCTATCCTGAATCCCTTGGCGCACGTAACTCCATCGAACAATGCTCCTGCTGGAAACGGCACGAGTCGATTGATTTATTTTCACAATTAACGTACACCCAACTAAATATGGTATTATATTAGACTACTCGGATGACAGTACTTAGCCGACTGAGAAAGCGGGCTAGTGACACCAGGCTTTCAGGAAAAATAGGACACGCGGAATATAGCATTAGAGATGCCATTCAATAAAAAAATAATTAATGAAAATTTACGCCTTGGCACAAGGTAATCTTGTCACTGAATGTGCCTAATGCATTGTTTTAGTGGTCTCAAACTACCTTTGGTTAATTCCTTTCAAATGATAGCATTTTAAGGCATTCCGGTGGGGGTTTCAGAGTCTATAAAGGACATCCGTACAAACATTATATATATATATATAAAATAGGTTTGATTACAAGTATGTCTAACATTACATTAAACGTTATAAAAATTTACACGATTAATGCAGGCAAAAGTATGATATTGGACCATATATTTGGTAAACACCTGTAAGATATTCCACGGTTGTTTCTAGAAGTAGGCTGGTTGGTTAAATAACCAATCTAGGATGTTATAAAATCTACCTCCAAGGTAACCTCCAAGACTAAGCTGGAAGTTGACAGCGTTCATCAGAAAGGCTCTGACACCGCTGCATATCTCAGATTTCCTTAAATTATTATTACAATTATGCGCTATAAAATCAGGACATCCTATCTAAACATTAACATCTAGTCCCACTACTCCTAACCAACAATTAGAGGACAGGACCAGTCGTAATTAAATTTACCTGAGTAATTAAAGGGATAATTATAAAGGTAATGGACTGAGCACACCAAGATTTATAGAATTGCTATCTGAGTAAATACCTTCGTTAATAAGCTTTTTGCTATATTTCATGCTGATGAAGCCAATTTAGCTACTTCGCATTTAATAGTGAGAGCGAGATGGATAGCTACATTTTAATGAAACAGTATGCAGTTTCAGTAGATAATGCTAATTAAAAGTAATCCGTTAAGTGAGTTATGTTAATTGAAATAGCATTGGTAACAAATTGTTTGAAATAAAAAAATATTTAAAACATTTTTAATAACACTGACAATAATTATAATATTATATAATCTATTGTATTCTCAATGGAACTGAATTCTTGATTTTCTTTTTGACTTGGTCGGCAACGCATTGATGATGATTTTGGATTGACGAAACTATCATTTATTTTAATTTGATGTGTCTCATTCATCATTTAGATCCAATTAACACTTGTACGAGTCAAAAAAATACAAGCAATCACTTATTTATGATTTTTAATGAAGGAATAGGACAAGATTGTATCAATAGTTAGTATTACATCATTTTAAATAATTCTTGATAAAAATTACCAACCTCAAAATTAGGGATAGCTAAAAAACTACTCGTCAGATCTCGCTCAAATTTAAGTGTGACCACATGACAAACACCAGCTTTCGATTAAAAGAAGAATCATCGAAATCGGTTCACCTAGTCGAAAGTTAACAAACATAAAAAAAATACAGTCAAATTGAATACCTCCTCCTTTTTTTAAGTCGGTTAAAAAGCGATGCGTATAGACCTTAATCTAAAGTCTAAACAATAAAAATTACGCAAATATTAGTGTTAGCTATTACGCAAGCGCGTTAACAGCTTGCGATAAATTATACAGAAGCGTAATAAAATTAGCTTGCTATGTTAATAATTGGTGCGTCGGAACGGGTTTCTAAACATTCTCACCATGTTTTAAAAGTAAATTCAGACATTTATTTTATAATATTTTTTGACTGACTAAAAATTATTTATTGACTGACTAAAAAGGAGGTTCTCAATTCGACTGTATTCTTTGTGTGTTACAAGCTACGTCATAAATTTTTACTTGGTGTACCGATTTTGATAATTCTTAAGCTGGTGCTTGTTATGTGGTCCCATTTTTTGTGCGAGATCTGACCAAAAGTTTTTGAGTTATTCCTTATTTTGAAGTCGGTTATTTTTTTAGAAGAATTATTATCAAAATAAGCACTATCTGAATGTACTTAAAATCTTTAATTACACTTTATAAACGATGTTTAAGTTGGCTGAAATGAATATTTATCCTTTATTCGAGGGATAGTTATACTGACAACCTGATATTCGGTCGCCTCCGCCCTTAATTGGTTAACAAATGGTCTCAGAAACCACACTGAAACAAGGGCAATTCTCGACCGAGTAACGAATGGAACTCTTACCCCCAAATTAATATTGTTAGGGGTGCGTCAGGCTCAGACGCCGGGATTCAGAAGCCTTCAACTGAGGAGTGGAGAAGTTTTGACATCGAATTCGAGGGTTGCTTTATTACTAGGGTAATTGAGTTATACTTGTTTGCGTTGAATAGGGTATGGACACGTGCGTATTAAAAGTATATAGCGTTTGGTTAGTAGGTTCGTTAATAAGTAGTGTGAAACAGTTCAGCCATCCTTGATTGATCCGCAAAGAATGACGTGCATAAGTGTATCAGTGATACTTATATGAATAAATTATTTTGAATTTGAAAGAGTGTTCAAATTAATTCTTTTGAAGATCGCTGAAATCTGTAATAAATAGCGGTTATTGAACACAAGAATGGAGGTTCATATGCATAGTAAATTAACAATATAGGTATACTAATACAAAAGTTCATGCAAATAAACAAACAAATGTGAACTTGATAAATTTAACGATAACATCAAAAGTTGTTCAAAGTATTAAAATGCGCAAAGAAAATTTAAAGATCCTTAATTTTTCGTTTAGGCGAAAGGATAAATAAAAATGTATAAAAATAGAAGTCACTGGTCCAGAGTTATAATTAAAGTGGCTATGCCTCTATATTTTTATTGAATTTCCTGTTAAAATACTAGGTCCTAGAATTGGGTTTGTTTGCCGTTCGAGCTGTATTTTATTTTCCGTTGTAATTGTAAATGACTTATTTAAATAAGCACGTTAGTGTTACCTATATTTTACTTATTTATTTATTGTTCATGTGCACATAAACATTGAATGGAGAACAAAATACAATATAACAGATATATTGTACAAAGGTTCTGCTTATCTCTTACGAAACTTCCAGCAGACCTGTGACTGGAAAAGTAACTGAAGGGCTGATGGCGTGCACTCAATAATTGTATATAAAGTATTACTAATAATATATTTAAATAAAAATATATAAACATATAATAAAAATATATAAAACCACGTACGTATATCATGAGAAAGAAAAGGAACTTGGTTATTTTTCTACATAAAAAATTATCATAGAAAAATATACGAATTGAAATTAAATTTTTACAACTTTAATCCCATACTTATTTAATTATTTTATTACTACGCAATGTTAGTAAATAAGGCTCATAATTAGTTACAGTACACAGTAGCAGATGTTTTCCTAAAATAGATCGAATCCGAGTGAAGAAAAAACGGTCTGATAGCACGGCTACCACTTTTAAGCGCTAGATACAAATATGAAATTAGCTGAGAATTTTTCTATTCCTCACGTACAGTCAACAACTAAATCTCCAAAAGGTAAGAATTTTGTGTGTACTTATTCCTATTTATGTACCTAATACCTATTTTAAACCCTGTCTTCTCGACTTGTGAAGTTAAGCCGTCATAAAATATAATAAAAGCAATTTTGCAGAGTTCTTTAACTCGGCAAAATTGCTATATCTTATATTACTTGTAGATTCCCAGATACTTTTGTCTCGGGAACTTGCTATTCCGCAATTAAATTAATGAAATAATTAGTAAATGTTTAGTAGTAGATCGAGTAGCTACTGAGATTGAAATTCAAGTAAGAAATATTTTATTTTTTGAGTTTTGCGTCAAAAACAAACAACTTTATAAAAAAGACAGATTTTTTTATTTGTAGTAAGAAAATCTAAGATGTAGCATTAATTTATTGCTGTGGCCAAAGGACGACATAAATCAGTCAAGGGTGAAATACATGATCTAGCCAGGTGTTTGTTTAATTTATTATCCATAGTGAGGTATTTGTACTGCTCCAAGCCTAACACAAGTGTCAGGGAACACGCGCCTTTCTTCTCCCGAATTATATTAAAAATGACCATCATTTCGCTCACCCTCGGGGATTTATGGTGGAACACGAAACGATTTCATAACCCTATTATGATACTTTGTTTTATGACACAGATTACGAACACATTCACACAGATTACGAAAGTCATTATATAACAAACTTAAATAAGTAGGGCAACCTGCCTGAAATATATTTTGGTTGATCCTTTGGTATTAGTGATGTTCATGGGGAATGACAATCACTTATTTATCAGTATCTAGTTTGCTATATATATCGTCAGCTATTACATAAAAATGTTCGAACCATGCAATATATCAAATACATTTACAAATTATTTTCATGTCTTTATATAACATTTACGTTCTTTAAAGTTTATAACCATAACTGCTGAGTTTAATTGACGATTTCCCCCGCACTTAATTTGTGTCTGCTTCTATCTTATTATGGGTTATATTCGTGAATTTTTACCACTTTGTTAAAACTGTTAAGTTTGAATCATTGGTGAAAAATTGTCACCTACTTGTACTGCTGACCATACATAACTTGTTCGAACCTCCTCCGTTCGATCGGGCGCACTGCACTTACCTGCAAGAAAAAAATGACAGACATGAGAATTTTATACACACTCCGCGGTACTAATTTACATCAACTTTCGTTAGCAGCTGGCGTCGATAAAATATCTAGATATCAGGTATTCCTACGTGCCTACATTTTATTCGTGATCAGTTTAGGTTAACCATGCAGTTGGGTAAAATAATGAGACCAAAAAAGTATGTCAAAAGTAATTAAAGCATTTTTTGACGAATCTTATTTGGTAACTGGATAACTGGCACCACTTTTAACTGAAATATTAGTTTAAGGTACTTTAAAAAATAAATAAATAAAAAACAGACATTAGTTTTGGCACAATATACAGACACGTTAAGATTATTTACTAAAGCTCGTCTTAAATAACCGGACTACACCTAGTTTATTTCGTTACAGCATAACATTTGCAGTTATCATGGCAAGATGATAGTGAAAAAAATTTACATGGTAACATAATGACATAGGTACACAAAATATAATGACGTAAAAATATTTGCAAACATAATTTACATATCTAATGGTTAATAATAGAGTTGTTCTAGACAAGCGAAAGTCAAAGGATCTATAATTAATCCAAGATAAGCGAGATCAGCAAAGAAACCGTCTCAACCTGCATCATTACTCCAGCGAGATAACATCATGCCGAATGCAAATCGTATGCATTAAAACCGGAGATGACTTGTCGCAGACATTACCCTAAACGATGCAAAAATAGAAAAAGAAGCTGTAAAGTCCCGTTTATACGTATTAAGTATCTAAACTAACTAAATAACTATATTTTAAGTGAATAATTTTTACGCAAAAATAGAAAAAGAAGCTGTAAAGTCCCGTTTATACGTATTAAGTATCTAAACTAACTAAATAACTATATTTTAAGTGAATAATTTTTAGTGCGCGTCCAAACGTAATAATTAAGTACAGCTCTTTAGTTCATACAATTCTTTATAACCCACTTATTTACTTAAGAATTTTACTAAATTTTAACTAAATTTCAACCAAAAAGTGCCTGTCAAAACGTGTTAAGTGATAAGCCCCGCCCACCTAATAAACAGAAAATAGAAAAATTTCTAAATTATTGATTACTTGCGAACTAAATTTTAACTACTAAATTGTCCGTTTAGACGTATTAAATCACTTAAAATTTAGTTAACATTTAGTTAACTAGTTAGCTACTTAATACGTGTAAACGGAACATAAATAGGTAATACGAGTATTTGCGAATGGAAGTAAAGTAATATTTTTAGATTCCTACGTACATTTGAATATAAAATAAATAATTAATAAATAAACACACTAATTTTCCCGCACTAAGAATTTCTATATTACAAGTACTATGAACAATATGAAAACAATATTTAAAAAAATACATAGTTCTTCAAAGACGAGTCAGTTACTGTTTCTTAAGCCCAAATTCCAAATAATAAAAATAAACTGCTTATTTAAATTTACATTTGTTTAGTATAAGTTGACTACCAAAGTAACAATGTTACAGAACGTACACAAGACGAGCTTAAGCCTAATGGATTCTTTATCAGCTTACCATAAGGCTAAACTGATTTAAGCGAAGTGCTATTTTGGAAAGCCTCATCGATATAAATATTATATATTCCAAACGAATCCTCTAATTGACATCTTTCAGCCTTATCCCAGAATAAGAATTAATAATTCGACATCGTTTAATTTAATTTCATAAATTTTGCTAAACTGACATAATATATGACATAACATAATATATATAATATTACACGGCTATCTCTTATTTAATGTTGACATTGCATTGTGGTTTGATATGTGATATAATTGTATTTTTTAACAACTCTATCGAATTGAGGACACCTAAGATTTGATAAAGTGTGAATTAGAATAAATAAATTATTTTCAATGCATAAAACTACGTGTAGATGACTATTCATGTTATAAATACAAGATAACTAAAACGGTCACCACTCACCACCCGTCGTTTAGCTCTCCATGTGCTGTAAAACAAAGCTTAAATACTCGAAACACTACAAAGAATAAATTATTTATCAAATGATTTATCTGCGTATTGCTTTTGAATTATTCCCAATACTCCCAATAAATCACAAAGTCAAAGCAGGTGTCATTCATAAAGAAACGAGACGCTATTTATAAAATCTGTTGAGTGAGTAATATCGCGAGGTGCTCAGTGTTCCGTAATTGTTATTTTATGGATTTTTTTCTTTTGTACAACTAAACTTGTAACATCGCGGAAACTAAGTTTAAGTTAAAATGGGTAGTAAATTAGTATTCACGATTTTTATGTGTTATACCGATCATTTCGCGTGTGGGTTACACATGATGGCAATTGGCAATGATATCCAGGATGCTAAGCGTATTTAGTTTAGTAAATCTTTGTAGTTTTCAACAACAGTTTTATTATACGAAATTGGCAAAAATTTGTTGGTCCAAGATAGATTGGTAGATGGTGCCTTGACAATCAATAAAGTAATTTAATAACACTTTTTAAACAACGATTTTAAAGATTTTTCGAACTCGATTCGACTAGTAGGATACAAATTTTGGGGGGGGGGGGGGGCGTTAATGGGCGTAAGATAAGTAATATATTAAAATTAGAATTTTTTCACTGTTAATATCGACAGTTTGCGCCTATCTAACATTTTGACGAGCACTAAGGGCTGACTGGTAGAGAATGCCATTAGGCATTAAATTTTTGCCCTTGCATACCCTAGATTTAGGTGTTAAAAAAATAAATAAATAAATAGTCCGCTATTATGCATTATACATTGTATATAAATTAGATCACCACCAATGGACTAATGACCTTTAAAAAACAGGTGCTATTTGATTGAATAAAAAAACCGGTTAGTATAATTCTACTTTGTGGAAGCTTGCGCCTCATTTATAACAAAAATTATGTTTTAAGTTGCTTTGATTACTAAAATATTACAATACTGTTTTAGATATAGAAATAATTATAGGGTTATTTGAAAAAGTGAAGTTTTGTTTTAGGTAGGTATAACTTAATAAAATATTTAAAACTCGAACATAGTAAATTAGTTCTACAGTACATTTATATATTATACAATTTAAAAAAATTGACAATAAATAAAATTTTATGAGTTTTGATTTATATCAAAAAGTTCTCAAGGGATTTTATCCGACTAAGCCCATACGAAGCCCTAAAACAGTGACTATGATTTGTGTGCTGATCCTGACTATCCCTTTTGACTTTAATATCTTAGCAGAACGTTCCTAATGAATACAAAATTGTCATAATTATATCTGGTAGAATAAGTACAATAATATCACGAAGTAGATATAAATTGACTGAATAAATCCAAAACGCAAAATTTTACTACATTCTCACATGTTGACCTATTTATTACGTCACGCGTTGGTTAAAACTAAACTATCCATTTTAAGCAACACTATGATAATTATGTCCCAATATAGAATGCAAAAAAATGTTCACCATACACACATCATACATATACGGATGTCGTTTATCTGTGGCGTATTTAAATAAGTCAATATTATCTACATTCGTTTGACATTGACAGGCACAAGCGCGTCGCTCGGCAAATATACCTTAGCCAACATAATAACGTCGAATATCGTCATTAAGTCTTAAAATTAAATATTGAAGTAGTCTTTGCCAGCGGCAAATATCTGAAATATTAGACATAGAAGAATAGCATATGAAAGTATTAAATTAGACTTAACACCAAAATATGATGATAATATTACTAGGACTATTTAATTTGAAATTGAACAAGTATTTTAGTAAAATCTGAAACAAAAAATGTATGAATTCTCCAAATCCGAATTGGCTAACATGTTAATATGGTCTTTACGTACTGAATTCAATAGTGAAACAGGGTTAAGAAAATCAAAGGGTTCAGGCGTTCATCCAACGCCATCCAAAATAATTATATTTTGCCAAGAATCTATTATAACTATCGCCTAAGGCAATTACAACAGGGCCCGCAATGCCTTATAAAACGAAACAGGTTATATTTAGCAGCAGATGTCCTCAATGGATTCATTTTGTAGGCCTCCTATAAAGGTTTTTTTCGTGAAAGTAACTAAGGCGAATTTTACCTCGTTATACACACCCTGTCCTTATACAGCGAGAATGTGGAACTCATAAGTGTTACTTGGAATGGCCACTCAAAAATTTAATGAACGACAAAAGATCCTTGTTACATGCTAAAATCACGCCATGAGGGAAGTGCTGCACAAATATGAAGGTACCTACATAAATAATATTAATTATTACTATGTATGTGTAATTTTACCACAGTCTTCATATATTTAGTTATACAAAGTTCCTTATAACCTTCACGAAAGCATATTGTAATAATTTTACCAAACGTTAGCCTAGTTTATAGAGACCTAGCCTGTGAAACAAACTGTGAACGTGTCCCGGTTCGATTCCCGGCCAAGGTCAACGTTTATGTAACAAATTGTGTAGTGACACATTGTATGTACATATAATTGTTTGGTTTTCGGATCGTTAATATTTGCGAAGGCTTATTTCCTTTTTAATCTGCCCACAACTGAAAATCACAGGTTCGAGCAGAATTCATATTACTACGCTAATAACTTTTAACTTCGTGAAATAACTCACATACTAGATACAATTTCGACAACAATAATCAGAAAAAACAATAAAAATTTCATTCCATCGAGGGGCACTCCAGCGGGCCCCAAATTGACAACCGGGGCTAGCGAGATGGATGGCATTCTGCGACGCCGTTGTCCACTCGTCAAATTATGGAGGAATAAAAAAATAAAAAAATGTGGCGCTTCTCACGCTTCCAGTCTGACATGTGGTCAGTAGTTCCAATGATATAGTAGGCAACCACCTAATATGGCTTCGAGGATCACATTTCTAAAGAATGAAACCGAAGAAAATTCAGCTTCGATTGTATTTAAATGGTGATGAGAGGCCCATCTCTATGGATGTCCTGGGTCGTGAAAAACTAAGTTTAAATTACTTTTGTTTTACAGAGACAGAGAAGCATTCGACCCACTTTGGTATGTGGTCCCCGCCAGCCGCCACACATGGATATCAGTAACACCAAAGGCATCACCGATAGGTTATCGACCAAGAAAAAAGAAAGAGCTGGCTCTTATGCTAGGCCTAGACTCAAATAAGAGTTATGTAATAAAAAAATTGTGCATATTGTGGCACCCGTTGTGGCCATAATTATGGATACATTAAATATTTTAAGATTAACTAGCTATTACTTATAGCTCTATGCCTGTGTCCCTGTTGGGTGTCCTATAAAAAAACATAATGCCAATATCTGGGCATATTGTGTCTTCTGTCTTGTGTCTCTAATTGTGTATCACAAAACAACTAGCCGGCGCTAGACTGTCCTATAACAAGTGCGAGTCTAGACGCGGCGTCCAGCTCGCCAAATAGGTCGTGTCCGCTATTATCGGACGTGTCGACTAGTGCGCTGCCAGGCGCTATGGTCCACAATGATTCCTGTACCCCGTAACTACTACACTAAACAGCTACACTACAAGGGAGGGTTCGACAAAGTATCGTTTTATATCACAATAACTATTTTTCGTATAATTGACGTATCAATAATGAAAATATAAGGCAACTAAAGTGTGATATTATACGGCCACTTAAAATCATTGGCAATCGTCGTTTTCATGACAACATTTACTCGAAGGATAATTTATGACAATGAGATGTGATTTTATTAGCAGAGCAGTTTGGTCGAATCAGCTCTTAATGGTCCCGGATTTTTAGCGTGTTTGAGCAAAATTTAAGAGCTGATCTCTATGGAGATCGTCACTTGCGAATGTAAGCAACTTAATGTATTCAGATTAGATCTATAGTTCTATAGGCTCTGAGTAAATTTTCAATGATCACCAAAATATGTTTGTAACAGATACATGATTGGGATTCAATCCATTAACGACCTACTAATGGCCAAGATCCTTTCACCGTAATTGAGATGGCCCGGAGCGTAATCCAATCCTCCACGCCCTTCCAATGTAAAATAAAAATAAATATAAAAATAAATAAATAAAATTAAGAAACTTTATAAAGTGATTAGTAAATATCCCTACAGTAAAATAAATTAAATACACTTTAAATTATCTTCATAAACCTAATAATGAATTCAATTGAAACTTAACTAATTGGTTTACTAATTTCTCTACGTTATTCATTCATTGTAGCAGTAGATACAAAATGAATGAAGGTCGGGAGTTCGTGACCTTGTCAACAGTTTGGGAGGGATCAATTTAACATTTAGCTAAGCCGATACTTAGACCTAAGTGTTAGGGCCTTATCACACTGACGGTTTCCGAGCGGATTAAAAGCGGAACGGGTGCGCAGCGAACACGCCGCGCATCCGCGGCGAAGACGTCGCGGACGTGAAGCGAATAGCTTTCAACGCTTGCGCGTGGCGTGATTGCAATGTACAATACGCTCTCTGAACGCACACAACAAAATGATGTCCGCGGCGAATTCGCCGCGGACGCGCGGCGTTTTCGGTGTGCACCGGTTCCGCTTTGAATCCGCTCGGAAACCGTCAGTGTGATAAGGCCGTTAATGTCTATCTTAAGATAATATACATAACTTAGTATAACTTAGTTAAGACTATCAAGTATTGCCTAAAATATTAATATCTCAAGTCTGTACGAATTTCAAGACCATTTTCGGAATAGAATTAATTTTCCTATGCGTATAATTATATTATGGAAAGATAGTACTTACTTTAGGCTCAAAGCTAGCTAAATTAATATTATGATATTATTAGTGAAATTCAACATTCACAGCAATTAAGACAGCCGTTCTAATTCAAATTTCAAGATTTACGTCTCTCTACAAGATTAAACTTCATCTTCATCTCTAGTGTTGATTAATATATACAGTATCTGACGGAATCGGCAGTGTCTATCGCTTTTTTTATGGAAATAGCCAGCAAACCAGCTGAAGATCCACCTGATGGTAAGTGGCTATCGTCGCTCATGAACATAAGCAATACCAAAGTCATCACTGATGCGTTGCCGACCAAGAAAGAGAGAAAAAAAATAAAAAAATAACTGGCTCTCAAGTCCCCAGCCGGAACAAGATGAGTAGATTGGCGGCTGATTCATGCTCAAGAGTGGTAGCTAGCGGTCCCCACGAAGAAATAATAATAGTAATAATTACTGTAGTATTAATGAGTCGTTTAAATGACTACTATCAATATAATCCCTCAGAGGGGCCCTACCACCAGCAGGCTGGATTCAGTCGCACCTTACGACACCCATCCAGCATGGGACTGGGGTTAGTATTCTAAGTCACCCAAATACGCTGCTTATAATCTGTAACTGTAAAGCGTTATCAACCGTTGCTTGCTAGAAGGAAGCAGTGGACCTCTTTATTACATATTTGACTTTGAAACTTCGCAACTAGGACGCTTAAAAATTCCCGTGTGTTTCATATAATACGCAGCACCTGTTTTTTAAGTTTTTTTTTGAAACTGTAAGAAAAAGTTAAGTCTAAGATGGTGACCACACTAATTTAGAAAAATAATCTATTCACTCGTGATTGTTTTATCACACGTGGTTTCGCAATTTCGCAAAGACATGGGCGAAAGACGTTGTTAAAGTCTTGAGTAAGCTTAGCCTGGCTTATTCTAATCCTTGTGAAGTCGACTTTCGAGCTCAGTTTATAAATCTAAATCTACGAGTAATATTATAATGATATTTTAATACTGAAAATAACTCTCAAATGACCGAATTATTCATTAACCTAAGAATTGAATAACTTACTTTGTAATGTTCTGTTGATACTTTTGTAATGTCCCTATTTTTCAAAAGTTGACATCATGTTTCAAAGCTTATGTCAATATTAAAGTGGCACCACTCTGATACCAGGTAAAACTGATAAACAGTAGTACTTATTACAAAATTTATTATCGACAAAGCGTTAGGCAGCCATTACATACAAGTCCCATTAAAAGCAATCAATCGGATTTAACTTTCCATTAAAGGCAAATACCATCTTCGATTTAGAATAGAATAAAGTGTTATGAGGGGTCGTAACAGACAAGTGTGCGATGGTAAGATATACCACGATAAGAGAAAAGCGTTTCACCACAAGCAAGCTAGCTATGAACTTTGCATAGTTATTTACCTGGTGCCAAAAAGGTAGACATCTCAAATTATAATATGACTTTTTCTCATGATCATTTTTAGTTGCTAGTTACAAGTAATGGCAACACGCTTTTCTTTTGAGGAAGCTTACGAAAGATAGCAGGCCAATCCACATTGAGGTAACTAGTGGTGAAATTTGCGGATTCAAGTGGAATTGCTATCCTCTAAAACTCTTGGCGCATACAAGAATCGGATATTCCGGGATCTTGTTTCCACGAATTTATGCTTCTCCTTTTTTGAACATTTTACTACCAAGAGGTTCCAAAGTACTCTCACGTTGCCTTTTATTTAAAGTTCCACAGCCCGCAGCAACACAAAATGTTTTGACCACCACTGCACTTATACCAAGCAATGTGCCAGCTATAATCGTAAGAACTTCGGGAGAACTATAAAACACCCTGTGGTTTTTAATACCTGATTTTAGCACGAGGATGGTACTAACTCTGCAAGCAAAATGATTAAGCTAATGTATGTATGTATGTATGTACCTTTTTAGTACCAACAACGTTTAATTAACTATCGTAAACTAAAAACCTTTCATTCATCACCCCAATTAATGCGACCTAAAAACAATCACTTCACCAAATCGTGAGACAAAAGCCCAAAAAACCTGAGTAAAAAGCAAACCAAAAATAAATAAAAAAGCAAGAACACCGCTTACGACCCTTTTGCGTCTGTGCGCTCAATACACACAACACATAAAAGCACAGCACGACCAAATACGGGATCGGGCAGGTGTGTTCAATAGTTATGGATACAGGCACGTATTACAATCGGGCGGTTAATAACGTCGTTGTCCTGGAGTATTTGGATGTAGCGAATTCATTTGGGACATTTTTACGATCGCCAAAGACGTATAACCAGCGTCGAATGTAAAATTTGGTATCGGGGAATTCGAGCAAAGATTGTTCAATTCCATTCGAGGTTTTTGAACCAGATATCGTTAAAACTCATACATTCACCGGGATAATGGCGCAAAAGTTACAGCAACCTTAAATGTTTTATTACAATGCGGATCTTAAAATGTAACTCGTACCACAGATTAATCCTCCAAGTTTCATAGCCAATTTGTTTCACGTAAGACTTGAGATGTGCTTCTTCGAAAGTTTCATGTTGAGGAATAATTTTAGATGTTTAATTGTTTTCCTTAAAGTTGATGAATGCGAGTTACTCTTTACGATCTCCATTTTATCGAGAAGCAGTTGCAAATAATTCACCACAATTAAATATACCATTCAAGGTAATGATTACCATTTCTCCAGATTATGGCCAATGGCTACGGCTTATTAACGGTCTGCCTTTAAGCGCGGGTTTTTTATGTATCTTATTTATGCTAATAGCTGTTTAATGAGTACAGGCCCTCTGTCTCTCATGGACATTAAGACAAAAGACGTTTTATCGCATTGCTTCCAGGCAGGAAGCGATGAATCTACTAGTAAATGTTATAATTATGTCACTGTTCTGAAGTGGCTATTTGCTACAGGTTGGTGATTAAATTCTCCAGAGCCAGCATTGCATTCACGTTCACTAGCAACCATTAGTTATATAGTTATACAACACATATCATAATTTGATTGGGTCAAGGATTGCACTATAAAATATGGTGGATATCGTCACGATCTTTAGTTACATTAATGATAAGATCTGGTAACTATCCTATAGCTATCATGTGGCCTATACATTGTTTTATCACCCTTCAAGTTATAAATAAAAATATAAAGCTTTAAAATGCGATCAAGGTTGTCTTTCAGACTAGAAGTGGATATATTCTGGTTCTCGAATAGCTCGATATTCTCACAAGATTTTGACTTCGTTATTTGGCGACGATAAAGTGATTCCCATACCAGGAGTGTCACAGACAGGTTCACAAATTTCCTCATTCCGAACCTTATCAAGATAGAAAATTCCAACAGCTACACACGCTCGCACACCAAGATTTAAGAATAAATGTCAGGAAACTGAACACGTTTTTAAACATGTTATAAAAGTTTAATAAAAACAAGAAGTTCAAAGTCAGCTATTTTCGATTGTCATACCTACTTAATTATTTATTGATTTACACATTTGTCTGCGAGGCTACTCTCTTACATCTTTAATAATTTAAAATTTATCAATAGTCAATGGTTACATATAAGATACTGTATAAACAATGCTATTTTTGACTGTCATTCACTATTTCTAATCTAAGCTGAGATGAATATCGACAAGCATTGACATAGCTGTCTTTGAAAAATGTTTTTACAAAGTTGTAGCAACATAAATCGACAAAAACTTACGTAATAACCCTACACATTTTCATCCTCTATTTTTATTTATTTTGAGCCCAAAGGTCAAATACCTACCTTGTGTAAATGAGTAGATGCAAAATTAACTCGCTTTCATAAATGTTTTATGAAAGCAATTATGGGTTTATCAGGGACATGTAAGATCCCTTTCATAGTACCTAAAAGTCTTCTTTGTCGACATATTATACTATCAAAGTCAATTTTAATATAAATCCTCTTTTTACCCGACTGCCAAAGAAGGGTTATTACATAGACAATATCATTGCTAATAATTAAGCAATACTCCTAAAAGAGTTTTCAGGCAAGAGTGACTTATTTTTAAGGGTTCCATTTTATCATTAGGTGTACAAAACCTAAAGCTATCTAGAAAATAAAACGAGAAAGTTATTTCGATAAAGTGACAAAGTCGACAGTAAATATTCCACGTCAGCTACGGTTATGCTCGAAAAAGAATCTTCAATTTTATGTCGCCAATAATAAACTAAATTAATGTGTTTCCAACATGGACTTAACAGATTATGCCAGAAACCGACGGGATATAAAATTACAGATTTTGTATATTATATTATATTACGTAATAGAAATATAACAAATTTCGATTTTTAACCCCCTACGTGAAACTCGCTTGGTATTAGAAGTTCAAAGTGTCTGTGTCATATCTATCTGAGAGAGAACCTAGTATGTGGGTGTTTTATTTATTTTTACGAATATCTCTACCACGCTCTAGTAACACACGGTTAATTTTAAAAATACCTAACAAAGTAGGTAGGTATAAAAGAAAAATCGTTCTCGACAAGAATTTCCATCATCCGTCACATATAGGTCATTGCCTCTAGTCACGTATTTCCGTTACTCAAATTTTCGTGTATTCTCTGCCAGACTTTTTTTTCCATAACATTATTTATGAAATAGTCAATACCTAGTGTAAAATAGAATCTGTGTCTGGCGGTCAGAATGCGTGTATTCAAAGACTACTGCTCGGATTTTCATGATTTTTAAACCGTAGATAGGCTGACGAATTCGTCGAAGAGTCATTCTCTTTACGCCGAAAACGTGTCGTTTAGCTTTAGGGCCTTACTGAAGAACTTTATGGTACGACGACTTAACAACAATTCATTCATTAATATCAGTTATTTGAATTTATCTATCAATTTGCATCGCGTCGACGCTAATCTGTCGTTTTGCGTTTTTTAAAGCTTATGCCAAAACTGATCTAATTTAGATTTCTAATTTTTCCGTAAGCTCTTCGAAGTAAACAATTTTTTTTAGATTTTTAAATTCTCAACTGTACCAATATTTACATCATCAACTGCATGTTTCAATTGCGGTTTACTTTTGATGACTAGATTGACATTGTTGATGACATGTTGATGACATGTTGATTGACAGATGTCGCAAAAGTTCTTTTTATGTCAACAGCGGGCAAATGAGCTGACAGGTCATCGCATTGCAAGTGGTCTTCAGCCCCAGATCTACGATTTTTTCGAACCGGAGCAGAACATTGATAGTGGTGCCCCTCTCTCCAGCGTTTCAGATAAATTATTTAATAAGACGTCGATTGTTGACACGGCAAATCTCAAATCTCTCGAGCCCACCTTTTTCTTACAAATCGACGGTGAGCCAACCAGGCTTCCGTATGCTAGGCGCTTTGTGTGAGCAAGTTTTTTATTTTTAACCATACTATATTATGATTTTGGCGCCCCCTGAAACTGCCGCTCGGGGCGGGTGCCCCTGTGCCCCCCCTAGATCCAGGGCTGGTGGTCTTCCCCACCAAATGGACATCCATAACATCAAAGGGATTATCAACAATCCTTTGGTGGAAAGAAACGCTATGTGGTAACTACTTTTCTACTGCCTTTCCGACACTAAAATCTAAAAGGTTCAGATGTTTCACAGTTAATTCTAGACGACTATTGAAGCATCCTTGTACCAGATGAGGCTGGTGAAGAATCCCATCTCTACGAATCTTAAATTTTATCGTGTATTGAAATTTTTAAGCAGCTATCGGGATTCACTGCGTGTTACAAAATGATCCTTCTGCAGGAACCTGGCACTAGTATCTTATCCGTCTTCAGCAGGCAATAGTTATGAGCTGGAAAGAATTTTTGGGGCTTAGGTTGGATTGATCCTCTTATACACCATAGGGTTGTAGTGACCACATTACGAATTTGGCTTAACTTAGAATTTAATTTACAACAATATGTATTTAGAATGTATAAAGACAATTTACTTGAACGATAAAAATCCAGTAAATAACACCAACATTTTATTTAACAAAAAAAAAAATTCAAACGTATCAAATTAATGAATGCTATTGCAAAAGTGGTTAAAACATGACCCTAAATACATAGAGAGACCCCGGAGAAATATAACCGTCTCACTCATTTAAATAATCAAATTACTTGCAGAACAAGACCGAGATAGCGTACAATAGAACGTTATAGATTTTACTATTGACAGGATTTAGTATTCACTCACGGCTAACCACTAATGGTCAACGTAAACAGTGTGGATCCCGTACAGATGTCTGGTGACGCAGACCGCTCCTAATCAACACGACAACGACATCAAAGGGCCTTATCACACTGACGATTTCCGAGCGGATTCAAAGCGGAACGGATGCGCAGCGAATACGTCGCGGACGTGTGGTGGTGTCTCTTCAATCTATGTATGGCATGTTGCTAGCATGTTGTTAGCATTGAAATAGGAGCATAAAAATTAAATTGTTATATTAAATGTTTTATATTATCACGTAATAAATCGTTATCACCTTTGATGAATTTAATAACAACTCTATTATTGGAACGAAGTTCCTTATCGCGCGTTGTGAAAGGGGGCTAGACGGAAAAATACGACACTTTTTGATTCTTACGAATGACGACACTTTTTTTGAAGTGATTCAGAGAGTTTTACAGAGATGGCGCTACTAGCGTGATTTAGAAAGATGTACAGCGATGGCGCTGTACAACTTTCTGAATCACGCTAGTAGCGTGATTCAACAATACTTAAATCGAAAGGAACTTCGTTCCATCCGGGTGTCCCTTGACACCTCTCATGTTTTTATGTCCATAAAATGGTTTTTGAGATATAAAAGACACTCGTTTCAATGCCACCAACATTACGCCCAACTGCAGATTTAGTTGAAAGGCACTTTATTCAGATCACGTGTTATATTGCTTCGGTGGGCACCGGGCCTAATGTATGTATTGTGTACTCACGCAAAGTTCAATATGTGCGTGCGAGTACAACAGTAATTGTGTTAAGTCTCTAAATGTTGTTGTAGCACTACTCGTAAATTATGAAGCTAAGTCGTTGTCGTGCCGTATAAAAGAAGCGGCCCAAGGCTTTGATCATACATCGTATTAACATTTTGTTTAACTTAACTGGTTTTAATCGAAAACAAGTTATCGAATCACCAGTCAAGCTGTTTACAATTTACATACTGATAATATTATAATTAACGGAACCTATTTTAGTCAGCCGAAAGTGAATTATGTTTTAGAAGTTATAATGATTTACGCCGTTACGATACAGAGAACTATAAAAACTCACATTACGATGCATTTAATATCCCTGCGAATTAAAATTATTATCTTGCATTCCATAAATTTGTTCTTCGTTGCATGCCAATCAAAGTGAGTTTCACGAACATAGTGACGGTATTTAATTCTGCCGTCATTAGGAAAAGGGGCATAACTAATATTTTTTGCGAAATTGAGTTATATACATAATATATAGTACATACATATTCGGATTTAGGAAAATAGGCCTATCTTCCTAATTTTTAGTAGATTTTTAGAATCACGATGAACAGGAAATACCATAAGCTTAAAGGGCACAACGTATACTTAGAAAATTACTTTGAAGCAACTATCAATTAAAGTTATTAAAGTATGTAACTTTTTGTGGAGATTAATGATGTTGATGGGATGGATAATATGGCTATGGGATGGATATAATTAAGTTAGTCACCGCTTGTCGTAACTCTCGTGGCTGTGCAGGTGGTCAATATTGTACGCCATGCAAAAGATACACGACGGTATGAATATGATAATTCTATGAGTTATGTAAATTTTATATTAATGTTTGGAGATTATGTAAAACACGAAGGTTAAAAGGATAGGACCTGAAAAGCTTTGATAAATCATAATAAAATGCAGCTCGTGTATAAATCGAGGTTCTTAATAATATTAAGCGCTTTATACATGTGCAGGCATAATATGTATTATAAATAAATAAACTCTGCTATTTTTATTCAATTGTATGGGTTGTTGAAAGTATTATTGGTGTCCAGTAACAGCCCATACCCGCTCCGGACCGTCTGACCACCAAATCTCAACACCAGTGGCCAGTTGGTACTCCAATTTCTCAATACCAGTTACCAAATAACACAATGTTACTCCCATTTTACCACCCATATTAAGCTGTTTGTGAGATTAGCGGGAACAAACGTCACAGCATAAACAATCACAAAAATTCTAAAAATCATTACACAGAGGATTTATCATGTTAAAAAATATTATCTATATACATCGATTTATTTTATTATATGTTGGTGCTTAAAGATTTAGGTTTGAAAATATAAAAAAAAATCAACCCACTTTCTGTTTTTTCAATCACAACAAAATCTGTCATGTCAATACGATATATTCACCAATACGTAACAATTAATTTATCTTTACATCCAAGCAGTAAAATTTCCACTAAAACTAAATATAATGAAACTCCACAACAATGCTAACTTTAGTGTTAATTTAAAATGCAAACTAATACAAATAACTATTACTGTTTGGTTTAATCCCTGCAGTCGCCGCACATCACGGTGTACCAGGTTCCATCAACACCACCTGGCGTTCGTCCACAGTTCCTTTCTCACTGAGTTTTCTACCCCGCACTTGTAAACTGTGGAACGAACTTCCTGCATCAGTTTTTCCTCCAAACTATGACATGGGGTCTTCGAGACCGGCAACGCATTAGTGACGCCCTCGGTGTTATTGTGATGTGTCGTCCATGCCATTCGCGACACGGGTAAAAATCTACAGCGGGGCTATGGGTGTATAAGCGTTAAAAAAAATGCGTGCACGCTCACAATCCCACACTAAAATTCCCTGTGAATTGGATAAACAAGGCCTTACAAAAATTTATCTGCCACATTATTATGTGCCCCAGTCGAGAACTGAACCCGAGATCCTTTGCTCCGTAAGCAGGATCACTGCCAACTAATAAAAAATAGGATTGGGTACAAATAGAGCTATTCAGACTCTGTGCTCCTAAGATACTTAAATAAGTCGTCCGGATAACGATGGGTTGAAAGTATTGAAAGGAACCGAAGTTCATGTTCCGACGATGAGAATGTGGAGGGTTTTTTCAATTCGTGCTCTCGTAGAAAATTTACGTTTCTATAATGGTAGAAATAAGCCAGAGAATTGGCACGTCTATATCGCAAATCTATTACTGCCATTGCTAGACACATATCTCTATTCAAAACGGCTTTGGAATTGTCTCTCTGTAAAGTCAGCTATTTTTTAATGAAAGTTTCAAAAGATGCAAAGGTTGCATGAATGACCATTGAAATTTATAATTTTTACTCCCTCATGCTAGTCAGCAATTTTCGAGGTTTACTGTGCCACCAATGGACTTTTATTGCTTTGTATTCGATAGTGCATTTTGATTCCAAAATGAGGAGGAGTAGTTACTCCCCCTTAGTCTAGTAAAGCTCTATACTACTGTGTGCTCGCTTTTAGTGGATTAAATTGAGAGGTAAAGAACACTGCGAAGGTGAAGGGTGGGATCGTAAATTCATTCACTGGTCGCTAGAATTTCATTATGGATATGGCCCTTGCAAACAACTTACCTACTACACACAGCGAATACGCGGTATCATGTCCATAAATTATGCCTATTTATACTCCACGATTACCAGTGGAGAAATATTTCATCCAACGATTTACCCGATCCATTTCACGACAATGCAAGAGAACCGTTTGTTTTGTTAGCAAACTCCTCGGCCAGAACTGAGCATTATCATGGTAAATCGGATCAGGTCGAACAAATAAAGCGGAGGAGCCAATGTTTACAGCTTCCTCGTACGGCTCTTACGAGTAGTCCCACTACTCCCGATAACGATCGATGAGTTATACCGAACTCACTTCTCATGCCGCCAGCGTTGCTCTTAGCCAACCCAATCAAATGGGATTAACTCTTCCAGTTATAGCCTCTGCTATCGGTATTTCATTACGTCAGTGAAGAAGCCATTGTAATCTTGGTGCTAGTGTTATCTTTAATAATATTTAGGGATACGTAGCTACAAGTACGTAGTCAGCTGCTGCCGAAGTAATAAAACTCACATACTTGTAAATATACATGAACAAACACGATAAAAGATCACAAACAAGTATTTACTCACATAAATTAAATGTATGGATGGACTGACAGACAGTTGAACCTGAAACTATTCATTCAATGAAAGTGACCGATAAACAAACATTTATAACAAAAACACAGATTAAAAGTAAGTATTACATCGTTTACTTAATAGGGATGTTGACTAATTTTAGGATTCAATTTTATTTTACAGATAGAACCTCAATATTCACGAAAAAAATATTATAAAAATTATAATCTTCAATTTAAAAACAAAAATTGATAAATAAAAATCATTATCAAATTTCCCACCAAAAACGTCACGTGACGTCACTAAACGATATTCAATACTATCTGTCTACTAAGTTTGTTGAATTTCCATATAAAATTGTTCCAATGACGTCATATTCTCAAAATGGCGTTTGAGGTCACGTGACAGTGAGTACAATTTTTAACATTTTAAATTAATGATATTTAATTTATTGTGATTGATTTCAATAAAAGAATCATATTTTAGGCCTTTAAATGTTACCACTAATATTTTAGACATAAATTTATATTAATTTATAAGTAGTGTCAACATCCCAATTATTATGATAATGTCGACGCGGAATGAGATATTAGTTCTTTCTGTGGCATTAGAAAATTGCCGTGCAGGATCTGGTTACTTGCTTCACATCAAACACTTGATTACTCGGTTGGAGAGCTAACGAGTGCTTTTTCTATTTATGGATTTGTTTCTATTTATCATCAAGGACGTATTATAAAACTTGATTGGAATAAGGCCTACTATCCACAGCGTTCAATTGACGATTGTATGCAAGGTGCATAATGAAATATACGTATAGGTGTATGTTTATGTTTTGTAATTGCCTGTTGGCAATCGCGACGATGCCGCTTCGTGGACAGATTTCGTACCTACTTTACTACGCTAGATGCAAGCAAGCGACAATTGACGATATGACGTGCGTCTACGTGGATAGAAGGCCTAAGTCGCAGAAATTAACTTAATACGGGTTGAATTAGAAACGGGAGATAAATGGGAGTGTAAAAGGATCTCTGTAAATAGAAAATTAATTTTTAACGTTCTTCCATAAAAGGATAAGATCCTCGTTAAGTCGCGAGTGTTTTTATTTTTTAAGGGTTACTTTTTACCGACTAATTGGAAACGTGTAAATGTATGTACATTTTGACGGAACATGGAAATGTACCTTTAAACGTTTAATGCTCTGCGTTTTATACTATTTTTACATGAAATTCTAAATGTTTGTGAGTCAGTGAACGATTATAAGATATGTAAGTTCATTGTGGTGAGTACCTACGTTAAGCAGAAAGAAAAAAACAAATGAAAGGAAAGTAAAGACCTCTCCTTTAATGCTGGCGAAGCAACCCTGGTGCTGCTCATATCCATGGACCACTCTGACCATTTAGGCACCATCAGAGGGTCATTAGCTTTTTTGCCAACCCTTTATGAAAGAAAAAACAAAAAACAAATAGATATGAAAAGTGTAAATTTTTGGTCGGGAGTGTTCGTCCGCATGAAGCTGTAAATGCCACTAGAGCAATCAGCAATTATCCATTAGAAAAAATTGTTTATGGTGTCTCATTTGTGCTAGTCTATTCTACTCAGAATTATAAGAATTCAATATGGCTCACATAAGAGCTTTTATTATTTCTCATAAACAGTTGAATCGCGTCTCGTTTTCATGTAGGTAAATGTGTTTATTTCAGTAATGCAATCTAAATTTCATGAAGAAATTCCTATCATATCAAACTGGACAGCTGACAGCCACATGCAACACTAACCACACGCCACTAAATCATCGCCTGATGTTGCTATTACTGACACTGACAGTGATTTTTGCCACCTTCACACTTCACATGAAATAAAAATACTGCAGGCAACAGAATCGATTAAACGATTTACCTACGTGCAACCTTAGGACTATTTATTTATTTTTCTCGTCATAGTTGAAAAACGTGATGAGGTAAGAAACCCCTCATGTTATTGTTTCGGTACTTCGACTCTTCAAAATGGTAGTAAAAATAATAAAGTACGTGCATTAAGTAAGTTTTGACAAAATAACTGTGTGATACCTCCAACTGGGTGACAAGAACAGGACAAAAATATAGGTATGCCATAAAAGAGTACAATCCATCTAAGTGGCCTCGCAATCTCTGGATGCCTGTAAGTGAGCCGAAAGTCCGGAATGCTTCTAAGTGTTTTATAATCACGAGCAGACGAACAAAAACGCCGAACAGTCTAAGCAGAATGCCTCGTAAATCCCCTCATTCGGCATTCCAATCGCCCTGTTCGTTAGCCGAGTAAATCTGGATTATGGACGGATTAACCTGACCTCGTGACTTAAAGAACGCTTGTGCAAATACCGTGCCGGGTAATGTACTAGACTAAATAACACGCAACAAACTCCGAAGGTTTATTCGGATTTTTACGAGTTCTTTAGGATTAGAATTATTAACTTTAATATTAAAATATGTAAGGCTGGTTCTGTCCTTGAGTAAAAGTCAAACTTCTCTGCTTGTGATAATTAGCAAAGCAATGGTGTTAGGTTCTTTGGAGGTTGCTGCGCTCTTACATTTAGACAAAACAAGACTGCTTGAAGCTAAGTTTCATAAATAAGCAAAGACCATTCACGGTAGAGACTTGTTAAAGTGATGGCGTGATTGACTTGCAAAACATGTTTGTAAAAACCTAATAAAAAACAATTGAGTTTAAGCTTTATCTTGACGCGGGACTACAGTAATGTTCTGATCACTATCCAAAGGCGCATTAAGATAATCAAAACCCTTCGAAATTACAAGTGACCTTAAAAAAGCTTTCTCTCTGTCAACATATTGAATTATTCTACCACCGACGTTTGAGCGAAAGTGTCTATTATGTCTATATGGCGAAAGATTCAAGGCCAGCCAGTGAAAGTAGAGGGGATGACGATATGGACGATACTGCTACAGGCAAGGAGAATGCGCACGCGCAATCTTTGCGTAATGACCGTTATCGCGACGTTGACATTGATTTTAACCGGGTCACCACCAGCATGGTACGAAACTGGTTACAGGTGGCGATGACACACAAGAATGGTTTTGATTGTAATTTTAAGTTTGTTTTCTATACCAAATAAATAAACGCTTTCACTCATGCTATTTTAGTTTATCACTAGGAAACCCAATGGACTTGAAAATAAAGTTTTACCGTCAAATCCCGTATACTAGACGCGACGTATAATAGATAACTCACCGCCTTTAATTTGCGTGAATCCACAAAAACTACGCTACTTTCGTGAATTTACATGCAATCAAACGTCAAGGTCACACATACGTAAAACTACGCCAGTTTTTGCCTGTATGTACTATATGTCTTCTGTGCCTGTACACAAAAAACGCCGTTCTTTGCGGTTAAGTGGTCCAAAAACAATATACCGTCGAGTAATAAGTCTAAAATTGAACATTCCTAACTATTTAGGGGGATTTAACTGAAACTTGCCAGCTTCATTTGCGCTCACATAATTATGTATATCTACTTTATTTCTTTTTATACATGTATAGTTTTTTTGTAGCTTGGTTACGGGGTCGCATATTATGTGGTGATTAAAGAAACTTTTATAATATTTTAGGTAGCTAACAGAGGTTTTTTCAGTTTGCAAGTTATACGTTTTAAATACACAATGTGCTAACAAGTTGGCTATCTGTCAAATCCTAATATGTATATGGTAACGACCAAAAAAACGAGATAAATAAGAATGCAATCGGTCAAGTCGGTCCGACGATATAAGACAAATGAAAGCCACACCAAACATTAAATACACTATAATGTTTTACAGTATTGAGTAAAATATTCTTAACGATGGAATTGCAACTGTCGAAACCTAAATTAAGTATTAATAAAACTCTATACGATCTTCTATATATCTTGGTGGTATATAAAAACTTATAAAGCTCATTTCTTATTAAGTTTTTAGGTTTAAGTATTAAGTCAAAATCAAACAAGTTTGGAAATTGCATCTTTACTGATATATATCTAAAATAAACTAATGCATAGCATTTATTAATTTAATTTATGTCAAACACTAGAAAATAGCAAGAAATGCAGATAAAAGTACTGTTTTATCACTTTTCTCAAAATTAAAATATCAGTTTACTGTGAATATGATTTCTATTTCCTAAGAAATAAGAGTGAATGTCATTCGAACCAAGATGTCTTTCTAATAATGAATCTTAGACGAAAACCGATTAACGTAGCGCGACTCGATCCGTCTGCAGGAAGCGATACTATAATATTAACAAAGGTTCATAGATTCTTAGCCAAACGGTACTGCTAGACTGGCTAAGAATAGTCACGAGCATTTGGCAGATGACCAGCCGAACGATGTAGTTAACAGTAGAGAAACAATAGATGGAATTGGCGCAACCAATGATTATATTTTAGATACAAGGATTGTTATTCAAACAAACGGTGCATAGAGTGCGGTTTGAACGGTGCACACTCGTAATGATGACACTATTAACATACACTAAATTGACCTGCAATTATTGTCTTGAGATCGACCTTCATCTGCCAACTCGCCAGCGAGACATTTACAAAACATATTGCAATGACTCGAAATTGAAACAGTAATAAATTATCATGCGCAAATCTTAGGTAGGTACTGTGATGATATTTCAAACGCGTTTCGATAATTGACGACTGTATTAAAATCACTTAAACGGGTTAACAACTCGCCGTTGGAATATTGTCAAGTAAACGTAGAATGCATGAAGGATGGTTGTAATAAACAAACGTTTAAAGTCTGAAGAGAAACAATAACAAGTGGACATAAAGAACGGCAAATTACTGCATTTCTCATTCACCTAGTAATTTTCGATAAATGTCAGAAAATCGACTCTAGTCTTAGTTTTAAATATGAACCTCTATAAGTCCATCAAGACATACAATACGAATTCGTCATGTATGATGCGATTTTTCAATTGAACATTTTAAAGATGGTATTTTATGGTATCGTTTTTTTCCAAAGTTTCAAAAGTCTGTCTTTAATTTGTACTGCTGCAGTGTAAATCACCTGCTGCAAATGCTCGACATTCTCAATTATGATGATGTTTTCCTCATCATCCTCATAACCTTTGACTAGGCCTTATAACTTTTTTATGTAGAGCTACATGGACTCGTCTGGGCAACATTTTATATGAAAATGTTTTTGGTGGGATTACGTTTCTTTATGACGCATCAGCGACGAAACAAGTAATGATTAATATAATATATTATACATATATTACACATAAACATTGAAAAATTACGTGTTGGATTGTCGTTGCTCATTAGAGCAAAAATAATGCAACGCTAACACAAAATGAAGAAAATACTGAAGGTGATTTATCATCCTGTAATGTTTGATACGAATAATAGAAAACGTACATTTTCTCTTCTAAACAATCCTGCATGGAATTTATTACGAAATGGTTAAAGTAATTTACATTTACGATTCTTAAAATTTGTCAGAGGCTGACCTTCAAATAATATTATGCAGTCATTTTGCAAAAGCATTTAACGTCACAATTGAAATTTCGTTTATCTTTGTAAGCAATAACCTTCAAGAGGATAATACAATATAAGTGGCTTTTGCATTTTCATTTTCAAAAGCAAAGAAAAATACATGAATACATTTTTAAATGTGATTTAAAACATCATAGAGGCGGAGTTACCTAAATATGTTACATTAATCAAGCAGGTCATTAGCGAATAGGTATAATTACTGAAAACTATTATAAAAGTATGTCAAAGGTGTGTCGGTACAATCTAAGTTTACTTTACTTCAGAACTGCTAGGGCTATTAATATTTTAGTGTCATGAATGTTAATAAGTGTCAACTTTTTTGGTAATTGAAAATTAAATAACATCGCTCAAAAGACGAAGATTTCACATAACTACGCGTGTGTCATTATTAATTGTCTGGCTCAAGAAATTTTCTTCAAGATTTGACCAACAATTGAAAGTCGATACATATTTAAAGATTAATGCCCTAATGTCGAATTTATAAACATAGTTTAAGTTTTAGGAAAACACCTATTTCGACGAGGGACTTAAATAAAGAGATGGAACTCATAATAATTAACAAAAACCTGCGATCCTCTATGTTTCTGTCTGCTGAATGGGCATCGGTTGAATACTATGAAAATGAACGGATTTCGATTCTTTGGCAAAATTTCGAATCAGAATTAGTCGGTTTTTACAGATGTTCTCGATATTATTTGATATATTTAAGATTTTTTTATGTACGCATTTCTTTTAGATGCATTAATACAAATTATTAAGTTTCTTAGAATTCCAAGAGACACTGTAGAAATAACACTTTAGACATATTTATTCAAATCAATTTTAATTAAGAAGGATATAGAAATGAACGTAAAGGTTAATCCCAAAATGAAATTGAATATCCGCAGAGTTGAGGTGGCGACTGGCGCATATGAAATCCAATTAAAGGACTAGCTAGCAAAGATTTGAGAAAATGCATATTTGTGCATTTGAAATTCAACTCAATTTTAACGCCTGAAAAATCCCAATCAATCCAACATTAATTGGAGTAGATAATCTTGCTAAGTTAGGATAAACTGTAGTAGAAAGATGGATTGATGTAAATCCTTTTCCTGTACTCGCGACTTTTATAGTCAGGCCAAGATTAACAGCTCAAAATTTCGTAATAAAATACAAAAAACGTAAGTGCATTTCACAGTTGAAATATTAAATATGTGTTTGCAATAAAACATGTTGTAAATAAATGTTTTCGCCACGGTGAAATTAAGAAAAAGATGTATACGAACTATTAGCTTCAGATAAAACGACAAAGCGCTCGCGCATCTATTTGCGTTAGTCGTAAAACGTCGGTTTGATTTGATCCGCCACTTGTGCGTACTTCAAAAAGCCCGGATCGAGGTCGAATCGGGATTGGATGCTCCGTTATTCTGATCTGGTCTATTATAGTCTATAGCTATACGATTGATAGCACCACATGTTTATTTAAATGTCTTTGATTCTATATATTCAACTTTACACTAGTGTATCTCTGCACGTTGAACGTATAATTAGGAATGTGTTGTGAATTTTTCAATTTTTATTGTAAATTGCATATTATAATTTCATATTATTAAAACGAAAACGATGTGCATCAACGTATGTCTTAAAATATTTAATAATACTCCCTAAATTCTTTTCGGCCATTATTTATTATACCAATCCCATTTATACCCGGTCTACGTATTTGACAATGAGCTATATATTTGAACAATGGAAATAAGAGTCTAAGCTCTTCGCTCCCGAGACTAATAATTTCCTTTGTTCGCAACACGCAATTCAACTATTAGGTGACTTGTCAATACGAACTGGAATTATTGCTTTTTGCTCAAGCACAGTGCTGTCATCCATATAGTTTTTATATGCTTATCTAGCGAAGTTCACGTCTTGTACACGGATAAGAAGGACATTGTTTTTAGTTGAAGGTTTTTTGACGTAATTACTATGCGGTTGTGTTATTTCATTGTGCATGATGTTTGGATTTTCTTGCAGAGATAAATATGTGATTACGTCAATCTTCCTTAGCTTATTAGCTACTATAAAGTTTTAAGTTTTTTTTTCGTGCATTGTTTTCTTTTGGAATTGAAAACTTCATTATAAATTTCGTAGGTTTTTTAAAGACGAAAAAAGACTTTTTAAACACTCAGCTACTCAGCTACTTTAATAACGAGGAAGGCTGAGCAAAAAGTATCTTAAATTACTGTTTATTAACTCTTATACGAGCCAATATTAATTTTATACTGAGAACTCAAGTTAAATAAACAACTTTTTACCGAATATATTCATAAGAAACTGATTAATTATTTATTCACTATTAATTCATAAATCATTTTGATATAAAAACTTAATTTAAAAAGTCTTTTTTCGTCTTTAAAAAACCTACGAAATTTATAATGAAGTTTTCAATTCCAAAAGAAAACAATGCACGAAAAAAAAACTTAAAACTTTATAGTAGCTAATAAGCTAAGGAAGATTGACGTAATCACATATTTATCTCTGCAAGAAAATCCAAACATCATGCACAATGAAATAACACAACCGCATAGTAATTACGTCAAAAAACCTTCAACTAAAAACAATGTCCTTCTTATCCGTGTACAAGACGTGAACTTCGCTAGATAAGCATATAAAAACTATATGGATGACAGCACTGTGCTTGAGCAAAAAGCAATAATTCCAGTTCGTATTGACAAGTCACCTAATAGTTGAATTGCGTGTTGCGAACAAAGGAAATTATTAGTCTCGGGAGCGAAGAGCTTAGACTCTTATTTCCATTGTTCAAATATATAGCTCATTGTCAAATACGTAGACCGGACCCCGTGAAGGTCTGTGCAACCTCTCGGAATAGTACTTAATCGATCTCACTAAAGAATTAGATGTTTTTAAGATAGATCATTTGACTGCATTCGATATAATGTTGCTAAATCTTAATAAATATTGATTCAAACCATAAACCAACCTCAATTTAAAAACATCCATCTAATTCATCTAAAAATTTCGAGTCCTATATGTATACTCCTAGTATACGTATTTACTAAGGAATAACTTACTGACAGAGAAGTGCGCGAAAAAACTTAAAAAATTGCTTATTTTAAGCAAATCATTTAAATAAATTTCATACAATTAAGTCACCAGCCAATCAACCATTTACAACCGATATTGAAAATAATATTGAAATGAACATAAAGAGCTTTATCGTTGGCGATAATGAGAAAATTGTGCACTGATTTGGAACCGCTCGTTCGATTCATGATATGGGCTCCATAGCTACTCTCAATTTGGCTCGCTGTAAATACAAGGTTAAATATAAATGCATCACAATTATATTATGTTTTCATTAGCAACGTAAATTGATATAATATAATTAGAAATTAAGTTTAGAAATTTAGTTAATATTTAGTTTTAACTTCGACAATCATGATTATGTTACAATTCCTTGTTATAAGTTACATAACAAATTTATTTACAGTAATTAGACAATTGTAAGGTGCCAAACTGGTATTATTCCTTATGCGAAATACGCAGATCCCACGAGATGTACTCGTAATCATCTATTTCCGTAAAGTTCATTTCTATACTTGAGTTTAGCAATAAATCTGAGAACTAAATAACTTTGATTGACTTTGACTATTGATCTTATTTATGGTTGTTTAATGTTTAATTACCATTTAAAGGACTTCATACGCGTTCTCTGAGTATATCACTAAAAAATGAATTATAAAATATACGTAATACTTAAATTCTGTTTATTATGAGTGAAACAGTAACATCATTGTGAATCACATTATTATGCTAAAGTTGAGATTAAAACGGATATTTAATTTCATAGCCAGGATTATCATCAAAGTCAGCAGTGTTTATTTGAGGCAAAACAGTCATGGATCCAAATTAATGATTTTTATGCAAATTGATAAGGGACGATTATATAAATTTAATTATGTAACGATCAGAAACCATAAAAATATGGGATATAACCTACAAAATTGAGATATCACCAAATAAGACTGATCTAATGATATTTGGCAACCCGTGTGGCGCAATGGTTACCATGCCGGATCGCCGCACCAAGGGTCCTGGGTTCGATTCCCAGTGAGGCGGAAATTTGAATGATGAGTTTGAATTTCCGTTCTCGGTCTGGGTGTGAATGTCCTAGTCTTGTGTATTGACCATGGCACCCACGACACAGGGAACCCTAGTGTGGGGCTATGAGTGTGAAGCGTTATTTATATGTTTCGGTTCAACAATTCGAAATTTTAAGATTTAATCCATAAAACTTCTAAAAGAATCAACTTACAACCTTAGAAGAACATAAAACAGAAGACAAACACACTACAGACGGGGACGAATTATCTGACAAATTAAAACCGAGCAATAATAAACCTCACCCGGAAATAGAATAGCAGACCTTTTTGGTTCATTTCAAAGACGTTTCGTTCGTAGCGTTTCAACAATCTGCCGTTCGATCGCCAGCCGACACTGCCGACAGTGATTAACGCCGCCCTAGATCCTCCGGCACGCGACACCCGCAATAGATATTTTAATGCGACCCGCTATTATCGACGTCTACTTCAATTACAGACTCATTCATTGGACCATTACTATGATTATAGACTTTACTAGCATTGTGTAATTGCTGGCTATTACATGACGAATTGACGTTAGTCTAAACGTCAATGAAAGAAACATTATTTACAACCCCAGGGTCAATTATAGATTTGTTGTCAATTAAGGCTTCACGTATATTATAAGCCTAAGGTTATAAGCGATAAAGGTGAAAATAGTATTATTGTAGAATGTGGTATCCAGCCATTACCAATCATTGTAACATTGTAAAATAAAAATAAATGTTTTGTAATATGTATCTTATTGACGTAAACAGGTAATATTATTCAACTGAAATTTGGCTTAGGTTACGAGGGGTCACAGAATACGTCAAGTTTTGACAAGTAACAAAATAACCATCGGATCAATATACAAGCTCGTTAGATACTAAGGAGTACATATTATATCACAATTACAAAGTTATACTAAGTGTTAATCTATCAATTAATTTTATTTATTGATTCAATATAATTGTAAAGTGTGTCATATTTTTCTATGTTAAAACAATATTTCTTACATCTTGATTATTGCATACCAATGCTTTAATGTGTCCCAGCTATTATAAAGTCTGAATAACAGCTAATTGATAATGATTATATCTTAGCATGAAACGTATTTTCCCATCAATCAATTATTCAATATATTACGAGCAAAATCGTCGGATTTTCCTCTTAAACCTATAATTTTTTTTAATACGTTAAAAAGTATTAATGAGGTAAGACTTTTTAAATTAAATCTTTTCCAATGTATAAACGTGGAATAAATTAATTTGGTCCTGTCAGTAAACCCTCTAATTTATTACTCCAAAACAGTTTCATGTAATATTGTACCTCATCGTTCATCTACAAATGAGAAATGTATCTAATATGGCCAAGTCTTTAAAAATCGCTTCAGATGACTGGTAATTTTTACCTCCATTATGTCACAATCCTGCCATTTCATTCCTTTCCTTGCGTGATGTCAAACTTTTTATCACGAATACCGTTGTGGTTACGGAAATAAGTGCAACTGGAAGGGTCGGACCGGGTTAGACTATTTTTACGTTGTCTTTAATAGAATTCGGACTCTTGACAGCCCGTTTCCTCACGTTTTCGCAATCGTCGCCTCTGTTTTTTTTCTTAGTTTTTTGGTCAATTATGTTTAGAAAAGACACGTTTAACAAGGAATGTAATAAAATAGAATAATATAATAATAATAAAAATATAATATCTAAAAGAAAGAAATATAAAAGAGAAAGATCTCATAAAAAATATCGATTTGAGTACATATTAATAAATTTTGGCGTTATTACCTTGAATTATCGTAAGCCAGACATTATTAATCCATCAATTAGCGTACAGTAATAACCGATAAAGATAGTTTATCGTTATCGTTTACGTCGCCATTATTTAATAAATATGTCAATAAATAACAATTCAATAATTGTAATACTTACTGATAGATAGCTTCTAGCTATATTTCAATTATGTCACCAAGGTTGATTAAACCAACCATTAACTATAGTTTGTTTATCTCCTAAAACATTTAATGATTAAACGTTACGATAATAATAGTTTAACTATCACCAGACGATCTCGTTTCAGCATTAAACGATGAACATTGAAACCATTTTATCCTCGCTACATCCAGATTGTGTAGTTTCATGAGCAAATACCAGTTCATATGAGTCTAATATTGCGTTTACATCCATTGACGCAGCAGTAATGCTAATTTGTTTTCCAATCTATACTTACAATTGGAAATTAAAACTCGATATATTTGTATTCGATTCATTGAATCCGAATAAATTTATAACTGTCTGTGCTTTTATCTCTTGTATTGCTTACATAATATATTAGATACGAATCTTTTGTGCATTTAGATTCAGCAAGTACAGTTGAGGGATGATGTTTACTGTGGTTTGACAAATCGCAGGGATCACTGTTTTGTCACGATGCTAGTTTTGTTTCAAATCCAATAGTCTCTTAGGAGACATTGATAGATTTCGTTAGATAACATTTTCATAATACAATATCAAGATCGTGACAAATGTCGTCAGTTACAAATATGTAGTTATGTTTAAAAATGGGACAAGTCATAACAAAACATTTTAAAGGATTCTAGATTAAGAGAAATTGAACCTTTTTTTAATATTATTCAAGTCCAACTTTGTTATTCTATGTTAATACAATTACTTGAGATTAGTTATAATCTCCATTACCAAACTCACATTAACTATTATTAACATTTTTAGTTTTATGCACTTCTACTGCATTAAAGAAGAAGCAGCAAATATTTACGCATATTCAATTACGAGTATATTAATTGCAACTTCTTAATAAAACAAACGTATGCCATCTGGGGCAATTAGCGAAGCTCAAAATTTACATTACATGTAGGTAATATTTACCTAAAAATACTTATAAATCACAAGATCACACGTACACATGATTGGAGAATCGTGCTTACCAATATTGTGTTAATTTGTATTTGTGTTGTGTTGTAATTGTATTGTGTAAACACATTCAACACTTGCAAACAAACCTAACAACTCGTTCCAATAGCCGTCTAACAATTCGGTATAAAAAACGATTCGATAAAAATGCATAGCTGGTCATGTATTTTAGCCGATTCGTTTACAACGTATTTGAATTTTAATGACATATTTGTATTTTATTAACAATTCGGGCATGTGTGGATATGACCATAACAATTTATGCACCACGGAATGAATAAAACCGAATCGTTTTAAATTACGATCCGGGGAAAACGATTCATTCAAGTGTAATTAAGGTAAGGGTTATAGGAATACCCTAACCCTAACCTTACCTTAGACCATAAATCTTGAAGTACAAAAACAATGAACCTCGGTAAATATTAAGGACAAACACACAAAAAGGCGACACTCTTCCAGTCAGTCTTATTCTACAGGGTGGCCATTTTCCGACGTCCCACTATTTGGGTCAGTGGCGCAGTGACGCCACTGATGACACAGGGTGCGCTTTATTGTTCAACTCGTTTTAACGTAATGCATTGTGAAGGTTTCTATTTGTTGGTTTACTTAGAAAAACAGTTTCATATATTTATATTACAAACAAGCGTAAGATTCGACGTTATTGTGTGAGTACCTAGTTAAATGAACGCGCAAGCAGTTTCGATGTAAATCTTGTGTTATGGGCTTATTAGGTTTCCCTAATTCAGAGAGTCGCTTACCTATTCCTATTTCGTCATAATTATATGTTGCTGTAACACTGAAAAATTTAACATACCTAATATTAACGGGAACATCTGTCCCGGAATCGAAGCACAAGAGGTAGTTTGGTAGGGTATTTCAATGTAAGTACTATTGAGAATCAAATAGTATACAAAGCAAACTAAATTAGATGATTTTTGTTTTAATAAATAATATTTTTTAACGGATCCTTCAGAACAGAGCCGACTCTCCAGAACTTAGCGTTTGTGCACCTGACATCAAACACTTCACTGCAAAGTTCAATGAAAACTAGGAAATCTAAACGAAAAATAAGGTAGCTTATTCATATTATTATCACATTCAAAGAAAAATTAAAAAAAGAGAGAGCTTTTAAATCACATCAATATAAATTTAAAAATTTGATACTCCTCGATATTTTACGGATTCGTCTATTCTTGTAAAATAAAAAAGTTCAGAACAACGTTTAAATATGTTTTTTGTTTAAAACAAATGACAACATTCCAACCTCCAAATTCCCATACCTAAAATTAGGCCAACAAAAAATGTAAAAAAGCTACATGATGCTAATTTACGATATAGCAAACATTCCTCGCGACATTATGCCGACCATCGTCTCTTAAATATCTCTTAGAATACCAAGCATACAGTAGAAAACGATCTTAAACATACGCGTCACAAAGAGGAAATCCGAGACGAGTGTGAAATCTCCGAGTGTTCAAAAAAGACGCGAAGATTCGGTTTCCGCTTCCCAACCATAAAAGCCGGATTAAACCCAGCGCCGACCAATGTAAAGTGCTTTGAAATCGTTAACGTTATCAAGTGGCATTTACACAGATAATGTTTTCTAAAACCTTATTCATATTCAAGTTAGAAACTGACACTAAAAACTCTTTTAACTCTTTCTTTCTTATTTCTAGGTTGGCAATGCATTGGTGATGCCTTTGACGATAAGCACTTAATATCTTTGACCTTTTTTAGGACCATATACTTCTTATAGGTTTTTCTGTAATATATGACTAAAGAACTATTTTCTGTATTTTTACTTCGGAACCCCAATAAAAAACGATATTCAGAGCAAATAATATTAAGGAATCGCATAGTTAAATCATGAAAAGTACATAATTAGGTATATCTTAGTATAAAATACCATATTGTAACATGTTACTATCAAGTATCAATACAGGACGTAACACAAATGTTTTGAATAAACGCATATAAAGCTGGGATATACTTGCAAGTACATTTATAACAAACCACGGAAGTGATATTGTTGATGAAACATAATTCAATGACGCAGAAACTTACTGTGTCAAGTCCTACTGCTAGTTATTTTAGGATAAATGATTACGTTAAATTTGTGGTTTTACTTACTGTTCAAATTTAATGTTTTGTTAGAATATCTGATGTGTTTCACGTTCCGCTTTACCACTTTGTAGCACATGATCTCTTCCACGCTTTGTTCCGTGATTTGCCTGTTAAGTTAAAAAAGATCGTATTTTTTTTGAGCTGCGAGTCGCGTAGAATAAATCACGAAATTCAATTTCATTTTTTTTATTTATTTATTCAACTTATGTGCTTTACAATTTTTTTTTCAGTCTGCCAAACTGAGAGCCAGTTTGTCGGCAGCATACAAAATCGCATCGCATTTTGCGTCGCGGTGTGATGACAAACAGGACTTCAGTATGAAACCGAATGCAGCGAAAATTTCACAACTCATATTTAACGAATCAAAGCTCTAAAGAATACGCTCGTTTGGATTCACCCGTAAGCCGATAACTGTAGGCTATAAAATATTCACACTGTTGCGTATTTAATTGACTAAAGACTTACTGGTAATATTTATTCAATAGAATACTCGAAACCTCAGTTTTACTAACCTGTAACAAAAAATAAAACATAATTAAAATATGCTTAGAGTTATACTTTTATAGGGTGACTGGTAATAAATCGGCAATCTGATAAGGGGATGTAGTAAGATAAAATAACTTCAAAGTCAATATATTTATGTACTTAATGGTAATAGCCACTAATGACTATTAAATTTGTAGGTACATAGCTTTACTGAAATAGCTCCTAAGCACTAGTAGTAGTGCCAAGATTTATGCAGATTAGCGCGTCAAGATAATAAATTTTGCGAGAAATGACCCATAAATGGTTAGATCTATGCTTAAGATATATTAAAATAAAAATTTCCAAGTTATAAAGCGCTGGGTGCCGACAATATTTTAGACTTTGTGGATGATAAATAATACTGTTGATTTTTTTTTGTAATTTATATTTTCTTGATCAAAATATACTCTCATCTATCTTTTAACAAAATAAGATGAAATCCCTTAAAGCCTATATATTGATTTTTCAAATATAACTTAAATGAAAGGAGAATGCCCATAGCCAGTACTCTTAAACAAATAATTGTTACAATGATTTTTGGACAAAAAATTTAATTAAAATATTTCAAGTATTTTACCCTATTTCCTAAAAATCCTTACTGGGAATAATTTTCTGAAATTAATAAGTAACTTTACTTCCGTTTTTATAATAGAAATAAAGCTATGTTTGAACACCCTTTTCCTTTTGAGTGTTGGCGAGCTGCACCACGATGCTATTATGTTTTTATCACTCTAAGATAAACTGCGTAGTTTTTAAACGTATAGCACATGCCGTATCTACCTACTAGTACAGAAATTGATATTGAATTGAATATTATTATATTAGATCGCAGTTTGCTTGCAGAGTGTAACAAGTGAAAGTATTTTTGTTTGGCTTTTGGTCACAACATGACTCGTTTACGGTCACCCGAGTATATTAAATTAAATTTAGCTTAACTGCATTTGGTTACAAACAAAATAGTTCAAACAAATACCGTTCGAAAATTCTATTTGCAACGAGAACATAAGGTAAAATGTATTTGGTTAAAGAATTTATTTAACCACATTAATAAATTAAACAAGTATAAATTTTAAAATTAAAAAAAAACCCGCCTGCTATCAAAAAAGCTATCAAGATATTGATTGAAGACCTTTTTGAAATCCTTATGGTGAGCTCTTTACTTTGATACCAATAATGCATTATTCGATTTATTTTTAATTTTTGATTCTTCAAACAATTGCATCTCACAGCAACCTTATTTGTTTTTTTTAATTCACATAACTAAGAACAAATGGGTTATCAAGACGAATCAAACGACATCTTAATTATGTGAATCCGTTCAGCGGTTTGTAAAATATGAAATAATAAATAATATTACACACACATATATATGCATACATACATACATACAAGATACACGCGAAAAACATAACCCTTCCTGACAGTCGGGTAAAGCCAAAAGGAGGCATATTACTTTTGTTTCATAACAACCGAATGCAGCTGACGCACTCTACTGTAAACAGTCCAGACAAAGCCTATGTTCGCTTGGCTAGAAAAATTATAAACCTTTAATATATTATCAAACGTTCCACACACCAAAAAGAGTGCACGTATCGGGACGAGACTTAATCCTATAGAATAGAGGATCTCCTGAAAGCTTTGTGACGCTCATAAATTATGATGAGCTTTGAAACGTTACTCAGCTTTTTATTAGAAAGCCGATTGTTGATGCAAATGAAACAGAGGAAATAGCTGGAGCCATTGTTGAAGCTTCGGGCACAAAGGAACGGAATGGTAAGTGGAAAGTGGATTAATTTGAAATGCGAAACACACGGTATCATGTTAATTGCTGGAACTTTCGCAATGGTAATGTTTCAATGGAAATTGAAGTTAAAATAAACGTAAATAAAAAAGCATGAAAGAAAAATAATGTATGAAACTGGCAATTCATGTTTACAACTCGCAGCATGAGAAGAGAACAAAGGTAATGGTGGTAATTAGAAAAATTAGTATTTATTGTGCCTAATCCAAATCAAAACTCGTCAAAATACTAAAAGATCTCATTGACTAACTGCAGTTTTTAGTTTAATTAGTCTTTATAATATTAGTCAAAGTCAAAGTAAAAGTCAAAATATTTTATTCATATAGGTATCACTGATACACTTATGCACGTCATTTTTTGGCTTTTCGGAAGGTGCTTTGTCGTGGAGGAGAAGAAAAGCCTAAAGAAACTCCTCAGCACATCTTTTAAAATAATATTACAAAAAAAGAAAATATTACAAAAGTATTTACTATTCTGAGCGGAACTGGTTGCAGAGCTGGTCATTTCCATGCATCTTTGTCATTTAAATACTCGTCTACACTATAATATCCCTTGCCTAACAATTGTGTCTTTACACGTTTTTTGAAAGTTTCTATTGGCAAGTCACGTATTAATTTTGGGATTTTATTATAGAAATGCATACCAAGCCCTATGAAAGATCGCTGCACTTTACTTAGGCGGAACGAAGGCGTAACTAATTGATGCATTCTTTTCGTATGGCGATTATTAATATCAAAATTTTGTTTATACGCGTTTATATTCTTCCGTATAAAAACTACATTGTTAAAGATATACTGGGAAGCTACTGTAAGTATACCTATTTCCTTGAACTTTTCACGCAAAGATTCCCGAGACCTAAGTTTATAAATAGCCCTAACTGCCCGTTTCTGGAGTATGAAAATTTGATTTATATTGGCTGCTTTGCCCCACAGCAAGATGGTATAAGACATAACACTGTGGAAATAAGCAAAATAGACTATCCTAGCAGTTTCGACGTCTGTATACTGCCTTATTTTCCTAACAACAAAAGCAGCCCTACCGAGTTTTGTCGCGAGATTTGTTATATTATTTAATTTTACAGTCTTTTTATAAGCAACTATACACGAATCTATTCTACGAATCTATTTTATACCTGCCAAACCCTGATGAGCCTGAACCGTGATGAGAACGGTAGAAAATAGAATTATCCTTGAACAAGACAATTGGATACAGAAAATACAAATATATTCTGTGTTGTTGATTACGTTCAAAGCATATAAAACTATATATAAAACTAAACTGGCGCTACATACAATTTAGAGGTCTACGAATCCAGCGAATGCTCAATTTTCCAACATTCATGGCGTCAAGTACGCTCGCGTTCTGTTACGCTTATTACAGCTCGAAGAAGCAAATTAAAATAATGATGAATAGACCTTTAAAAACTTGCTGTACAATGAGAGATTAAAGATGAAGTGGATCGTAGAAATAGTATAAGAGTTTCAGGCTGTTATAAAAATATATAGCACAATTTTGTCGAAGATAAAGTAAATTGATACTATAATAAGTACCTTATATGTTACTCCAGATTATATTCTGCCTGTGTGCTAATTTTCATGAAAATCCGTTCAGTATTTTCGCATGAAAGATTAACAAACATTCATACATCATCACATACAAACAATCACATAAAATAGCGCTATTTTTGCTCAGTGATTTTGTCTTTAAGCTGCAAGACAATGTGATATTTTTTAGCAATAACGTAATAAATAAAGTTCAGTTTATTATAGAAAAATCGATGAATTATAAAAATGTTCTATTGACCACCGATTTAATAGAAAAAGGTAACCAAAGAACATCGTTAGGCCTACCATATATTAATCGTGTGATCTGAAACAAGTGCCTTAGGAAACCAATGACTCAAGTCTTAGAACGTCAGTTACATTACTTTTATTGCCATAACCAAGTCACTACCATTGTAACAGATTGAAATAATAAATGCGCTTTCTACTTTGCAGTAAAATTTATGTGCCATTAATACGGGTAGGTATACTTAATTCATTAATGAATCGCGTCAAACTTTACTGTATATTGCTGTAATACATTTGCAGCAAATAAGGCTTTCTTTTTTTCTTTTGATGCCAAGAGCCGATGACGAACTTCTAAATATTTATCAATTGTAGAACTGAGACATCAATGTCATAAAAACATTAACACTGGAATTTTATAACAAACGAAATGCAAGCCACAAAAATAGAAATAAAGGGAATACGGACTATAAATTAGCCTGAATGGGAATAACGCGAAAGATAAGCGAAGTCCAGAAGGGGAGCTCTTAGGCGCCGCGCAAAAGGGGTCCCTACAGCACGGAACCCGTAAATACCGGTAAAGTTAGGGTTCTGTGAAGTTACATGACTGTAAAGTTATAGGACCATTTGCGTCCTTATTAATTTCACACTTTTAAAATCTTTTATTTAACTTGTAATGTTGGTTGGGTCCGTTGGTTCGTTAGCAAATCTTGCAAGTTGAAATGCCTATTATCCTACAGTAGCTACCTCTTTCAGTTTCTTGTATAATATGCAACTTTAATGTAACTTTAGCCGTATTGGGGCGGCTTACTGATCCCAAGTCCACGCCGGATGGGTGTCGTAAGAGGCGACTAAATCCGGCCCGCTATTGGTAGAGCCCCTCGAGGGATTATATTGATATTATTGATTTTTAATTGTAAATTAATACCATTATTACTATTATTATTTCTCTATGGGGTTCGCCTGGATAGCTACCACCCTTGAGCATGAGTCAGCCGCCAAACGACTCGTCGTGTTCTGGCTGGGGGCTTGAGAGCCAGTTCTTTCTTTCTTTTTCTTCTCTCTTTCTTGGCCGGCAACGCATCAGTGATGCCTTTGGTGTTGCTGATGTCTATGGGCGACGATAGCCACTTACCATCAGTTGGATCGTCAGCTCGTTTGCCGGCTATTTCCATAAAAAAAACTTTCTTGTTAAAACTTAATACTTTTTATGTAACTAGCCGAGCTTTCTCATGATAATCACCGTCGCCTTAGATAGAAAGACATAACCGATGAATACAGAAGAGTTGGATGTTATAGTACCGTAGGATGAATCGTACCACCTTGGAGATTTGGAGACAAATAATAATATAGTAGCTGTTGCCAGAGTATAAAAATATTAAAGTTTGGCAGAAAATTTCAAAGTGGTACGATTCATCCTCCGTTACCATACATCCAACTTTCCCCTTATGAATTGCCGGCTAAGAAATAAGAGGTAAGAAATACAGTTCCTTAATGAAGCAGCGTAGCACTTACTAAAGGCGTTCTCCATTTTCAGAAATGAGTCGTAGTCTTGGGGCCAACATATCAGTATCAGGGTTAAATACCGATAACTAAGGGTCTACTTTTACTACGCGAGACGAATGTAGTCCCTGAACAAAATGAGATCCTTGATTAATTATCCTTTTGAACGCGCGTGGGACGTGACTCAGTGCATTTGTTCTGGCCCCGAGATTACATGATAAATACACGTGTGTTCGATACAGAAGCTCTCATAATGATTACGCGATGCACGAATCAATAAATCAATATCAGTAGGTAGGTACGTCATAATAATATAAAGTATGCGCTTGTGACTTTTAAAATTTTAAATACACACACTAGTTAGTAATGACCCTGTGAGGGGTAAACATTTCCCAATTACGGTAAACATTTATATTTATTTTTATTATGCCCCCATGCCATGCGTGATGCAGCACGGGCAAGTCTAGACTCTAGTGTAATGATGTGTGTATACGGCCAAATTTTTTATGGGGTATTTTACACGTAATCATGCGTAATCTTTAAGGCTATTAAAAATGCTAACGCGGTGATCCGGACGCATTATTGTGAATACCCGACGCTTCAGCCACCTGAAGTTGCTGCGTAAATAGCAGACGTGTCGGATTGACGCGTCTGCTATTTACAAGGCCCCGTTACTTGTTAACAGGCGTCTGTTATTTTGTTAACATAATAGTGGAACTGTAATAATAGAAAATACAAAAAAAATCTCTGAACTGAAATGGTATCAGTTAGGTTAGGTGATTATATTTTACGAGAAAAATAGGGACTCCGAGAAGGGGAGTTCTATAGACAACTGTGACGTAGTCAAATGAAATATATGAAAATTTTTGAATATAATGTGAGTTGTCAAATTGTCAATAAAATAGTATTTCAACCTGTGATTTCAATCTAATTTGAACAAAAATTTGCGTACCAAATGATTCTAACAGGCGTGTGGTAAATAGCAGACGCATCGTCACGACACGTCAAGTATTTACGAGCGCCGGAACGGCAGCCGAAACGTTCCGAATGGCTGAAGTGTCGGGTATTTACAAATATGCCATCCGGACACATATCACTAGGTTCGTCGTGTACAACAATTTACACATCGAAAAGAAAACGCCAGGTTTGCACCCTTGTGAAAGAAACAACACTACTCGAAAAAAAGTAACTTAGCAACATAGAAGTGTAAAGAAAAAGTATCTTCTAGACGCCAAGTGTAATACATCAAGACAAAAAAGTGACACTTAACGTACAAAGCGCATGCTATCTCATGAATATATGCATATCAATCGGCGGTACAAAAACTGCTTATAACAAACTTAAAAGATAACGCCCGTACTGTACGGCGCACGAGGCCCGGCTGGGGTGGCCACACGTTTTAATAACTACGAATAGTCTAGCTAAAATTGCAGCGGTTCAGATTAACCATCACAAAAACACGATTAATACGAGTAACACAATTATTTTTAAATGTACACACGGAAATGAAAACATTTTTGAATATCATACTTGCTTGAATCATAAATTTTTAATTTTATTCAAATTTATTTTAATCTACGGAGATATTATGGACAGGAAATAATTAATATCTAATTAACCTTACTTTAATGGAACGAAGTTAACTATTCTAAACCTTTTCGACACGATCTTAATAAATATTTTCGAAGGTACACAATGTGTATTTCTGCAATGTCTGTTATCATAGTCTAATTGATATTAGGACCATTAACGTGCCTTATGGAACTCGCTAAACTCCTAGTTGGGATTTATGTAAGAGAAAACAAGACATTAGTAATGACTACGGGCGACGGTGACAACTAACGGGGTAACGTTTTTAGTGAAAAGTTTCAGTCAAACGTATCTCTAATAAATGCATCGAAAATAAAGGCCTTATGGCGAAAAAAGTAATTGATCACACACTTTTGTTACTTGTTTGATTAATCAATACAGAGATTAATGCCATTATCCGAGCGTTGGGTCTCTCATTCGAAGGCCTGCCTAATTATATGACAAGTAAAGTTTGTTTTAGGTCTTGCTTTTTTTAAACCCTGTACACAATGTACTCATGTACATTGTACCCATAGCGCGTTTGCGGCTATATTGTCCTATGTATGATTTCCTACAAAAGTCCCATTAACATTCGCGTATTGGAGGCCCCAGTCGTAAACATAATGAAAACGGAAGCGTAGAACGTCTGCAGAACATATCGCCACCTGGTGGAAATTTATTGCTACTCACCTGTAAATTACTAACACGACACGGGGAACGTAAGGAAACCATTACGGGTCTGTGGTATTTGCACGGCTAAAGGTTAAATAGGGCGTTTCCTTAAACTAACGTGCGGCTGCGGCTTGCGGCGCCGGCCGACGCTAACCTGCTATGTGTGCGTTTCAGTAGACATTGTATCGACGTATGTGCGTTTAAGTACAATTACCTACATTTTTATTGTTTCTATAATATAATATCCTGGTCTATTCAATGTATTAATTTCTATTTTATCATCAAAGTATTGTTTGATCGGTTTTATTATAATATATTAGTGTCATGATTTATACTCGTATCTCTTTTTGGGTAACAGGTAGGTCGTTGTGATTAGTTTTTGTAGTTTGTAAAAATCATGTGTAGATAGTAACTAATGCCAATCAGTGCTCGAAAAAACTGTTTAAATCACGTGCTCCAAAACCCAGTCGCTTTTTAATTTTTTTCGCTAGAAACCAGAGATAGATAACTTTAAATTTTCTACGCAATTAATTACGAACGGGTTAAAATAAACGGGGATTGTCTTTCCGCTTGTGAACACGGCCAGATGCGTCCAACAGTCAGATTTTGGCACGGAAGTAAAGATATGTAGGTCAGCTAACGTTGTGTCTGATACTATACGATTTACACTATATTTTAAATTTTCTTTTTACAGATGTAACTTAATTTTATTATTTAATTTACTTAATTTTAATCTTTAATAAACTATATTCGCAGATTTTAATTACAACTTAATTTATTTAGAAGATTCGGTAAGAAAGTTTTTTCTTTGAGTTAAAATCGAATATTGATTTTTTAAAGATCCAATGATACAGTTTTAGTTTTCATCATGACTCGAGACTCCTTTGACTACTTTTTTATTTAAAATATCATGTACGGAATTAACTTAAATTAAAACATCATTTTATCAGTAGGACATAGACACTGCTTATTTTAAAATAAAATTTCTTCCAGCAGACCTGGTAGTTGAATTTTTATATGAGAGGCAAAGGGGTTTGAACATTTTTGTATGGAACCTAGCATACCTACGTCCTACAAGTCCACCATTCTGAAGAAATCTCATCACTTTTTGTTATTTCTCGCTAATTTCCACACAAACTTGTGAAATTAATAGGTACATTCCTGTAGAAAGATTTATAATACGGCTCTTGATTATTGATGATATCAAAGCTATTGATCACGTGAACTAACCTATGACACTACTACATGCTTATCTATGCTCAAACATGTTCTGCTCTAATGCATCTTAGCAATCAAATAAATTATGCAAAACAAGTTCCGAGTGATACTGCATAGTGTAGCGTAGACATCTAAATAAATTCATAGTAGGTACCTACTATGATATATAAAATCATTATTATAGAATTAGGATTAATTTCAGAAGGGAGGCACTTTTTTACAATTACATTATTTTTAATTCAAATTTATTAAAATTTATTTCCTATGTTCCAGTTGGATTTTTTATAATATAAAATCGTGTTTTTTTAAGTTTTTTTAACTATTATTTATTTTTCATTTTTTTGTTTGATTTTTTGAAATGAAACTAAAGTGTTCTGCGTTTTCTTCTTCTTCATATATATTTTTTTAAATATTGAATTGTCATCGGTCCTTGATAAGTATGCCAATTTAAGTTAATTCGACGTTTTGAAGGAGGTCAAAATCATGTTCAAAGTTTCCGTTACATAGATACGTATGAAGCTATAAAAAGCGTGTTAAAATATCAAGGTGCTTCGTAATTCGTACGAACTCCAACAAACGCTTGTCAAAAATCACTTAATCTTTACTGAAAAAAAGATCAAGGTGCATCATACTTACTTCATACATATCTGCATAAAACAGATGTATTCAATATCAAGCAGTGACGTGCGTCGACACAAAGAATCGTTGATGGCGAGGAGACGACCTTGCATTGGTCTTGAGAAGAGGTTTGCGTAAACTACAACATTGGATAACTCGCTCAGTCTAAACAGCGCAAGCTGATTTAAATCAGAAACGGCTTTCAATTCAAAAACTCAACGGCCGTGATTTTTTAGTGTATAAGCAATCTCAGCGATGTGGCGGTAAATGAAGGTTTATCATTTAGTTTCCTCATCATAATGTATTAGGTGGAGGCTGTACCAACCATCGATGGAAATGGACCCGGAACCTTTTACTTGGTAGAGAGGATCAACATCATTAAAGCTACAATTCCTTCACTAGTGAAGCTATAAGTTCCATACACATCAATCGGGTCAAAGGCATTATGATAAGGGTGCTTTTCCACCAGAGATGTGCTATATTACGTTGCTATGGAATCGTTTGATATCCACCAATCATATTCATTGGTGGAAATCAATCAATTTATTGAACCAATCATATTTATTAGATTTCACATCTTCGCAGCATAGTTGCATAGCACATCTCTGGTGGAAAAGCACCCTAAGGCATGCCTCATGGAGGGTAAACTATGAAATAAGGATTTCCCTAAGCCCTGATAAGTATGAAAAAAGAGTTCTCATTAAGCTCATAAAAGAATCGAATCCACCTCAGGCGTTGCCATTGTCAACGATGAAATTTTACATAGCTGGTTTTAAAAATATTTGATTTTCCTGGGGTTATAAATTTTATTCAAACATCGTCAACAAACATCGACAGTTGTATTTCAGACAAGTTTATTTAACTTTAAGTTTAGATTAAAAGTATTCTCCAAACCAACTGTGAATACATTCACAAAATCTGGGTAACATTATCATAACAAAATGCGGCTTTGCATGAAACGAAACTCATGTATATTACACGCCTCGCATTTCCCGGGAGAAGTAAGAACAAATTCCCTCGATACGTCTACAGTGGTAACTTGCGAGACCTTATGAAGTTTATATAATATGGACATCGTCCACTATTTACTGTTACTACGCAGCTGCTATTCCTCAGGGAAGTGTGACGTGTGGAGTACATTGAGTTTTTATGAATATTTTTCTAGCACGCACTAGGGATCCCTTCAGACGTGAAAATAATAATATTGAGATTAAATTTGAGAAGAAAAGAAATATTTCGAAGTCTCCTTTATGGCCAAGCACTTCATGGACCTTAATAATCGACCTAAAAAGACTTATGTCTTATTGTCAGAGAGTACAATTAATAAATATTCACACATGTTCTTAGCTTAGCAGTTTAGCAATAAAAAATTCGGAAGCTCTCATATCGAGAAACTGCGCTTCCCATGTCATTCTTTGAATCACAATCTGTTGCATAATATGTAACTTGACATTCGTGTACCTACAAACACTAGACATAATTCAGGTAGATATGCTCATTAGACTCGAGTTAAAAAAAGGTTACACAAATTATTTTAAATTTCATCAAACATATAGAGCGATAAACCACGTCAATTAAAATAACTTTTCCTTGTTCCAAAACACATTCATGTCAGTGAACCTGTTCGAGCTACTGACTGAACGAGTTTTAATTTTAATAATGAGCGATCACAGCCTAAAGAAGTCTTGCACGGTTGACCAATCGTTACGTCTAGACGCGTTCCCGAATCTATAATAGAGATTCGGGAAAAGTGTTGAACTACATAGTAAAATTTAACCTGCCAGCTACAATATACATTAATATTGAACATGTTTTAACATAGTTTTTTGTTTTGTGATAAGCCTAATCTGATGGACAACAGTTTAACAATAAAATGTAATATCAGATTTTTTTATATCTTATTTATATTAGGAACGCAATTTATATCAGTAAATGGGAGACAGATCAGTGCTCGAGTGAAAATAGAACAAACTAATTTTCCGAGATATGAGACATAGCATGACCGATGTTTAGACCCATTGCAAATTTCATCGAAATCATAACAGCCATTTTTGAGAACGGGATTACAAATATAATATATACATGTTGCTTGTTTAATACTATTAGCAGTTTAGTATTAAATTTCAACATGTTTATTACCATCATTTCAAATGAATAAGACTTGAACACGCATACGGGCGGATAAGGCGTAATCTTTTATTCATAAAGGTCGCGGTGAAGGACTCAACTGAGATAGAACAATTTTAAGAAAAGAAAAAATAAATAACGCTAATAACATTGGCCAAGTTTAAAATATAATAATGGTCAAGGCATACATTGTTAGCTTACATGTGTTCTTGGACGATAACAATAAGGAAAACTCAAATATACGTGTAACATAATAGGGAAGGCAGTGTAGTGGGTTGAACTTGAGAATCAAAATACCACATATTCAGAAAGACTCAAGTTTGAATCCCACACGCAGTTCTATATTTTACAGTACATACATACGTACAGTACGTACATACTCATGAGAAATTAATTATTTCTCACTGTACAGTACCGTGGTACCTGTGATAGACTATGGTCTTGAACTTGGTGCAAAAGGAGCAAACTGCCAAAATTGCTTAGTCAAAATTACCATTAAAATGGAAAGCTGAAGTCATGCTGTACAAATACCAATAACGCCAAAAACCAAATTTTTTACTAATCATAACACTAACAGCAATTTTTTTATGAAAACTATAATACATAAAACGAATATATTGAAGAACAATATAAAACACATGACAGCCAGATGAATCTTGAAATGTTGAGAAGAAATTTTTGTTTATGAAAACGGTGAAATGTTGAGAGGATCAGATAAACACAATGATGTTTACAGAAACGAATATGAGGTAAATTAAAAAAATAATCTGAACTCAACGAAAACAGCTTGTGTAAACGGTACCGAGAAATGTGAATAAAACGAGAGATGATTTCGATTTTTAGTAAGTGTTATTACTTCACTCTCAATAGCTTTAGTAGGTACACTGTAAATAATTTATGTTTTTCTTAACAAGCTTGACCTTTGCGTCGTTCATAAAACAAAATAAATAAACGTGTCGGTTATAGAGCACCTAGGATAAAACGGACGTTGTAATGTAATATGTTATTTATTCGCGTTTTTCGCAGTAAATTCGTGCGGAATACCACAGAAATACGGAAAATTATCACAACGACATAAAATGCAAAGCGTTGAAACGATGAACTAGGTTTATCGTAACTTAGGCGTTGGTAATCCACAATTTTTACAATACGAGAATGTGAACGATTTCTTTAAAAAGCGTTTTTCTTTATTAAGCGTTATTTTACACAAATGCGCAGTTGCCGACAAGATGTTATATAAATAATATCCTGCTGTGAAAACAAGGAAAACGGTTTTGATATGAAAAAATATATCGATAAGTATGATTAGAAGAAAGGTTTTAGTACTATTTGCTTGGAGTAGGATCGCTGCCTTAAATAGGTAATTTTGATGAGTGTAAGGCCCTTCCTGCATTTTTATAGGCTTTTGGGCCAAGCGACATTTCAAAATTAGCCTCTCTCACCTATGCTAGTAATATGTATTAAAATGTGTGTTACCGATATCAAAGAGTTAGAAAAGTATATCTATGCTGTTACAAGATACTTAATATAATAATATGTATTCACATATACAATCAGGTACCTACGGGAAATCCAAAGAGGCTAGCTAATAAAAATAAATACACAAAGATATCGACTAAATAAAACTGAAATTAGTCTAATAATCACATCGACACCCGCAACGCATAAGGTTGTAACTCAAGTTACAACCTTATGCGTCTATACCACAGGCGTATAGTCCGTGAAAAGAGCTACACGACAGTAGTATCGACATATCTCTAGCATTCGTAGTTTCGAAGATAGCCAGTTGAAGAAGGTAGTAATTGCCATATGAAGAAAAGTTCCAGCAATATTTTAGACGTAAAGCGAATTACGTCTCTTATGTTCGTTGTTGAGCGTGGAAGTAACATCTCTTACAACTTTTTGACGGGCATCATAATACACGTATTGGAACCGTAACTTAAGATACTGCTTTGTCACGGCTTAGCTGTACTGAGTACTGGCTAATGTTTATACGATTTGTGTGTATTTGTCCTACAAATTTACATCTGAGCTCCGTGTTTTAATGAAAATTTGTGGTTATTAGGGTTTCATAGTCAAAACGGAAGCCTTGTGGTTTCGTCATGTTCGTACGTCCGTCCGTCCGTCCGTTTTCGACCTTTAGTGCTAGAAAGCTGTTATTTACCCGTACCAGCAGTGCCGTACCAGCTAAATGATGTTGTTGGATTCACTATCTTCACTGTCTTCTGTGTACGGTCAGATTAGCTTGTTTGTTGTTCTTCTCGCAGGGAGCTGGAGCTTGAGAGGAGATAGAACCGTCTGAAGAAAACATGGTGCTGGACTTGGTTTTCAACCTCGTAAGGTGACTTTGCTAAATAGACAGATCCCTGGCGAATACTTTGGAGCCCTGGTTTCACTCAATTGTGTTTTTTACATGATTTGTGTTGTTCTCACAAATCGCATCGCCTGCACTTTGTAATAATAAGACCGAGAGTTTATGCTGACACAATAAGAGATTTACCACTGGATCTTTCAATAATTCGATCCTACCTCGTGGACGGTGGTTAAAATGCTGGTATTAAACTCATCCACTGGGGTGACAGGTGTTGGGCGAAGCGCAGACTTCATAAGGCGTAACCGTTCCAGCTTCACGACGATATTAAATGGTTCTCTTACAAGACGGCTATGGCTTCTGGTTTTTAAGCTGCCGTTTGTCTGCCAGAATGAAGTCCATCTCACTATTTGTGGAACCATCGGGACTTATTCATGTCCACTTGCGTTGAGGCTTCTTTCTGAAGAAGGAGTTCATCATAAACAGATCTTTCCTCTCTAAAAAGTTAGCCAACAAGTGTCCTCGACGATTCCACCATCTAATTCCAAAGGGAAGGGACCCACTTTTATCTCGGCGCCATTTTGCCAGTCCCCCATCACAACTGTGAAATAAGCTTTAGAGGATACCTCTGGATCTACTATTGCTCTAACACATAACCTCAGTCTCATCGTCGGGGTGTCGGCGCATATGCCTGTACAACCTTCAACAAATAACTTTGAATATTTTTAGTGTTAGGTACCTGCGATACCCTGGCTGACACGCCCCAACTTGCACAATATTGTTGACGAGGGGCTTGTAGATGAGAAACCCGACACCACTTTGCATCCTTGGTTGGTCTTTGGTCATTTGCTTTACCCTGTCGGTAATAGAACAAGTTCCCGAATTATTCATTCCTGCTCTTTTATCTTTCCATTGGTCCTGTGTCCTGGAGTTATAATTATGTTGCCAGGTGCCGAAGTCGTCATTGGTAGCATGAGCAATTAAACTTATTTGATCTTGATAATTTATTTTAAAATATAAGCTTTATAATTAATATTAAAATTCAAGAATATAACTTACTTCCATTATAAGTAGGCTACCTTTCATCACTAAGACGGTTGTAACTAGCTAGATACAACCTTATCGCTGCTGAAGTTATCCAAAACCTTGGGTTGTAACTAATGCTATCTCAGCTTCTAAGAGTATTTTTTGTGATATATACGTATCAAACTATAGTATTTACCCCTATAGAATTGATGCACATATTAATTTTTCAGCAAACCCAATACTTTTTTCGTAAAAAGCATTCAAATACCTAACTTTTACTTTTTTGCTTATTCTGAAAAAGACGGATTTCAAGTTACAACCTTATGCGTTGCGGGTGTCGACATGAAATGTGATTACAATTTTAAAAGCAAACAATTTTATGTTCTATAAAATAGACATGGCCTCGATAGCGGATGGTATATATAATATCGATCTCAAAATGTGTTGGCAAGCGGATTCCGCAGCAGAGTCAGCGATCAGACATCTTAATTACTTAAATCTTCTTTTAAAACAATTCTAAAAGTATTTTCGGGAAGCGAAACTCATCGCAGTAACATTTTTCTCTACCGTATTTTCTTTTCTTAATCCCACTGTACCAATTAAACAACTTGAAATCCTCGGCAATCCCTCGGGATTTTGGTTTATGAGATGGAAAAGAATCGAGACAGATATCTGACGTATACAAAGTTAAAGCAAAAGTTAAAGAGTGAAAAGTAACACTAACATTTAAATCCATCTTGGCATATTTGGTGTATTTCACAAAGTTATTTAACATTGCAGGACCTGATTTTACCCGAAAATTCAAGTCAATGGATTGCAATCACTTATTTACTCGTAATAAAGAGTAACCGCCCTCGCTTTGCTACGGTTTTCTTTATTTTTTACACCTTGGGTTACATTATTGGAGTTTTATTAAGGATCCCTAATTTTTTAATACTATAATATAGCCTATGTCACCCGACGATAGTGTAGCTTCCCAACATTGAAAGAAATTTTCAAATTGGTTCAGGAGTTTCGGAGCCTATTCAATACAAACAAACAATAAAATCTTTCCTGTTTATAATATTACTATATATTATAAATACTTTATACTGCGACATAGAAATAAATTGGTTTCAATTACAGTATAATGCATAGGCGGATACGTAAAAGTAAAACTACAAAATATAATTATAAAACACAATGTTTATAAGTTACAAAACACTGGAAGAAGTTATCCACAGAACGATGAATGAGACGGTCTACTTGGCTAGAGAAGGACCGTTTGTAGGTTAAAAGCTGTCAGAAACATGAAATTTTTAAAGGAAAATTTACCAACAAAGAATTATCAATGGTTGTTTGAGACACAGAAACAAAGGGACGTCACATTCATAAATGATAAAGAATCATTGGATTCAAAAGCGAACAATAAGCAACGTTGATTACCACTTACGATAATTGCCACTGTCAGAATCACGATGGAAAAGTTAAGGAAAATGGTGAATTTATGTAAAAACCCAAAAGTATAGCTATGAATAAACAACGGTTACAATGGTCACCCTCGCATTAGGATTCCCAGGCACGTAGGCAATGTTCATATTAACACATACAACTTCGTCGGGCCTAGACATTCATGTAACAATATTTGATAGCGGCGTTCACTGGAGATTTCAATTTGAAATGTAATAAAGAACAAAGCATCAATTGAAGTGCGAGGGAAAAGTAAGAAAAAAGTAAGAAAAACTAGATCGAAAACCTAGCGAATGACCAGAAAATCTCAACGGATTTAATTACAAATGTTTAGAATACGATAATATCCATATAGAACAATGCGGTACTCAACAGTCCGATTGATCCGATGAGCCAAAAAATGGGAACACTCTTATAATTATCCCACACACCAATGTTAATAAAAGCAATAAATCCCTAAAAACGGGAGCAGATGTGGACAGTGTGTAAATTACTTCACAAAATCATAGCACACCTCGTGTGAAGAACTGTGTTGGCAGGAGCATCGGTTTTTTTTAATATCGAGCGACGTCGCGACATCGAGACAAAAGGGCGAGCGAAGAAAAGAATGTCTTTTTAAATTAAAATACAGAAAGTTTGCCGTACGCCAACAATCCGTCGGTTTGATGCCGACGCGTCCGCAAATAGACGCAGTTAATGCGTACCTCGCCAAAATACAATACTGAACATAATAACTGAACGTAAATTCTGTAGCTGATCAAACTAACACTAGAAAAAATCGACGCATTCGCTTTCTAGGATAGAATAGAAGAATTAGAATAGAAAAATTAGAATAGAAGAATAGAATAGAAGAATAGAATAGAAGAATGGAATAGAAGAATAGAATAGAAGAATAAAGTAGAATGGGATTTGCTTCCTGAAGTTCTGTTAATGAATCGAAACATAAAAAATATTGTATTATTGATTATACTTGTGTGGTATATTACCTGAACAGATAAAAACCTTACTATATCCAAAACATTTTGTGATTAGATTAAGGAGTATAAATTTTAGTGACTAATAAAATGGTTGTAATTCCGCCTTATTTACTGAACTGTAAAAGGACATCGATACCAAATCTGCTAGTTCATCAAGTATTCTCTTCGAACAATTTTAGTATGAGACGTGTTGGGAGCAACGACATTAATAAATGAGGCACTTCACCTCATTACTCAACCGTAAGAAGTAGGAATACATGAAATGCTTCAGAAAGATTGTACGTATGACATACACAAATTGCAATAGTCACTTTATATTGGGCTAATTGCATGATACTTAAAAAATCAATACTTTAAATTTGTATAGATTTTTTTATATGCATGGACTTAGAGGTGTGAGATTTGCCAAAAATCATTATGAGAAGTAAAAAATGTAAAAAAATATTTAATACCTATATGTTACAAATACATTTTATAAAAAATAAAACATAATATTATAATTAGTGGCAATATGAGGTACACCTTCAACAATATGAGTACAATATATTATCGTATGGTGTACAAACAATAAAGTGTGGAATAAATAAATAAATACGGTGCAATTTTGATCTTAGAGCGGGAGTCCCTAGATCGTGAATGGTCGAAGCATTCACATATTCTCCGAACTCTCGTAGGTGCAAACATTAAAGGTTTACGACGGAATAACACGTAAATAAAACGTTGCTTGCGTTTTTACGCGTTCGCGTTAAACACAATAGTTATCCTTACTTATACTTAAACTAGCTTTTGGCCGCAGCTACGCCCGCCTGAACGATATTTTTCAACATTTGTTTAAGGGTTTTTTTAGTTTTCCCGAACCTGTCAGTGAAATTCCCATCAAAATCGGTTCGGCCCGTGAAATTTCGGAATAAAAAGTACTCTATGAGCTATTCAAGGTTACATTCATCGAAATTCGTCAAATTCGTCAAATTCGCGTAATCCCCCTTTTTTACACCCTATTTACAAAAGTCCTCTCTTAGTGCTCCACCAAACTCCTCAAGGAAAATACTTACATGTCAAATATCAGCTTCTTGCGCCTAGTAGTTTCGGCTGTGCGTTGTCTGTCAGTCAGTCAGTTACCCAGTAACTTCCATTACAGAGTTTTATATATTGAAAAAATAAATTTTTTAAAGGTTTATTTTTTGCCAACCAACCCTACATGCTCGTCATGCAACTGAACAACGTATGAGACCTCATTATTCCTTCTTTTGTTGGGATCTGCAGGGTTCCCTAACGAAAGGAAAATAATTTTCCTAACAAATCCTTTTAGCTTTTAGTTAGAGATTGGACTTTTTACATAATTTTTTACAGAAAGGGGACAATTTAAGAAATTAAAAAGAAATATCCCGTACAAAAAAATCATATAAACCTGATAATATAAACCTATCTGATGATGCGATGATATTAGTATGTACATAACAGGCATTGAGATTAATCATTGGTTCCTCTGGTTCGATCTAAGATCAATAAAGAAAGTATAGTTCTCGTCATCCTTTATCGACACGCATCAGTGACACATCTGGTGTTAAGGCTGTCGAAAGGCGAAAGTAATCACATAAGATCTATTAAACCATCGGCCATTTGTCAAAAATTGCCAAAATCAATCTGTTTTAGTTTCTATTTGTAACATTTGTAACATACACCAAGAAAAAATCATTACATAGGTAGGTAGAACTCGTTATTCTTGAATGGTTATGACTTATGACGCAAGTTTATTGTTCTTAAACTCCGCGAAGTCGTAAATATTAGTTTCGATGATTGGCATCAGTACCTACATGAGTGTCGTTAAATGATTAGTACGTGTAAGTAGACAGATGTCATACTACATAATATAGCTAGTATGTGGGCTATGAGAAATAATATAAGAGGAAAGTTAATGGATCGCAGCGCGACTGCGGGAGATATTATTATGAAAACGTCCTCTAGTTGGTACTTAGTAAGTAAGGGAACATACCAAAACCACGTGCCTCCTTTAGGGGGGGGGGGAGGGGGGTCTTCAAAACACCACGATTGGTCACAGAGGGGTGGGGGGGGGGGGGTTAGGTTTTTGTCACGTAGTCAATATTTTAGCCACCATTGCACCACACAAGTCGTCAAATATAAGCAAAATTATAATTTTTTAACTCTGTTTTTGCAAAAAAGAATTGAAAATCGTATTTATCAATTACCACGTGAAAACTAGGGGGGGATGGGGGGGGGGGTCTTCTCATATACTACGGATGGTCACGAAAAGTTGTAAGGTCGTAAAAAGTTGAAAAAAAATGGGTTACGTGGTTTTGGAATGTTCCCTAAGAAGCCTGTCTACGAAACTAGATGTTTGATACGAGGATTGGATACGAATACTCTTGTTTGTCCACGGTTATTTGTGATGTCATTTATGTGTCCATGTCACAAGAAATTTTAGTGCAGTTTAACGATACTGTCAGACACTTAATAAGCGTTTATTTATTCATTCATAACACTGTAAATTTGCGTTGACAGCATCTTGTTAGTTCGAACTAGTTAGCATCTGTAGTTAGCATGTCGAAAGTCAAATCTACGGTAAAGAACAGAGGTTCCCAAATAATATAGATCTAAAAGAAATCATTTTCTTTGAACAACGTTACTAACATCAGTCTTACTTTTTACACGCTTTATATTAGCTTTACTTGTATGTTTGTAACCGATTTTGATCCACTTCATAAGGTCAGATTTCATTTAGACTTCGTAGACTTATTGAGGACCGATGACAATTCAATATTTAAAAAAAGAAATAAAAATAACTGCATTTCAAAAAATAAATAATAGTTAAAAAACCTAAAAAAACACGCTTTTATAGAAAATTCCCCCAAAAAGCACTCCATGCTTTTCTTTACAATTACCCGATTCTTAATTCAAAATTTTCTATTTTTTAGTTGGATTTTCTATAAAAGCGTGTTTTTTTAGTTTAGTTTTTAAACTATTATTTATAATATTATAACAAAGTGATTTTCAACCCTATTAGTTAGGTTTACATTTTTAAAAACAAAAAACAAGTTTCAAATCATATAAAAAAAGTTTTCAATTCGTTTTCGCTAGGAACCGAAGACGTACTAGTCCGATTTCAAAGACATGTCATGTCACCGATTAATATAGAACGTCAGTTGCCAGCCATCGAGCTCGAAGTTCTGAACACGACCGAACATCTCAGCTCTCAATGTCGTACGAATTCATTCCTGTATTAAAACTAAGCCATTGCACATTGCCAATATCCGGGTCGCATGTCCCATGTTTTAAATACCGGATAATATACCAACAAGTGAATACCGCTCTGCGGTCGAAATTCTATCGAAATACATTTTGGCAAAGCGTTACTTGTCTTCACGTTACCATGGTGGACATGTGTTATTTACTTCAATAAATGTATTTTTGTAACATCTATCAGTGTATGTAAAAGCGAAACTATATATTATATAATTTACACACAACTATACGAAATCTTATAAACTATAATTAATACTTGTCCGATGAAGATTTAGGAAGGTAGTTTGTGAGTAGAAGACGTCAAACTAAGAACGAATGTTTGGAAATTCATCGCAAATAGGAGATGGACGTTTGTATGAAAAATTATTGTTTGTGTAACAAATGTTTGGAAATCATTATCATTCTCAAGTGAAGGATTTTGAAAGGTTCGCGTCTATTATTTTATCAACCGATTTTGATTTTTTTTACCAGCCACCGATATTAGTTCTTGGTCCTAGTATTGGTATTGGGCCATTAATGGGTTTAATCAACAGTTTCAGTGCGAGTAATGAAAACAACCACAATAGTGGTAAAATGATCAGATTGAGGCAATTAACCAACAAAATTATAACGTGTAATGTCGTATACCAAAAACGTTCGCCCTGGTGAACCCAGCAGCAGTCTCAGCACTCTTCGTATTCAGCAACCAGCCATTGAACTACAGTCAGTACAGCCATCGTACAAATCAAGTGTCATGTGACGTTGGTTACCAGTTACTAGGTCAACCATTGCGGTCACGGTTGATTCAACAACCATATACGTAACATTACCAACATTACTGCAAACGCAGTTTATTATTGCACGGCGACAACTTGTTTGCTTATGTCACAATCTTGTCGGTAATTGGAAGGGTTTGAGTCCTGTCCTGCGTGACGAGACGATATTAAGCCATGTTATGTGTCTATTGGATAGTTTGATACATGTACATATTTAGGTTTTCATAGATTTCTTAGATAGTTTTTTAGGTAGTTTCTGCCGCATTTTTTTGCCGTTTTTGTGTAATTTTTTTTTATATTACCCTACCATAATAATATAGTGCGGCAAAGCGTCGCCACTCACCGCGCCAAAAATCAGGTTTACCCTTCGCCTATAGATGTTTCACTTCAAAAAATACAGTCGAATTGAGAACCTCCTCCTTTTTTTGAAGTCGGTTAAAAATTTACAAAACTCAAACCACATAAATACCTAATTATTTTTTACGTTACATTAAGTTAACTTATGTATTCAACAGTTCAAGCATCTGAAGTTTCCAAGCGGCCACAAAGTTGCACAGCATCATAACGGATCGATAGATTTATAGCGTCAACTTTTTACTGTATTAGCATTTTATATCGGACTAAAAATAAAATGCGAGTACAAACAAGTTTTATAAGAAAAGAAGGTCTTAGTTCAGGGATTGTCACTTCGCATTTGTAAACAGATATGGATAAATTGCGGATATTTGTTTGAATATACATAAATAATCAATTGTAAAGTTTAATTGTTGTAAAACAAATTCTAAAAAAGGCACAGTACTATTTGCGTCCAGTAATTTAAACATTTATCTTTAGTAGCTGATTTCTCAAATCATTCTTTGTATTTTTTTTTATAAAAAGTTCAACATGTTCAACTATTTAATGTAGGACTACAAATATTTCGAAGCGAACAGAATGGCACAAACCCTGCTTTTGAGTATTTTGATATAATCCAAATACCAGGTCAATGTTAACAAAGCAATTTGATAGTATCTCACATGCTTTTGGGTACGATATCGGATATCCTCATGGCTGAATATCCGATTGCTCTATTAGCGTACCATCCCTAGTGCTCCGTAGCTTAGATGAAGCGATGTAAAATTACTTTAATCGTACACGAGTACTTTTATAATGGCCGTTACTAATTTATTGATACTGCCATTTTTGAACTCAAGGGGATTAAAAAGAAAAGTGATTTCATTGCCTTCAATGTTTCTTAGAAACCAACACAAAAAATAAAGTAAAATTTTTGGTTTATTTTTTTCTTATACACTGGAAAAATTTGTTTGTTTATGGACGTTTGTAAAATAAAGACAATGATCTTAAATTCATTGGGATGTAACCTTCTTTCGAGGGATTACGTATAGGAGTTTACTGTGGTTGTATTTATAAAACCTTATAGACTAATTACATGGTCGTCGATAAAAAAATAACTCTTATTCGCGAGCTTTTATCGAAGTCCTCCTTCTACGATGCGGCACTCACCAACATTATTGATTTAAAATATAAGTATTTGTAAGTCAAACGTATACCCACTTTAAGTATTAGACAAAATACCTACTTTTAATGACATTTCATCAGATATGTTTTCACATGGTTATCTGTATGTGAACTTTGAGAATCACTGCTATAGATGCTATCATTAAAAAATCGAAACAAACATTATTTCGTGATTTGAGATATTTGCGATATTTCACCAGAAAACCTTTCAGGATGAAAAGTATGTAAGTAGTAATGAGTCCAAGCAGACCGTGAAAAAAATTTGAATAATACTGCAGGTTTAAATCACCGGTTCGGTGAATTAAAAGACAAAAATAAAAAAAGAAATGTTTCGAGAAAACCGTAAGAAATTAATAAGTACCTACTTACGTTTTGAAATGGGCTGAATGTAATCCTCACTCCAAATCAACCCTTATCTTAACAGAGCGAAGTATTAATATTTTCACACAAAGTAAACACGATTAAAGGAACACCGTAACTGAGTCGCACAATAACATAATATACAATGACAAGGAAAAGTTTTGTCCACGGTGGAATAATGGAACAAATTTAAAAAATCCGAACGTTCCCAGTGATACGTAAATTTTCGCGGGAAACGCGACAACAGGGAACACGTACCACCCACGCCAACGCTGGTGAAGAACTAAACGCCAAACGGATTCACCTGCAATCCGTGCGCTGATCGGTCGGGTGCGAGAAAAGGACGGATAACCGTCAATTGTGTGGCGTGAAAGAGATGGATAGGCACACGTGCTCGAACCCCCCGGAGGGCAAAGCCGGCACGGAAAGGGGCGCGATATTACAAAGCTGGAGTAAAATGAAAGGTATGTATTTTCCATTATGGAACAGGACAATAGGTTCGATTTGTGTCTTTCGTTGGCTATGGAAATTCGTCTCGTCTGCCGTCGCATTATTTTCCTTCGTTTATATAGTCCTGGTCTTTACGGAGACAGACGCCAAATAATTTATGTGAGTAGGTACTTAATGACTGCGTGAGGAAGACGCCTTTTAAATAACAATCGACTCAAGAAAGTAGGTCACTATGAGTGATCATTTTATTACGATTTTTGTCGTGTCGTCTGAAGACAATAATAATGTCATTCAAGCCTAAGTCAGGCATTTGACGAAAAATTTTCTTAAAAGATAATAAACGTATACCTACAAGCAGTTTATTTAATTCGATTTCGCAGTTATTTTTATTAATAACAGACGTCTTAGGTTTTCAGGAAGTTTTTGATAAGTTTAATTAATAATCGGTATTTTTCAGTAATTAATAAATGACAAAAATGCTGGTAAGTAGGGCGACACAGAAGGGTGAATTTTATACGTATATTTCTAGACTAGATTATATTTTTAGGCCAAATATTAAGAATTTTTTTATCACTTTATTTTCAATATTACAAGCACCTACCACAGTTTAAAACGAAATAACGTGTCTGCCCACGCACAAATTAATAACTCAAATTACTTTTCTGTCTGAGTTTTTAATGAAAATCATAAATCAGTTTCTCATAATAATTTTCTCTGAATTATTTCTTAGATTTTTTATTTTTTTGATCATATTATTATCCAAAGATTTAGTTTACTTATATCTTTTATTGAACTAAAAATACTTTTTTTGTGCGGACAAATTTATTAAAATAAACAAGGGACTACAAAACTTAATAAGATTGATTAAATTCAAATATATTTTTTTTTTGTAAATAGCCACCAACAGACGAGCAATCTATGTAAGGTAAGGTAAGGTTACCCGTGGCATAAGTGAAGGTTTCTACATCTGTTATACATACACCAGTAAATTATATCGCACCCTCGGTGGAAAAAAAGCATAAGATGAAAATTGAAATTTCACAGGAGAGCAAAAAAACTATTAAAATATCAGTAAGTAGTCAAAGGAATTATTGCATACACATTACGATTTATTGCACAAAATCATCAAGATTAATAGGGATATTGATTAATTTTAGGATTCAATTTTATTTTATAAATAGAACCTCAATATTCACGAAAAAAATATTATAAAAATAATAATCTTCAATTTAAAAACAAAAATTGATAAATAAAAATCATTATCAACTTTACCACCAAAAACGTCACGTGACGTCACTAAACGATATTCAATACTATCTGTCTGGTAAGTTTGTTGAATTTCCATATAAAATTGTTCCAATGACGTCATATTCTCAAAATGGCGTTTGAGGTCACGTGACAGTGAGTACAATTTTTTACATTTTAAATTAATGATATTTAATTTATTGTGATTGATTTCAATAAAAGAATCATATTTTAGGCCTTTAAATGTTATCACTAATATTTTAGACATAAATTTATATTAATTTATAATTAGTGTCAACATCCCTATTGGTGTTACTCAACGATCTACATATCGCACCCTCAGTGGAAAAAAGTAAGTCGTTAGTAGTCAGTCAAAAGTCAAAAAAGAAGTAGGGTTCTTCCATTATTTTACACTGACATTGCGCCCAAAACACTTAAATAAACATTTCGGGCCAGTGAACGAATAACGTCAGTAATTAGTTCATTGTTTCGGGCATAACCGTGGAGTATAAACTGAGTGGTACTATAGCCCACCAATGCGTATTTTCATTTTATACAGGCCTGAATGAATGCAAGGCATGGAAAGTTATCACGTTGGTATGTATAGTCTTGCTTATAGTATGAATGTGAATGTTTATGAGTGACAATTTATGGATGTTAGTTACGATAAAAACTACAGAACGGATTTCATATTATAAAATTACCACACAGGTAGACAAACCCGCGGGCAGAACACTAGTTCTTAATAAATGTTTTTCCTCTATTCCTGTCCTCACGAGAATTATTTTATAGATTGAGGGTTTTTAAACGCCTTTAACGTGATTCTCTTGTAATTGCAATCAACGCTTATATCATTTGTTGATGTCATCCGACATGTTTCAAGTAAATTAACCCCAGGTCGTGACGGAGATGAAACCTACCTCTGTGTAATAAACACGAAATTAATTTATTATTTAAATTAAATACCTTTAATGCCAACAGCATGTCGATAACTAACTATGCTAGCAAGTATATGTTATGGTTTTGGGGTGTTTTATTGTAGTAATGTTATCAAATCATTTAGGTGTTTTTACTTAGGATGAGTCTAGTGTGAGAATGAGTCTTTAATGAAATGGTTTTGCTTACGAAATTATTCGACGACTAATTATATTATTGTAATCTTAAAAGTCTTGGACTCTTCAAAAGCAAAATTACGCGAAGGAACCGGCTTTGCCGCTAGTTATTAATGACATTCTCAGATAATTATGTGAAATGTCAATTCGCATTATGAACTAAATCGACCAATCAAGAAAGAGAGCGAAAACACGACGAAAAAGTGTTTTGTTCTGGCAACATTTGTGCATTTATAATATAATTGTCAAACTAGTCCATCGAATTATAGATTCTGGTTTACGTACTGCGATTTCAATGAACACTTACGTCATTTTTACTGCGTAAAAATAAAAGTATCACTGCAATGTATTATAATAGGCAAGATATTACTTTACCTACCATAAATTTTTCTGTACTCAAAGACCATCACGTCATCTTAAGTTACTAAGAAAACGCCAATAATATTAAATCATCAATAATAGTCATTAAATCACGTCCGCTCATAGTAGCGGTTACATTAAGTCGCGGTTAAAAGGTATGATGACGTCACTTCAAGGAACTAATTAGATGTGTGAAGACTACCCGTAAGTCAGTACCATTACGCTTGAATCGTGAGTATTGCATAGGATGTAATAATAATAAACGTTCACGCAAAAACCGGCAATGCAATGTTATTAATATACTAGCGGACCGGCCGAACTTCGTATCGCCTAACAATCAATGAATGTAGGGATACTTTTAAGTAAGCTTTTATAGTTTTATTTGATTTACCAATCACAGATCAATAACATCGGTACAGCCGTTTTTAGCCTCTCCTCCCTCTCCCTCTCCCTCTTACTCTCCCTTTCCTCTCCTTTACATTTTGCAATTACATTTGCTTGATACCTTTCTAGAACTAAGGGTCTCGGCGAATTGCTTCGGACATGACGAAACTATAAGTTGAAGCGGCCAAACGGTGGCTGCCGCGCCCGCCACCGTACCGGTACATAAGCAGCCATCGCTTCTAGCTTCTTGTTGCGCGTTTGTGGCGGCGTTTGTGAAGCCCGTCTGCGGGGACGCTAAGGGTTCAGACTTTACTTCGGAACCGTAAAAATGGCTCCGGAACAAAATGTCGCGAAATCTTCATAGCTTGTTATTGTTCATGACTTCAATCTATTAATGAAACGGCAGGAGTCTGTCCTCATGAAACGGTCTAGAACTTGAGTTGAGCATACTCCACTATGCTGCTTCAAATAGATTGATTTGTTAAATGCCATTTAAAATTAGGTATTTTTGTAGTAGATAAAATTAATATAATGTGAGCAAAAATAGATTCCAAAGCGAATAACTTCTAATGTAGCTAATAAATATAATATTTGTAGACGTCGCGACTCGCGTGTCGTGCAAATGTCGATCGTTATAAAAGCCACTACAAGGTCGTAACTTGCGGGTAGAATTGTCACCATCGAGGCAGTGACGTCATTCAAAGCTACGCTAAGAGACGCGAAGGGTAATCAGAGGGGCCATTCAAAGCTATGAGGTCAGGCTATTCATGTTGCCCTATGACTTTAATAGCACAAAATATAAAAGCGATCTTATATCATAACATCATTAGCCAAGCTTGAATGCAGGGTTGCCACACAAGAAGATTGTCTTTTAGTAATTGTATTTAGATTTGGATTGTAAGAGACATTTACATGTATCATTCAGTTCCAGTTGATCTTCCGGGCTTGTAATAATAATGAAACTTTACTCTGTCGAATGAAGAAGGAAGTTTCGGCACACATTTGTCTCATTTGAGAAAAGATGTCGTTTATCATATTTTACGCTGTGTTTGTCTGTTTGATGTTCACGGGAATATTAAGTTTTTGTTTTAGAAACTATTCAGTTTTCATCAGAGAAGCTGTCAAGTTAGAAACACGGATACTTGAGGATAAGTGATTGCTAGACTTCACACTCCTTTGAGAACAATATGGAGAATTCTCAGGTGTGCTTTCCCCACGATGTTTTCCTTCACCGAAGCAAGTGATAATTAACTTCTAATACGCAAATAATTTTGAAAGTTAGAGAAAGTTCTCGTGTGTCTGTTTGGCCTGGTTGTACTTGGTTAGATTTTAGAGAATGCATTAAGCGTTAAGCTCGCCAATTGTATCGTAATTTAATATTGTGGTCAATAAAGTATAAATAAATAAATAAAGTTAAAAGCTACGCACGGATCAACGAAAGTCTTCATAGTTTACAAGCAAAACTAAAGTGGGTCAAGGCCCATAACGCTTGTCACATTGTTGCGAGCGTAACGCAACCCTCCATTAATTTCGGTGAACGCTCTATTAATGAATATTTACAGAAAAAAATATTTTATTACCCATTTACCGCCGACGTTAGGTATACTACAATATAATACGTTGAAACTTAAATTATGTTACTTTCTCATTTAGTAAAATTCATAAAATAAATAAACATTTTCTCCACTTTCTTATTTACGATTCAATAAGAGACTAAGAAACTAACCGCAAAATCGGGTTGGGAATAAATTGAAACATAAAATAAAAATGCATTTTTTTATAGGTTTGCTGCGCCTTGGAAAATGAGCTTCAATCCATACATTCTATATTTAGGTGGCCGGTTTAGAGTCGAGAGTTAGCAGGCTTAAGTGGCAATCAAGAAGCCACATAGTTCGAAAAATTGATAAGTGTTGGATTAGAATTGTACTCGAATGAGACCACAGAATAGGAGAACTGACGAGTTAAAAAAGATAGTGAGTCTCCACTGAATATAGAACGTGGCTTCTACGGCACAGTTACTGCTTAAACGAGGTGACTCTTCCACAAAAATTTACCAATTATTGCTTGTACTACAATTATTGCACACTACACAATTTTTGTTTAATGTCTAAAATCGTGGCAACCAAGGAACCAACAAGTAAATAACTTTGCTTTGTTTAAAGACAATGCGAGCCAAAGCAATTTAACAACAACGAAGGAGAACGTAAAGTTCAATTTACCTGCCTGTAAGAGGATGGAGGATCCATCTAAATTTAGACCCAAAATTGTTTTACGAGATTCGGTCGATATGTTAGAGAGATGTTTAACAAGCGGGGTTACCACTTCCTTCATGACCGACAATTTGGTCAATTCTTTGATGATAGCCGCATGACCGTTCACTAATAAATTAGGTGATGCGTCTGCTTTATTTACGACTATTTTGTAACACAAAATAGCATTTTCGGCAACATTTGTCACGTTGTTTGGAGTGGATGGTAAAAAGGAAAGATGAAAAAAATAACAAATAACAATTGCCTAAGAATCCTTTTGTTTATACTGTTACCCGAGATTTGGAAGAAAATCTGTACAGGATTGATTTTACAAGCAATTTAATTAAATTTAAATAGAAGCAAATTTATTTACAAATATTTATTCAAGGACAAAACTTAGCGATGAAAAACTTGACCAAGAAAGTTATACCATTAGATATGAATTCAGGGACTCTTATTCCTATTCGAAGCTTTCATTCGGTTATACGCAGAACAGCTTGTTCTATGAATAACCCGGGCAAGTGCGTATCACGCCACGCGCAATGTAGGGTTCCGAAGTAGTAAGTTTATCGACTACTACTCATTAACTACTACATGCTAACACAGCCATGGTAGTTTTCCTTGTGAATTTAACATATTACCTATTTTTAAGAATTTTTCACTTGTCCAACTCCAACCGTTTAGCCTTCAGGAGGGGGACACGTGACTCTAACCAACATTAGCACTGTAAAGCCAAATATTTTGCAAACGGACTCCTAAATTCAAAAATGGTCTCACGAGACCCATAATATTTTTGAAGGAACTTTTCAATGATACTCTACACTATGGGGTACGCGACAAATAAAAAGTAGAGGAAGTACTGTACGGGAAGAACTGTAGGGGAAGTACTATGGGGAGGTACCCTGAAAAAAAATTGTATTTCAATATTTTATCAACGGTTTTGCAGTTTTAATAAAAAAAATTATATCCATGCCACATTACTGCTTTCTAGCACTATGGATATCGACGCTATGCTTCGGACGGACATGACAAAACTATAATGGTTCCGATTTTACTTCGGAACTCTAAAAAGAGCCAGTGAAATACTTCATTTCCTTCGGCAGCTGGGCGATAAATCTCCTCTGGTGTATTACCATAGAGAAACCATCAATCTCAGGGGGCTCAGTGACGTGACGTTCGCGTCACGGTATTTGGAGATAGGAATTCAGTGTTTTAGCTATGATACGTAATGTTTGTGGTGTGAAATCCAATGTAACTTTATAACATTTGGACATCTACTCATATCTTCAACAATATCCAATGCAACATCAATTACAACAATCATAGTTAATATACTACTTGAAATACAAGAGTTAATGTCAGAAACACCAGTCAACTTTTTTCGGAAAGACTCAACCATACGTCAACCCATAAACACGGAACAAAAATGCAGTCCAATTTCTGTTCGGTCACATGTTCCTATTAGTACTCCTGATAAAATCGACGGATGCAAAGTGAAAAGAGTTATCTGCAATATAGCTTCTATATTCTTTTCACTTTGCATCCGTCGAAATCCTTTGCTTACAACTTTCAAAACCAAAGATCAACAGCCCATCAATCTAGAATGATTTTAAAACAAAAATATTACTTATTAATTCATAAATTGAGTCAGGCATCCAGAATGAAATAGGCAGATTGCCATATAATTCTATGACCACGAAAATAACAATGCACATCAAAACCGGCCACAAAAACCGCAATTAGTTCCACATAATGGCAATATTTTGCGAATGTGTTCGTCATTGGAGGCTGATATCGGACCGACATTGTTGAGAGCTCTCAAGATCGACCTTGCATTGTTCGCCATTACTAATTGTTACGATCTAAATAACATATTATTTTATTGTTATTCCGTCGTAACATCCAGAGTGGTTGATAATAATCTTCCATTGTATCTAAAAATAGTGAATCTATAAATCGAGTAATTTGATTCATGTCGATAGTCGTGGGTATAAACTGTAATAGTATAGTAAAACATTCCATTATTGATTCTAGAAGAAAGGTGAGAGCCATGCAAGTAAAAATCGCCACCACCACTTTGTAAAATAAGATCCTACTGATGTATAATATTTATAAATTGATGTTAACCAACTTACTGTTAACTTGTCTTACCTGATATCTTCAGTAGCCGGCTATTTCCTCCAAAAGTTTTTAGGTCAAGCAATAAAGATTAAATGATAAATAAATTCAACTTTTAAATCTTAACTTGTTTTCAACTAAAAAGGAAAAAGACATAAATTTTCAACTCGAACAGCGCTGAAAGTTTGGTTACGACGGTAGTTCGAAGACGAGCGTTCGAAACCCGACCTCCTACTTTATACGGATCGGATCCACTTTATTATAAGTACGAGTTGTAGTAAGAGAAAATATCTTATTGTACGCTTCTGGATAAACATTGTATCTGACAACTATAAACATATAAATATCTTGAAATTACATCTTTTTTATAGAATTATCTTTCTTTCTTTTCCCTTTTTCTTGGCCATTAGCGCATCGTTGATATTCATTGATGATTGAATTGATTATTCATGATTCATGATAGACATCCATGATAACTTTGTTTTCAAAAAGATCTACTGGGCCATGGAACGGACATCCTTCGACTGCTCGCCTACTCAACTATCGGTAATTAAAAAAAAAACATTTTGTTTGTAACAAATTTATCTACAGCTATGTTTAAAATATAATAGGTATGCAATTTCAATGCCAGAATGCATTTTTTTTAATTTTCTGAAATAAGATAACGCATTCGTATTAATTAGGCTGTTATTAGATTTTTATATCATTGCGCTCGACCAAAGGAGTCTATCTAACATAATTATAATGTGGTTTTTCAAGCCCATACCTCAGGATCTAATGTATACCTGTAACAAAACAAAAACATTTACATAGTATTCAATTAGAAACAATTCTGAGCCAACGTAAATTATACTATCTTAGTTTGGGATTGTCGATTACCGAAGGAAAGTATTGGACCTCGTTTTCACTTGGTGAATCGTTTTTACTTCCGAATTATAATTTTAAAACATTCATTTAAATTTTTTCAGTGGTTCCAGATCCTTATGACTGTATTCACATAAACACGAATCATAAATAAATATGTAAACATCTACTTAATCGTTTCTAACAAATATTCAGCAAGGATGAATCGAGCCGTTCCTCTAAACAAGTATTGACGCGAAACCTCAATCCAGCGATCAAATACGGAAGTTTATTATCGAGATTCCAAATCAATCCAAACTACACGGTAGCCGTCCGTGTTGAACTTTTAATTAAATCCAGTTACCTTTCATGTCGATAGGCGAAACTTCTTTAATAATTACAGTCTGCATTGAGTCTGCTTTAATTGCACACGATTGGCGATTCAGGTCAATCATTTCATGAAGAGCTGGAGAAGTATTTTTCAGTGCATACAGTTGTTTCGAAGCGTCAGTGCCCAGTGTGTTGTAAGTTTTTCTAGAATTTTCTAGAACTTTTTCTTTTCTGTACGTCCAGGGATTTCAGTATTTCGTTGCCAGGGAAGAAAGCGATCGTCTACGTTAACTACTTCTCTAGCAAGTAGTAAATAGATTTAGTTGATTTGTTCATCACTTAATTGTCACCTACCACACGTTTTAACTACCTTTCTGGGTAGACTGATAGATAATGCCAATACGGATTAGCCTTGGGTGGAACATGGTAAAACTGAGTTAAGGGTGTTACAAAAAAAGTTTACTAAATGAAATAATTAAATATTTTGGCCATAATTGACGCAATATCAGATCATAAAAATAACACAATTAAAAGCTCTTTAAATAATAAATAAATTCTTACCCACTCATACCCCCGCAGTATGATTCCGTGTATCGCGGGTGGCACAGACAACGAATAACCACATCACTAGACACCCATGACTCGAGTATAAATTTATCTGTCGAATAAATATCTGCCCCGGCCGGGAATAAAACCCGGAGCCACAAAGGATCCTAATTTTAATGTATTAAATCTTTTTTGTACAGATTCAGCCCTGTTGCACTTTATTTACTTATTCGCTTCAGCGTATGCCTTGTAGCAGATAATATTCAAAGGTAGGTAAATTGATATCAAAGTCACGCTACCAATTAAAACGGCTCCCCCTAGTCGATTGTATTCGCAGTCATTATAATATAATTTCCTTATTTTGAGAGCTTAGGAAATTACTTAATGTAATTTTGTAGAACAAAGAACAAAAATAAATTTCATTTCTTTTATATTCGGGAGCCAGTTAGCGTAAACTTATTATTTTGTTTAATCTCAGCAGTCAGCAAGTTTTTATGTATGAAGTAATTAAATTTGGATAAATACTTAAGGAATTTGACATAAATTCACACTTTATTGAGTCAAGATCGAGAACGTTAAGATGAGCATTCATCCCATTGTAGGCTTTCATTATAATCTATACTAATATAATAAAGAGGAAAGATTTGATTATTTGTTTGCATTGAATAGGCTCTGAATCTACCGAACCGATTTGAAAAATTCTTTCACTGTTGGGAAGCTACACTATTCCTGGGTGACATAGGCTATATCATTTTTTTTTTACTATTTTTCCCGAACCGAAGCGAGGGCGATTTCCTCGTATAATATATAGATAAGAATGTAAAAGCGTAGTGATAAATTCCCCTATATATTAAAATACGACTCTCTCGTAAGTTATTTGGCAGTAAAAATAAATATTAGTTAATTAAATCCCGATATATGGATAGTTAAATCCCGCAATAAAGTTATTGCATGTTACTGATCCAGTAAAGTTTTGCCTTTGAACACTAAGTTCAAACCTGATACACACATAACTCTATTCGCTGCGAACTAACTTTTTTACTGAGAAAAGTGTATACGTTTACTAACTTCCGCCACAAACCGATTTCACTGAAAATGGATAAACCAGGCTTTTCTGAAAAACTTCAATTACATTGCAAAGTTACAAGTGTATAGGGAAGCAATCCTTAGCGAATATACAAAGGATTATGCTATCTAACGATAACAGCCGGGTCTAGCCGCTTAATTGCCCTCGAAAGCAAGGTAACAAGGGTCAACCATCCAACTACTAACCGCGTCCGCAGTACCTTAACCCAGTCCATCAATTCGGATAAACTGACTAAGCGGGACTATAAGCGATTCATATTACAGTCATAGCATAAAACGTTTACTTATTTTGCAGCAGCAAATATGAGAACAGTTTTAGTTATAATACCCTGAAAATAGCCTTCAAAAAGGAAAATTCTAAGCCGTTCTAAACCCTCTGTACAAGAACCTCTCCTGTTTCGCGGTCGATTAAAAATAGAATAAGCGGCATTATCCGTCGTGAACGTCTCGTAGACTCCGCAAACGTTTTCGTAAGACCGTCGACTCTCGACATGTAGGACCTCGCAGTAACGTCGGGAATTTTTAATTTTACTAGACGCTACACAAAGAGAGATTCAATTTCAGGTATTCTTACTTTTCATGTTCTTTTATGCCAGGATAAGAGATGGGTTCATAGACCGCGTAATGGTTAGAAGTGGCTTAATTCATAGACGAAAGAAACGACACTATTAGCTTTTACCAGCGACTTTCTGAATACTTGTTGCTTAGGTTTAACCCTTTCATTTGTGTCAATAGATTCTATGTTTACAAGAGCATGGAAATGTCAAATTCTTAAGCCGCACGAAAGCCGCTGAAATGGCTTAACTATAAACATCGGGATGGATGGTCTAATGTGCGTTTGTAAACACGTAACCCAAAGATTTCTATGTATTCTAATATCTATTACACCACCTGTGGCGTAGTAAAAGACGTGCACTAATTTGTGGTCAATTTGTTGCAAGCTATTTAACATCTCACTTACTCTTTCTAAGGAGCGAGCTGTATCGTAAGAGTCTATGCGAGTGTTTTATATTTTCGGTCAACAGTTCATTATTTATCGAAACATTAACCAAAACTTTTCTTTGTTGAGATCAAAAAATATCTACGTTGACATTGCATGGTTGCAAAAACAAATTATCTACCTATACTGAAACGTATAAAACATTTTATATTACTTAATAACGTTGATTACGTAAAGCTTGGTTTACCATGAGTTTTCGAATAATTTTTTGTTATTTAATTTTAACGCGTTCTTTCTTATTTGACCCATAAATAATTTGTATCTATTGTATCCGATAGAAACTGTGACAATATCCTATTATAATACACACAAACAATAAATATAACAACCTAATTTTATTACTTAGGCAAATAACTTCTTATTTGCAAAAAGTAAAAATCTGGACAATGCAGTAGGTAAATATTATTTTCATAACCTAATCATGTAAGTGGAAATCTGAAGTGCTCATAGCCCGGCGGCTTGTGTCGATCCTAAGTGATCGACGAAGTTAAGCAATGGCGGGCGCGATCGGTAGTTGGATGGGTGAGCGCTAGTGGCAAAAAATTCTTAAGCGTTTCCGTACTTCGGAGGGCACGTAAAGTCGTCGGTCCCGGTTGTTATCATAAGATAACAGTCGTTATGGCATGTCGGACGCCCTCGGGCGGTTTGAAAACTTCCGACACTCGGGTTGGCCACTAACCCCTCCACCAATCCGCACTGAAGCAGCGTGGTGGAGTATTGTCTAGGCCTCCTCAAGAGGAGAGACCCGTGCCCAGTAGTGGGCCATTAATGGGTTGAAGCCAATTGCATATCTCTTGAAGATTTCATTGTCACTCACTGATGGTTCTCAAAATAAAATTAATCCGTACTTCCTGAAGTAGAAAGCTGGAATTTAGTATCTAAGCTATTTTGTACACAAACAACAAAAAAAATCTTAAACCTGGAACTTTTACCCCCCCAACCCCAACGGCTTAGCCAAATTTTCACTAAGATGCAGCGTTTGTGAAGATAGGACTTGTATAGTTAGCACCGGTGCGTTCATGAGAGATCCGGGAGCCTCACCATATGCAGCGGACGGTTGACGAGGGGGTTTTAGTGGGTAAAATCCCACATAACCCGCAACCTTGGGTCGGGTATCTTATCGATTTCCCCCTCAAGAAAAAGGAATTGTATAGATAGGGCGTGTTGAGTTAGAAACTTGGCTCTAAATGAGATCTGATAACTTTTTGATGTAGAGCCATATATATATGGCCTCGTCTGGGCAACACTTTACACGAAAATGTTTTTGGTGGGATATTTTTTTATTCAATTTTATAATGTATTCTATTTTATACTACAATATTATCTATTTAATATAAAATGTTTCCTAAACATTGCCAACTACACGTTATAACTATAGGTAACACAACGTGCCCCACGTTCATTTCTAAAGTAGACAATCGCTACTCGTGTGAATATGAGAATATATACGTACATTTTTACTCTGTAACAACCGTACAACCGCATCTATAAATCGTCATATTTCCATGTCGCACACAGTACGTTCGGAAAACTTTAGTAGCGGCTGTATCTGAATGATGACGTCAGAGCTGCGATACACTATGATTTATGTGGTTTTAAAGTCCCACTGTGCCCACGGCAGCCACGGACGACGCGTGCCGTAAAACACAGTTACTTTTTCATACCGTTTTATCATTCGCTTCGATCTGCTATGAGTGAGTGTATGTACTAGTTTTCATTAAAACATTGCAATTTCAACGTCTCCATTGCAGGTGTTATATAATTCATATTACATATATTTTCTTATCAATTTATGCTGAATCGCGAAGAAAATGTTATCCCAGCTGTAAGAAACTCTGTTGGTTCAGGTTCAAATCCTGTGCAAGGTAATTAATTTTTAATTACAGGTAAATCAGAAATAAAGCATTAAAGGGTCAATAACATACAACGTCGGGCGTAAACATGTAAACCCGAGTATCTTCTAAAAGCTCTGTAAACTCTGTCAAATCTGTTAATCTACCGTTTACCAGGACTGAGGACTGCCGGCGATAGGTGCACTGACGACGTGAAGAAGACAGTGGCCATCTGCTGGATTCAGAAGGTTCAGGACGGGTCAGAGTTGCGAGACCTTTGTTCAGCAGTGGACCTCAAAAGCATCTGCTACTAAAGCATTTATCAAGATGGACGATGGAAGATGCTTTCAGCGTGGCATACGTTGACCTTTTTTTTTTCTTAACGTGTGGAAAGACCTTCGTCTCGTCCATCCGGCCACGGGAAGCCGGACAGGTATGTGGGACTTGAACCCACCAAAACCACACGGTGTCGACGCCTACCGCATTGGTGCCGGGACTGTGTGCTATTCTCGCTCCACTGCCCCGGCGCGGCGGCCGCTACCACGGCGGCCTCGGACCTAACCCATGTTATTGTGAGAGAAGATCCGAGCCCATTTATATCCATTTATGGGTTGTGATGATGATAACATTTAATAACGGGTATAAATACGCCGCGCTCAATCAACGATGTTCACTTTACGACTAACCATTGTAGAGTTAACTTATCCTAATGATGCTCCGTTTCGGGGCGAAACACGTGTGAGTGCTGGTATGTATGTTGGTATATACTTTTAATTATTGTTGTGCATGTTTCCGTTGTGGGAGGGAGAGAGGTGCCACGCATGTGAAAGTATATACCATCATACATGTTAAGCGCGGATTGTTGCAAAGTAGACTAATACTAACTTAATTGATTATAGCATTTAATTACGGAATAAAGTTCGATTCTTAGCTTTACTTAGTAGATAAAATCAGTGTAAAAGCAATTCATGAAAAATCCTAAACGGTTAGAAATCGAGGGCGAATTTTTCTCCGATAGAAAACATTCAGTCACTCCAAAGTAGATTTTAACTTTCCGACTGTTGGCACCAGCACTTAATTTGCATGATCGACAGATTCTCGTCGAGGCCAAGACGCTTTCACAATTATATTTTCTTTCCACTCCACATCTTAATAGCTTGTTTGTTGATGAATTTTATAATTTGGAATGCAAATTATGTTGATTCTTCTCTAGGCAAGATTTATCAGTTCTTGGTATACAAACCATAACAGGTACGAAAAGACTTCTTATTTATCAAAGTATAAGAGTATTGAATAGTAAAAAAAGTTAACAACTTGGTGAAAGAAAGCTTGCTTTGTAATGACATATACACTTATGCATACACCTGTGAGTTCATAATATTCTCAGGTCTGTTACTTCAGGCCGAATTAAAAAAAATATAATTAAAGGATGAATCACGATTTCACGACTAAAGGATTGGCCTTAATTCAAACATCGATAAGAGCCCCTGACACGGCAAAATAAGTATAAATTCCTATCGCAACGCATACTATTATTAAACTATTTTTATTTGCCTACAAGCAATTAGCATAAAGGTTTTTTTAGATATCGTCTACTTCAAAAATAAACTTGCCTCCACTTAAACGTGCCCCACGTCATCAAATATACCAGACCTATATTTCACAGCTGCATAGTCCACTATGCAATAAATACGTACACCTCACCCTTCATTCACTCACTCCCATCTTCATAATTATCGTCCAAGCATTAAACGTCCTCATCTGAAAACAATCACGACGCGTCGCTATTCATTACACGCACTTTTTATTGACGCGTCGTCACAACGCCTCGCGCCGGCGTCAGCGCGTTAACCGGGACAATAATAACGCATAACGTAGGACTTTCGCAAACATTTCAGCTTTCATTCAGCTCTGTCAACACTAAAAACAGAACTCGTTTGCCACGTCAAGGTTGCGCCTCGTACGATATTGCGTTGTGTTCATGTATAAGTATAAAAATAATCATCGCGTCTGTTGCTAGCAGATATAAGTTCGCGAATAGATATAGAAACAGACTTAGTAGTGATGGGCAGCGATCTAATTTCTCAATGAATAGAACGTATAGTTATCATAAGCTTCTCACTATGTCATGTAGATCTGCTTAGTAAAACGCCAAAGATGGCTTCAACCACAGAGATGTATACCTAGAGTAGATGCCGCATGTTCATACATTTCACGTGTAACAGAAAGGATTTTAAATCCTATTTGAGCGCCGTGTCATTTAGTTGGCGTTTTACTGCTATTGGCAATAGATGTCAACTGAAATAACGAAAAATGCCTAATTGTAACGTTTTAAACTGTAGGAATTCTACAAATACAGTTAGCAGAGGTAAAAGAAATATTTCTTTTCATCGTTAAGTAATTTATTTATAAAATTGTGTAGTAAGTAATTTATTTTAAAATAATTTTTTTCATATTTATTGTATTTCTACCACGTTTTACAACGAAAAGCACTAACTTACTGTGTACTGCATACTACTCAATACATTGCTGATTTTGGTAGCAAAATTTATACGGCTTGTTTACTGGAACACGCAATGAAAGTAAAACAATCGTTACTATAAATCGTCGCTTAGCTTTGTAGTACGGTGAATATTGTCGTGTTTCTGTAAAATATAGCATATAGTGTTGTTCATTTACTCGGTGTGGTCTCGATGTTAATCGATTTTGAAAACCAATGAATAATAATATTTACATAGAGACAGTTTTTAACAGGCAAATTATTTTTCATTACAATATTAATGTTTCTGTATAGTGATTTTATTCATGATAACATTATAATTAAAGGTTTTCAAGTGACCCCAATATTAAAGCAAAATGAATTATAGCGACGGGGCATAGATATTGGTTTCCAACAAAACATAGCCGTATAATATGTTCTATTCATTTCAATGATGACTGTTTTACGGATTCGAAAAAACATGAGAGGTGTCAAGGGACACCCGGATGGAACGAAGTTCCTTGCGATTTAAGTTTTGTTGTACAGCGCCATCTCTGTACAACTTTCTGAATCACGCTAGCGCCATGTATACATTATACAGAGCATACAGTACAGCGCCATGAGTTTTACAGAGATGGCGCTGTACTGTAAAACTCTCTGAATCACGCTAGCGTGATTCAGTCGAACCTCCTCGTCGCTCATGATGTCTTAGTACTTCATTAAAAATTTGTGTGAAGTTAAAATTCTTCACAAAAATTTTAATGAAGTTACTAGGACATCACGAGCGACTAGGAGGTTCGACTAAATGCGACTGTGTTCAGTGAATACGTTCAGTCGAACCTCCTAGTCGCTCATGATGTCCTAGTACTTCATTAAAAATTTGTGTGAAGTTAAAATTCTTCACAAAAATTTTAAATAAGTTACTAGGACATCACGAGCGACTAGGAGGTTCGACTAAATGCGACTGTGTTCAGTGAATACGTTCAGTCGAACCTCCTAGTCGCTCATGATGTCCTAGTACTTCATTAAAAATTTGTGTAAAGTTAAAATTCTTCACAAAAAAAAATAGCGAGATTCAGAAAGTTGTACAGTACAGCGCCATCTCTGTAAAACTTACTGAATCACTTCAAAAAAAGTGTCGTCATTCGTAAAATCAAAAAGTGTCGAAATTTTCCGTCTAGCCCCCTTTCAGAACGCGCGATAAGGAACTTCGTTCCAAAAAGAAACGAAGGCTGATTTCAAGCGCAATACCGAATATTGATGTACTGTTTTTTTATTTAAAATTTTAAATTAGAAAAAAATATTCGTTTAACTTTAGGTAAGTTTAAATGTGTCCATATGATGTTTTGATTTTCATAAAAGAAATGTTTATAAATATTTTTTTAATTTTCATTTATTTAATTTCTTGAAAGCAAATAATAAACAATCATAATATTTATGATCTCTTTATTTATCTTTACATTTTTGAAGCTTGTGTTTATAATTAACAAATAATCAAGTTAAATAAAACACAAAACTATTTATTCGGTCATATTCAAGCACTATACTATATTATTATGTACAACCAACCAAAGGCATTTTTTATGTTTTACATATTCTACGCCTACGAACGATCACACGATTTTCTATTTACCTAATTATTATTGGTAATCGATTTTGAGAATCATTAATCGTTGTCGAGAATCGGTAACGAATCAGTTTCGAATTGATATCGCTAGGATGGGGAATTTCAGCACTAAATATTCTTGTGACAGCACAATGTGTCAAAAAAAAGTGACACGCTTGGTTTTCATACAATTCGAGGTACATGCGTCGTCTATTCTTGATATATGTATGTCTGTGGCTTCAACTTATTAATGGCCCAGTACTGAGCACGGGTCTCTCCTTTTGAGGAGGCCTAGATCATACTCCGCCACGCTGCTCCAGTGCGGATGGGTGGAGGGGTTAGGTGTAAACCTAAGTGCCGGAAGTTTTCATGCCGCCTGAGGGCCTCTGTCGGAGGCCGTTATCTTAAGATAACAACCGGGGCCGACGTCTTATTGTGCCCTCCAAAACACGGAAGCGCTCAAGATCTTTTTGCCACAATCGATCACTCAACCAACTACCGAGCGCGCCACTGAGAAAGAAATCATTGCCGTACTTGTTGCACGTCTTTTTTCATAATAGAGTACCTACGGCACTTCTTTCATTGAATTTATGTCTATTTTTTCAGTCGTCATGGACAGACAGCAGGACAGTGGCCGGACGATCAATATTCCCGCTGATAAGTCGAGAACACAATACAATCTAAATCCACACAGTTCTCTATAACAACAACCGTAGGATCACAGCAGTAGGATCCTTCTTTGACTGAGATAATCTTTACGGATTTCCAATCGGCCAGACTGAAAATCGGTGTCGTCTCGTACGGCTTAAGCCGAGTCTGGACCATTTCGAAGGACTTGTTGCAGCGCAGACATCATTTGTTACTGTTTTTTCTTTTTTTTAAGATTAGGGGTCTTATGGCCTTATTCATAAAAGTTTAGTAACTTTTTTTTATGGGTGATGGATGTATTTTCATACGTTTTGTCGTTTTCATAAGTCAAAGACTAAAAATTCCTTTATCTTTGCTTGGTTTTGTGAATGAGGGAGTGATACTATTAGATTTTATTGTTTGTGCTTTGCTCCTTCGAATAAATGCTTTTTCTTTCTTTCTTTCTTTCACTGTAGACCCTTTCAATGTGAACGCTATGATCTGTCTGGCAAACATGAGTTATACACGCTCCTGCTATATTTAGAATGCAGGAATGCATTCTCTTAGTGGCCGGACGATCTATTGATCGATTTCCCGCTGATAAGTCGAGAACACAATACAATCTAAATCCACAGAGTTCTCTATAACAACAACCCTATCAAAGGAATAATATCAGCTGATTGTCACCAAATCCCAATAATAAAGGTCGCGACGACCACTAGAGAGATTTCATTCGCTGGCCGAATGTGTTGAATACAGTAAGTGGGTAGGATCCTTCTTTGACTGAGATAATCTTTACGGATTTCCAATGTAGACCCTTTCAATGTGAACGCTATGATCTGTCTGGCAAACATGAGTTATACACGCTTCTGATATATTTAGAATAGATGTAGGTACGTTATGTTGCTGTGAAGTTTTACAGCCAACCAACCAACCAACCAACGCGGCAACGTAGCCGAAATGACTGTAATCTTAAGTTTTCCATGGCCAACACAAGGGAGTAGAAATTTTAACAGATATTGTACTGAGGTAAGTCATTCTTTAAGTCATTTTGTTCATGTGTTTAAACAATAATATCACTTTGTGGTTAAAATAGAGAATTAATCTTTGCATTAAAGTTTTCTCAAAACTGTATTAATTTGTTTATTTACTAAGTTTTAAAAATCTACATGAAAAATAATAATTAGGTACCTCTATAAATTTATAAAAAAATTCACACAAGAACCCACAAACAAAAAAATATCCTTGCAACTTACAAATATGACATGTGTCGGCACACGCTGTCACCATTCGACAAATCCGACGATATCCAACCGTTCCCAGAACGTACAAATTTAATATGAGGAGGAAAATATACCCTCTGATAATCTCTTGAATTTTGATCAAAATTACTCTTCGCCAAATATGAAAAAGAAGTCTTGTGACTTATACTGAAATCAGAATCAGATTCTAATTTATAATAAAATTAATGTAGTCCATGTATCATAATGATAGATTCTAAAGAATGTTCTGATCTGATTTAAAGAGTGTTGCTGATGTCCATGGGCAACGATGACTACTAGCAATCACTTTTTAGGGTTTCGGAGTAAAATCGGAACCCTTATAGTTTCGTCCTCAGATTAAAGAAATAAAAGGCAGATATATTCATTCAACTAAAATGTGCAGCTACCAAAGCAAATACAAACTAAAAAAGCAAATACAAACCCGATTCAGTACTAAAGAAAACGTCAAATAGCTTTTATGTCACAATTGTCAAAATTTATTAAATAATTTTCTCAGATAAAATGCCGTCTTGCAATTTTAAAACCTGCTAAAGTTGTTCCCAAAATCAAGTAAAAGAAGATTGGATATCTTTTCACAGGTAACTGTTCATTATTTTATTATTTATTTATAATAGTATTTTTGCGGTGCGCTCGGAACACAAAACCTCGACAATTATTCAATTTTATACCAGCTTTATATGAAAATCGATTACCCTAAATTAGGGGAAATATGCATGGGTTATTTGAACACTGATCGATTATAAATTTATATACAAAAAAAAATATTTTAAAAGTAAATAGTTGTATTTATTTAAATCTAAAAATGAGGAAATGCAGCCAATGCATAAATACCAGTCGCTGGGTTATTACAAACATAAGATAGATTGTAAAAAGGATTAGAGGGATAAAATAAGGATTTTAACATAGGTAAACCTGGTTGATTGAAAATATCACGTTTGCCTACGATAAAATGCACGATTGAAAGAAAATATTGTATTCTATTTTAGTTCCTGTTTAGCCTACTCAATAAATTATTTTATTTTGCAGATTGCCGACAAATGCTATTATACGAGATAAATGGGATTTTATTATTCCTCAAAGTAGGCAAGATAATGATTGGCCATCCAAATTTTGCTTTGTTTATTCATTGCGTTTTAATGGAGATGACGTATATTATTATATATTTCATGTATTTTAATTATAATAAATGTATTAAAATGTTTATATTTTTCAATGAAAAATAACTACCCAAAAGAGAAAAAACCATAAATTAAAACAATTCAACATATTAAGTACCTACTGTATATTAAAAGAACATTTGATATATTTAATATCTATATTTTTTGATAATTTATAATTTGATAAATAAATTTGCCAATTTAATTTTGCATAATATTTCAAGTCGAAAATATGGCAAAAAATATTTACTAAATTGCGGGAGATTGTGACTTTTTGTTTTCAATGTGGCAACTTACACACACAAAGAAGTATGTGTCTCTACGATGCCACTGCTAGCTGTCAATATGGTTGTCATGCACACATAGTGAAAAAGCGGCTTCACGTCATTCGTTGCATTTCTTTGCGAAAGTTATATCTGCCTTTTATTTCTTTAATCTGAGGCCTTTTATTCCTTTAATCTGAGGTTTCGTCATGTCCGTCCGTCCGTCAGTCCGTCCGTCTACCCGTAATTTGGCACGGATATACATATTTATCAAACTCGAAACGAATTTTCTGTATCAAATAAAAATCCATCATTAAAGTCAGTTAATTTCTTAATGTTCACATCCAATAAAATATAAAACTTGTGTATTTTATTTCATGTTCAGTCTCGACAAAATGGCTTAAAGGTTCAACACCCAATTTTTCGTCAACGACAAATATCATGGCAAAAGCCGACCGTCCGACAAAGCCGGCGAAATCCGTCGGCTCCCGAATATATTATGCAAAATTCAGTACGTGGAGGATATTTCACTTTGTTAAGCCTCTGTACAATGGTTGAGTAATTGCTTTTGACGTTTACCTTATTTTTAAATAAAATTTTGACATTTAAATATGAAGATGATAAATATGTAATATCTAAACGCTCGCCCCACCATTATTAAGATTCCATTCGTTGCAGTTGAGTTGAAATAGACGTACGAAACTAAGACAACTGCCAATCAATTCAGTACTTACAAATGTTTATCTGATACAGAAATGTGCCCGGCTTGTTATCGAATCCTGAACCTTTTGATGGGTGTGGCACTGAGCACAGCAGTTTTCAGTTGGTTTTGAAATAATTACAAAAATTTAATTTCAAAAATATTTATTAAAAAATATTTCTTCTACTAAATAATTTACCAAGCAGTAGGGGCAAAGAGATGCATTTGTTCAAAGTAGGTATACTAGATAAAGATTTTAAAGTATCGATTTTATGTCGTCTAGAGAGCGAAGGATGTGACCCTTTAAGATGTAACTTGATTTGTCGAATTATACAAGTACTTAGTTTTGAGGTTCCACGGTAATCTTGTGAACACAAGATACATTTATACGGCCTGTAAGTAACCCTTCCTTAGCTTTTACCGTAATAGTAACACAAATGCCAAAATATCGGTCTACTTCTGTCATTTTCGTCAGCACTCCCATTGCCGGAATATTTTTTGTCTCCACTCGGCGCAAACCCTCAAAACTTCTCAATGAGCAAAGCAAAAAACAAGTTTTGTATAACCGTGACATAGATTTGTCTTTAAAAGCTTGGTTCGTGTTGAGTTTCGATGTAACACAAGTTTGATATTGAGTGACACATATTTGTTTGTTTTCGGTGTGTGGTCGAATGTGTTGTCTCGTTTGTGTATGTTTCGCTATCTACACGAGGGTAACTAATAACACGTATATGGTCGTAGCGCACATGTCGCCTCGCCGTCAACCTAACCTAAACGCGTTACCAACCGACCAACAGCTCCAAATCGACTCGGCTACGGCTAGGCGACACCGCGCTTACGGCTCGCCGGCCACTGGTTGACGGAATGAATGACAGCAGTTCGTCGACGCAGCGGTAGCCGCGGCGCGGGGCGTGCACGAGGAAACGGAAAGTCGAAGGATAGCGTACGGTGAGACGTAAGCGCGGGTACGGCAAGTCGTCCACGCACCGTACCGCGGTTCGTGAGCTTGTCTCGAGGCGAGGCGATTACGTTACGAATCCGATAAGTGTGCTTTACAGTAGGGAGTTTCATACAAAGAATACTGACATGCAAGAGTTGATACGTTTACGTTCCGTTTACGAGTTGATATGTGTGCTACGACCATTAATGGTAAAGGAGTAAACATTTAATATCGATAAAGCATGAAAATAATAATTGCTGTGTCTGTTATCGATCGTGTAACTTCTAAAAGATTTTAGGATAGGGTAACTTCACGACTGATAGGGTGACTTCAAGACGATGATGATATTTATTCAATATTTTGCATGGATGTGACAATAATTGTAAACTTTATGAGAATATAAGCTGCTTTGCAAGTAGTTATAAGTTAATAGTAGTTAGATTATTTATTGATTAATAGCGGATCCACTTTCTTATTAGGCCACAATGTGTTGGATATGTATACCTATGGTGTAACAACTCATAATCCTCCTCTATCGGGAACTCCTTCGGGCATCACCCCGAATTCAAATTCGAAGGAATCATCCTTTATCCGGAATTTTACATTAAAACTTAGGCACATTTCATTAAGATTCCCCAATAAATATTTGTCACAGAAATTTATCGCAAGCATCGCGACACCGTTACAATACCGGCAAACTGAATTTCATGGTCGGTCGACCAAAAATATCTTGTCGCTTAGTCTCTACAGCAATTAGTCTGGGTCCGCACGGGCGACTTTTGTCACTGCGACAAAAAAGTGTGTGATATGAAGATTAAGTCACAAAACTGCAGCCTTTGAAAGTACTGCCTAAACATATTTGCACACCACAATAAAAATTATAAATAAATTTGAAAAGGTCAAATTTCTCCTTCCGTAACTGTGAAAATGGAGTGAGAACTGGTAATTTGCAAAAAAGTACCGTTAAAATGTCAAGTAGCATTAGTAAACATTAATTTTGATGAAAATTTTCCACTTCATTAAGTGAGCAATTCATAAAAAGAAAATTTACGTTATTTTATATAAGCTTCGGTGCCATGTATCGTAATCACTATCTAATTTAAGAATATGGATTCAGAATCAAAATGAGAAGTGCGATGCGAGGGGTCATTTGACTTACTGGTGCGTGCTAAAATACTGAAGAGATAAAACAGTTCTGTTAATAATAATAATAATAAAAATAGTTTATTGCCACACACAAAAACGATAGTTAAAAAAACCTAACAAACAAAACTTATAATCTGTTATCTATTCGATGGCATATCGACGGACTAAAATTTTACTCGGCTTTTGCGTTGTTACATTCGTAAATCATACATTTGCATGGAATGAATAATCTAAAATTTTAACAAAAAAATAACTGACTTCAAATGAAAAAGGAATCATCGAAATCGGTTGGCGTGATATTGAGTTATTCGTCCATTTATCGCGCACATACTTAATGCAAATTTAAAACTTATATGCTTTTGACATGGATGCCATTGTCAGATCTTGCTATGTGGGACCACACGACAAGCACCAGCTTTCGATTAAAACAAGAATCATCAAAATCGGTTCACCCAGTCCAAAGTTCTGAGGTAACAAACATAAAAAAAATACAGTCGAATTGAGAACCTCCTCCTTTTTTTGAAGTCGGTTAACAAAAGTCAAAATAGATTCTTACGGCGACTAAAGTCACCCGTGCGCGCTAGCCTTAACTTTCCCCTAATACGAAATCGGTGTGACTTGACATACGCTTATCAAAGGCACAAAAATAGTGAGACACATTTCATAAAAGCTATTTATTTGAAAAGGGTCCCGAATCGAGACCTTCGTAAAGAGAATTTCGGGTTAATATCTTAAAAGAACGAACGGTCTCTGAGGGAAATATTTTGCCGCACAGAGGACTATGAAACTATATCCGATATATTGTCAGTTACCTACTGACAATACGAAACGTGAAAATATTTATCTACTACCTAGTAGTATTTTTCCAGTAGTACCTTACAATTTTAACGGGGCTATGCTTGATAAGTAATAACAACTTTTAACTTAAAAAGCGATATTTCAAAGACATCATTTGGGATCTTATTATATTAACCTAGTACAAATTGTAACTGAAATAACTACCAATATTATGTTATGTAATACATTCTATCATAATTAATTCATTGAGTACTCTAGGGATTACTCTAATTAAAGACAATATTTATAGTGTCATCAATCAAAAGTTCATTAAATTATTATTTTATTATTAACATTTATTCATAGTTATTTACTCGCGTTCAATGTGACGAGTACACCTCACCTGTTCCCCTCTTCTTGTAGTAACAAATACGTTTACTCTCCCATCAACGCAAGCGATTTTAAATTTTAACGTGGGTCACTAAAATTCATAATCGGTTACGTTCCTTCACTTAGATTGTTACTTGGGTTGCTAACTTTTGAGTTGGAGATCAAATCGATTATTTCAGTAAAGAATAAACTTCATGAAATTGCAAGTTATTTGTTTATGAAATTTTTTTCGTTAGTTTGTTATTGTTAGTTAAGAACATTTCGTAGAAGGCTGTAGTATTATTTTACGAAACGGTAATCTAACGAATCGAGAGCATTATTCTTGTTTAGAGACGGACAAGAGTGATGATTCGATGGAAATCAAGCTCCATCCACGTTACCTTCATTAATTTCCGAGATATGGCGTCAAAAGGTTTCGAACGGTTAAAATCCACAATATGAACGGTTACACTAAGGTTGACAGTGAGAACCTTTCGAAAAAGACAGAGTTATTTGATAATATTCAGTGTCTAATCTAGTGTCGTTGTCTCGGATTTCTATAATATTTTCGGAGTGATATGTTATATTACAAATGCCTAGTATATTCATGGTTTTTATTGTTTCACCTGTCCTGGTAACGAATGAGACTTTTGTATAATGTTAATGAAACGACGAAACCTAGCAGTGTTTAAGCTCATTTGATTTGTTTTGATGAGACTCTGGTCTTGAATTAATCTGATTATGAAGTAGTTTTTAGACTGCACTTCAAATCGATAACGTTTGATATTGCTTTCGAAAAATCAAGTGGCCAACGTAACCAATTTATTGTCTTTCAAAACAAATTCGGATTCAGTAACTGATCGCGAAAACTAATTAAAACCGTAACAAAGATATTAAATTTCGGCTATTTCTGGCAACACCAGCAATCATTAAGACGTCTGCCGGCCTCAAAGAGATTTAATGGATCGTTTAGCGGTGGGCATCGGATCCAGTTGAATTATTTTCAGTCGAGGCTGCCGTTTGAAGAGCTGTTGGTTTCAACCATTGTGATGTGCCATGACGATAATTTTTGGAGCATTCATTTGCCTACTAGATTCGCACGGAGAGTGGTTTCACAAAATTAACACACAATTATACGTCTATTTACACTATTTTTTAGTCTGGACATTGACAGTCTGTGTGCTCATCAAAGTTCATCTCAATCCGTAAAAGGATAGCGCGAGAATCTAACCAAAACATCTTCACAAACTTTCGCATTTATAATACACTGGAATTCATTTTGGATTTAGTGACCATTTTGATATAGCGACGTTAAATCTTAGTCCCTTGAAAAGCATACTTCAATACAAAATTCATGTGGCTATAGCGAATTCGGATGTCGACTTCGGGTGTAGCGACTGATTTTCACTAATTATTTGTAAAAAATCCTAGAAATTCCATGCAGATACGAGTATATTCGTATAACGACCGAAGTTGACAAGTTCAATTACAAAGTGAAATTGTGAGTAGCAACTGTTTTAGTAAAATTTTGAATAAGTATGGCTTCTTGACGCACATTCGATGTTAGACGTTCATAGACGAAAAAATTGAAAACAATGCTGATTTGTGCAAAGAATACAGAGTTTCAACAATATCTACTATGAGGAAAAACTGCTAAAATATTAGAATGCTTTGAATCAAAATCCTTGAAAATTAAGAAAAACCTTAAACCGATGCATCTCATCACTTTTGCTTGTTACAACTTCGGAAATAACGACTAAATGACAATTGTCGACACCTTCATCGTCGCTATAGCCGAAATCCACTGAATTATGTAGTAGGATAATGGTAAATGCCTGATCAACATAGTGTGGTGATGTGATCGGTCATTACATAAAACGTATTATTATACATATATAACGGAAATAAGACTGGTTGGGTGGTGGTTCGGGAATAATAACAACAGTGGGCGTTTACATCACTTTAGTCAGAAACTCATTTTAACACAGGTTTTACACTGGTTATAATCAAATACGCGATTAGGACTGATTGTCTTCAATTATCCGAGTAACAACCAACAAATAATAGGGCACGACGGCCCAGTGGCCTCCCTACACCCCTCACAGCCACCCCAATGCCTCGCATAATCGTCTGATCCTGTTACTCGTCAATCTGATATCACAATACAATTCACACGTCGCGTTCCGTCTTAAAAGTAACAACGTTCTTGTCTAGGCGTCTGCTCAGCTCGAAGGCTGTATCCAGAATGTCCGTTCGTCGCTGGCAAGTTAATAGCTTTCCTCGGCTCTCCCGCCACGTCACCGCGTGACCAAATGACAGTAGTTAATTCGCATAGTGTTGCCATCTTCACAATCCGAATACACCTAAGCCTGGCCCGGCTTGATGTTCCATTTTATGATCTCCGACATATATATTTTGTGGTATTGTGATAAGTAAGTGTGTAGTTCTGAGTGTGTGTTGAGAAAGTTTTCCAAAAGTGGTGAGTAGTAATGTGCAGTGAACTTAGTCCCGTATTTACAGATGAAAATCAGAATCACCAGTTACTTGCGTAGAAAAAACTCACGACCCAAGAACAAATATTTTGTTCATGATCCGAGCCCCGGGACTTTACAGGCATGCAGTAATAACTGGGCAAAGGTAATAAGTTCAAACGAAGTCAATAACATTGACATCAGAAAGTAATCATTGTTACCAAATGGACTAATAATATTGTTCACTGTCACTCAATCTCGATGTATAAAACCTGAAATTTTTATGTGCAATATCGATTTTATGAATCGTTTCATAGCGTACACCACAGAAAGACGAATCTATTAGAACTGTACATCATCGTTAACATTGTAATTGTAACATTGTAATTTTTTCATTGAAAAAAAAATGTAGGTAAATATAATCTCTCAAGGTAGATAGGTAAAAATTACGGTGCCGTCGACTTTATTCACCTGAGTTAATTCACCCAGGTGTTTTAAGTCTACTTTTAGTGTACTTTATTCACCTATAAAATTACATATTGCGTTTTTCCCGCTGAATGTCATGAAACTCCGTGAAAGAGTAGAAAACATCTATTCATCCTCCCAAAAAAAAGCAAAGTAACAACCCATAATTGTCCCACTGCTGGTGCTGCTGCTTGGGGTCTCCTCCACAAACTTTCACATAATATTAGTAGGATTGGATGAGACGTTACTTTTACAATATTTGACCGTATCCAATCTACGATTTTATATAAAAATCATAGTCAATGACTAGAACAATGTTCACAAATTCAGACAGGTTTGTCTGTTCGAAGTTAAGTATTTTTAATTGAAACTATGAAAAGTTCAGTTACAAAGGGTGCTATAATAGTATATCAATTATGTGTAATTACTGTACTTCTTAAGTCATTTCTTTTGCTGCAAAAGTCAGCTATTTGGTCGGTAATAACTGAAAGTTCCTTGTACTTGTGTCATCAATGATCAAAAGATAAAGTGTTTTACTACGTCAGTAAAAACATTTAATTTTAAATTGTTTCAGCAGGTTTAACATTATCTTGTGATGTTCATTTTATAGACTTCGAAGGCGTTTTACGTGTTGTCTATAGATATAATGAAATGGCGAAATCTACTTTTATTTTCTTATCTCTTTTACCCTTGACGAAAGAGGCCAGGTGCGTTTGACGTGAGGGGTTATTTGTGTGTTTTTGAGTTTGGCATTTTTACGCTATTACATCTAAGCAGTTTAACCCAGAACACTTTGGTCTTCAAGAAAGAAAGAAAATAAGGAAATAACTTTATTATTCTTCAGAATTCTTTAGTTCATAGTGCTAGCCAGCTTGCTGTTTGACAAACGTTTAGAAAGTTATGAAGGACTCTAAGGTATTTATACGATTATTGTCATGATTATAATAAATCGACTATACAAACTGTTTCAAACGTAACTTATTTAAATTCACGGCACACCTCGAATCCTGGAAGTTCGTTATTGGTTTCTTCTTTGTTCATTATTGATTCCAGGTATCTGGATAAACGAAGCTTTGAATCTTGACCTAAACTTCAACTATTTTACCATAGAACCATTGGTAGTCGGCAAAATATTGTATTGCTAGTTTTTATGTAAATATCCGATACACGAGCACAGAGCACGTACACTTGATTAGGGTTTAAGAAGTTACTGTTGTTCTTGAACATCCGTGATTTTAAAGGCATCGCTGAACGTCTTCCAAGAAGTTCATCTAAAAGGTTTTTAGGATCTTAAGTTTTAATATAATTAACAAGCTGATAGATACTACATCCTTTAGTCAGCAAGGCGTCAAAGTTACTCTAATGAGCATCTATCTTTTAGATTTAACGAGTTTCTGATGCTTTGTTTAACTAAATCTCCTCATACCTGGTTGAAGAATAATCTCTTCTCCATCGTTGAACATAATATAATTTGCGCTTACCCATATTTTACAATACAATACCCGAATAACAGGCCCATACTGGATAATTCAATTGGACTTGATTTATTGCCGTATGAGAAGCGATCTCTCTTCGTTACCGCCGACTGTTTTTCTGTAACACGATACATGACTAGCTCCTGCTGGAAGATGGATGCGAAACGTTTAATATGTTACCACTCTGAGCGGTATTCGCGTCGAGAATCACTTGGCATACACGTTGATTATACTTATAATAAAACGAGTCCGAATTCGTGTTATAGTTTACCTACTTTTCCTTAAAATCATGGAAGACTTTTCTTCACGGGATTTCTTATTCATGCATGGATCTTTCTTCATGAAATTAACTTATTTTTTAATTTTGCTAATGATTTAAAAAGCGTGGTGGTGCTTTCACGTCGAAACGCCAGGCGAAACACTTCCTAATTGCCTTTGTGGCCTTTATTTCATACATTGATCTTGAAGCCGTCATGGGATTGGCGTCACTATTTAATCCGCCCCAATACTGCTAAAATGAGTACGGGTACCATTCACATGTCCTATTCCAGATACTTTCAAGTACCACAATTGTTTTTTTTTTTATGGAAATAGCCGGCAAACGAGCTGACGATCCACCTGATGGTAAGTGGCTATCGTCGCCCATGGACATCAGCAACACCAAAGGCATCACTGATGCGTTGACGGCCAAAAACAGAGAAGAAAAAGAAAGAAAGAAGGAACTGGCTCTCAAACCTAAGCCTGTGTTTACCTGGATCGTTTGTACTCATTCAGTTCAACTGATGTTTCGTAGGCGTAGATAATGGAATGTTTGATGAGCGGCCGCAGAAGTTTATTGTAGATGTTGGCTTAGCTCATAGGTTATTAGGAGTTAATGGAGTGCTGAATATGTAAACGAAGATATAAAGCGAACTAATTAAGCTTGAGTTGTTAAAGTTAGATGCTTAGTACCTGCGATGTGAATAAAATTATATACGTTTTACCACCGGTCTACTGTAGAGTACAAGTATTGGAAAGTTAAGATGTGCTTTATGTTAATGAAATGATTATCTTTAGACGGAGCTTTATGATAAAACTGCTAGAGGATTAAGCAAATTGTGCTAATAACATTTATTCAACTTTAAATATTAATTTCATTTTTCAAACTAAAAGTAAACAAACGAAAGTAAACAAAACAAAAAAACAACATGATGACAAAAGTAAACAATAAGATTCTCAGAATTCTTGTCAGACTTCTCTTGCATATGTAGATGGCTCAGTTAACAAAAAGGTATGCATGAAGTTTGAAAGATATATCTAGTAGTATCTACCTATAAATGTGCAAGCCACGGATAACAGATTACAGCTAGTTATAGCGTTTCTATTCGTAATCTAAAAAATAAAAATATTTATGGGTCACATAAATATCTGCCCCGGCCGAAAATCGCACCCGGGACCTCTCGCTTCGCAGGCAGCGTTGCTACCAACTACGCTATGGGGTCGATAGAAGTCTGCAGCATATAGATTACATACCATGTATTTAGTTCATAATCTGTTAATTTGTTTCAAATGAAAGAAGCCCTAAAAGATTTTGGTTTGAAAAAAGAACAGCGTTATGTAACGTACAAATTACTGCGGGAACTACACTGACGGCTCCGACGCCAGCTACAGGCCTCCCCTGTCTCCTCCCGAGTTAAATATCCGGCCGCTTGTCGGTAAACATCTTAGTTCCGCCTGTTTTCGCTTATACTGCTTTTAGCTTTTTATATGCTACACATATTACTTACAAAGTCATATTTTTTTAGGTTAGGCTATAAGTAGCAAGCTTGATTTTTTATGTACCTAGTGGAAAAAAATTTGTATTTCGTCCACTGACAAGTAGTCTGCTGATGTCCTTGAACGGTGGTAATGGTGGTAAGAAGGCGTCTTATGATTTGTTTGCTTTGGGTGTAGGTACCCACATAAAAATTGAAGGTTATGACGATAGGTTAGGTACTACAAACCAAACCCGACGACCATTGTGGCGTAATGGTTACCATGCCAGGTCGCCGCGCCAAGGGTCCTGGGTTCGATTCCCAACGAGGCGGAAATTTGAATGATGAGTTTGAATTTCTGTTCTCGGTCTGGGTGTGAGTGGGTCAAAATAACCTCGGTGTTTTCTTGATGCTTCTTCTCCCAGAACCACTAACGATAGGGATTTGTTAAAGCGATGGCGTAATTTGACGTGTGAAAAGTATATGTAGCGAATATTATTCGAATAAAAAAAGTTTTATATCATTGCATACAGACGAACGAGAGAGCGTCCGCCGACTTTGTTCCTTTGGAAATTTTATGCAAACGACATTAAAAACTAATTTCATAGATGATAATGCTAATAACAGAAATAAAAAAAATTACTCGTAACATTATATTTAAATTATACTGTTATGATCATGATCGTGTACATATAAATGTTTCGTTTATTAGCAAATTTCATCAAAGACTGTGCGTCCGGGTTTTTGGATTCATTCGAGTTTATATTTACTTTTACTCATCCTACATCACTACAATTATAAATGTGAAGGTTTGTGAGAATGTATAGACGTTTGCTCTTTCACGCAAAAACTACGGAACGGCTTTTCCGTTTTCTGGAATAGGAAATAGGATACTTATTACCCCGGAAAACGCAGGCTAGACTACGGGTAGAGCACTAGTTCTTTCATGAACAAGAGCATAACAGCAAGGGCAGAAAATATGGGAATAAACAAATTGTAAGCCCTTTAAATATTTTCCAACAAATATTTTATCTAACACCACTCCGTTAACTCGGTAACTTGTAAAATTTCCCTAACAAAATTTTCTAAGAGCTCTCGAAAACTTAGAGTTATTTAAATAATATACGATGAAAAATGGTGCGCTTGGGTCACGCCGTAACGAAAATTAAAACCATCTCGAGCATTCGAAGAAGTCCAATAAACTATTTCAATTAAATTTCAGTGAAGTCCGGTACTTCTCCTTACAAGTGTCGTGAGGAGTTTCAGAACAAAATGTTGAAAGATTGTGAGTGTGGTACAAGTTTAAAGAGGTTATCACTCACAGTTATCACTTGTAGGTATATTAATGTCCCTATTATGTTAGACAATTGAATTGAGAGACCCTTTGAATTCTGAGCGTAAACAAAGTTTTGTAAATTTCACACAATATACAAGTATCTAGTGCAAATGAAATAAGTAGATATTCTGTACTTGATTTACAAAGGGCGTAAATAAATATACTTTGCGAAATGAGAAAAAAGTTAAGTGATGTTGTCTCGTAGCATCCCAGCGTTTTCCGTGTTACCTCGACATTACTGATCTAAGTTAAATAAAACGCAGTCGTTAAGCCTTATCGAAGAACTTGAACAGACATTATACTTATTATGTTTTCCCTCATACCTATAACTACAACACATTGGTTGAAGCATCATATCATATTGAAGAATTCATGAATTCTACAACTAAGAGAGACTTGTACCCTGTAGTACGATGCTAAAGGCTAGAAGAAGATAAACTGTGTTTTATCTTTACTCGCAATCTGATCATAACTTCGACCACGGGCATAAGATGCGCGAATCGTGCTCAAAATTTGACGCACGTTCTAAGTGTTATTTTGTTCCAGTTTCTCGCCATAATTCTATGTTAGTGTCAACAGGAATAAAGTGCATTAAGATGGGACTACCGAGACTGAATTCTAACTATATAAAAAGACGAAGCGTCTACTAATATTATAGCAATGAATATGTCTTTTATAGCTATATTTATTTTTTATCGTAGGTATATAACTATCAAATAGGTAAACATGCCCTATGGCTATTTAGCAGTTGTAGCAAATTGCGAGTTAATTAAAAATATTTATTTATTTTATTTACTATTTATTTATAATATTTAATATATATATTTTATTTATATTTTATTTAATATTTATTTATAATATTTATTTACTTTATTTTATCATTTCCGTGTGGTAAATCATTGTTGACAATTTAAAGTCAATCCATCAACTAATTCGACCGTTGCGGCGACATATTATATCCGAAAATTGAATTTAATAATGGATGTCTTACACGATCATGTATACTTGATCAAGTCTACAGTTTGACTTGTCAGCAGTTTGACTTGAAGCGCCATTCAGTGTACATGAGATAACTATATAGTTATCTCATGTAGTTATGTCATGGCCATAATTATGGCCAGATAGGTCACAGTGGCCATACACGATCAAGTATACTGAATGCCGCGTCAAGTCCGCTTCATGCTTGATCAAGTACACATGTTCGAGTATGGCCTCCATAAGAGATGTAAGTAGGAGTTAAAATTTACGGTTCAACTAAACTTTTAATGCTCACACTACAAGTAATGTTCACTAAAGCTGAACAATAAAAATATATTAAAACATTTATTAAGAGCTGTGGATTTTGTTAATAATAAATAAATAAATCTGCGGTAACCATTGAAGTAATATTACTAGCGTATAGAATCGACACCGCGAACACCATGTATGTCCCAATGCATTGTCGCTACGTGGCTTCAATCTTCAATGGATTCGTTCGATTTTGAAAGGAGAACGGGGGCTCAATTTTGAAAATGGAACCTCCCGGGCGGGACACACATTTTGTTCGAGATGTCTGTTCTATGAAATTATACTTCAATGGCGGTAACTGCCGATATACCAACATCCTACATCTTGTACGGAACAAAAGCGTTGAATCTTTATTATCGGTTAAATTAATGAGGGTAACCGGTCGAAATCCGAATGGATTCCATCTTTACAGTAAAATTTATTACCGCATTTATTTTAAGGGTAAATTCTATTAGTCCACAAAAGTCTGATATGCCTTGTTCCTATTACTTGACCGATTGCAGGCTATTTAAAAATACTGTCAGTATATATTTTAAGAACTATACGTAGGTATGTAGGTGTGTTGGGTGGCGAAGAACTCCTTAACACTAGGTATAGGAAGGATTATCCTTATTCGTCTAATTACTCAGTAAGATAAACCAGAAGCCACTTGCTAGTAATTTAATTTAACAGTTTTGTGAGTACAATATTCTGAATATTGAGAAACTATTTCATAGTATAGTTACCGCTTTCGCCAAGCTTTGGGAACCCAACACATATTCTTTTATGACCTGATTAAAATAAAACAACCAATTAAATGTTACCCCACCCTAACCTTACTATAAAAGATAAGTAAAAACCACATCAAAATCAGTCGAGCCGTTTCTGCCATAAGCGGTGACAAACGCACAGAAACAGGCTAAAGTTCTTAAAATCATTGTTATAGAAGTTTATCTCCAATAACTCATGTCCAAATATAAACCAGTACAGACCGGTATAGATTCGTTATTTTAGGGCACAGAAATGTATTATTTCTCAGGATGCGTGTTGTAAATAAATAGTGTATCCATAGTTAACTGTTGGGGCAATATTTCCACCGACTGTTGGCACCGATCCATCATTGCTGCTGACATATTTCGTGAATAATGGCACCTGAGACTTCGCCTCGCTAAATTATTAAGCCCTTTTAAATGAATTTATTCATCAACTAAGACCCTCGTTACAATATACTGTTTACTATGTACTTGGGCATAACATAATAATTACAATAAACATATTATATGTTCAATGTTGAAATTAAATAAATAACAGGTAACTTAATTTTTAGAAAACAATCATGGTGTAAAAACTGGTAGGTAACACTACAATGAAACGGTTTGCGAATTTTTGCGTTATAATTTTCTTCGATACAAACCCAAGTTAAGCAGTGGAACCGTAATACTCAATGAAAATATGTTACGCCTATGTACCACTTGCTTGTACATAAGCTATAATTGTGTGGAAATGAAATGGTGATGAAATAAAAGGATAGGGAGACGCACTTGGTGGTCTTCCGATGGTAGCTTCGTAGCACGTGGTAACGTCGTTTTCACTCGAGCTAAATATTAATTTTATCACACATAAATACAGCAGTTTATGAGCACAGATCACTTGAACTAATAGGTTTTCTAAGCGGTTATATGCATTGAGTTGCAAACGTATCGAAAGCAAGTGCGATGCGGAGTCTTTACGACGACCAAATACGAGTTCGAATTTGTCGAAGATATTTTAAGAAAATCTATTTCAGATCCCACTAAAGGTTTTGCATGTTTGTTTGTTTGTGTATCCCTGCAATTGTTCCTGCTAATCTTATAAACAGCATAACGGATTTCGATGCGATTTTCACTGATTTATATAATAACACGCATAAGCTTCATTCACAAATAAAAACAAATTATAACGCTGTATAATATAAGCATACCATAAAGTTATTGACAATTGAATAATTTTTATAGTATATCAAAGAGTAATCAACTAGACATTCACAACATTTTTTTGTTTTTTTTTTCAACAATAACCGCGATAACATTTTTACATCTTCAACATTTACACAACATAAATATTAAACCAGGACACAATAATGTAATCTACGTTAAAGGAAAGCGAAAACTTATCCACAACTGGTACACACTCCAACTTCCCAAGTACATTGTCCCGAGTTTGTGTATGCGTGAATGAAGTTTCTTGCGATGTATCGCATTTGGTATTCGAATCTACGAAGTATCTGAATGACTACAAATATATCATCAGATCATGTTTATAACAAATTTTCGTTTCTTTAAAACTACAGTATTTATGCTAAGCGAATATTTTTGTATTTTCTATGAAGTGACAATGTATATTTTATAATAATTTAAACAATGATCTTAGAAAAAAGAGGTCTATAAAATATTTTCTAAATCTCATTCAAGATTGGGTTTCAATATTGGATTAAATTTGTAGACTGTGCCTCTTATCAGGATAAAAGCTAGGTCGCTTTAGTATGTATCCCGATATTTGTCCTATTTGTACCAGCAACACAGCACCAACTGGCCGGCGGCAATATAATTTCAAAGGGACGAGAATCGATAAGGTAGTATTTTGAATTAACAAATATTAACGCTAATTCACTTCACAAATACTACAAGTACCAATTATTTTTTTTCGAATGGGTACATGCTATTGGCGCTTACAGCTTCACGCGGACAGATCTTGTCACCTGTATATGACTTATAGGACTATGGGTTCATATCAGTATTATGCCGTTAGATTCATTTGCAACAAAATAACAAATTTAACCCACTCAAGTGGATTCACTGAATGATTTAACGACTAGTAACCCTAGCAGACTAAACAGACGTAAAAGTTACGAGCGAAGTGCACTTGGTACAGATAGCTTCTCGTGTCTAGGGAAAATTTTGTAACCGCAAGAAGAAAGTGGATTAACCTGGATGATACATAGCCCAGCAACTTACAAGAACTAGCATCATTGCTTCGTCTATTGCTCGTCTAAGTGCACCTTAATCAAAAGGAAGGGTTCCCTTGAACGACGAAGCCAAGAACCTATCACCGTCCCAAAGTTTTGTTTATTTAACACAAGCCAGGACGCATAAAGCGCATCTTCCCAGACTCGCAAGTCAGGCTGCATAGAGCCAGCGAAAACACTTTGATGCAAGTTTAATGACGCTGCATTCGGTGCAGTTTTGTTGCGATTTTAACATTTTCAGTGCAAAGTGCACCGGAACGGTAATGCTGTGCATTTGAATATACTTCTGGATATCATAATGACTCCCGTCAATGTATGCTGAATGCGTGATGAATGAAAAGTTGTTGTGAATGTTGCTTGTACGGCTTTAAAAAGGTTTTATTCATATCCGACTGTAGTTACGTAGTTAATTACGGCTCTTCTAGTTAATTACTGAAGAAAATTGCATAAAAAATAAAATTACTTCAAAATGATGTAGGATTTTTATAGTTAGTGCCAGCGGTATTATTACCTGATGGGCCACGTGATGGTAAGTGGTAAGTAGTTACTGCAGCATACCTGTAGCACCAGCATATGGTATGGTAGCAACGCGCTGTCGTCTATTAAGGGTTTTCAGAACACGTTGTTCAGACATAAGTCGAGTTTTTGATAGTTATTTTACTTACGATGGGTCAATGACGGTTAGAAACGAGGATCAAGTTGATACTTGAACTATGTAAAAAAAACTTTTTGTAAGGAAGTCAATCTTCCCTCTTCATGGTAAACTCTGATGAACAACGATTGAGAGTACCATGCGAGAAAAGATCCCTCTTATTGAAGGTCACTGATTACTGTGCCACCCTAGTTGGATCCCCACGGCGGTCCTTATAACTACCAAGCTACTACCTTCCTTTTCAAAACCACCCGTGATTTTTTTTACGGTTGTCAGTCGTATTGCCTGATATTGTATTGTGGGACTATATTTTTGGCGTACCTACTGATGTTAATGGCTGGCATTGCCTGGTTTGTCGAATATTTACTTATAATACTATTATTTAAAAAAGCAATCGATATTTTAAGGGTCATGGACTTCCATTCTCGAATAAGCCAACTTTGCAAATACTTTGCTTTAGAAACTACATTTCAATGTGATAACTAAGCTAATACTCAATGTGTTCAATAGTGAAATACATATATCTAGAACACCGTTTCAGCGATTAGTTGCGGCTACAAACAGGATGGTACAAAACCACTGCTACGCGTCGCGGCGTCGAGCCAATACAACATTTACACAACACGATTACGATTTTGTTTAGGTACTTGGCTCCAAGTTCCAACCCATTAAGGGCCCGCTACTGAGCACGGGTCTCTCCTCTAGTGGATGCCTATAGAATACTCCACCACGCTCTCCTTCATTGCGGATTGGAGGACGGACATCCTACTATACATATATTTCCTTACTTAATTTGGTTAATATTGGTAAACCACTACTGAGAACAGAAATCATATTGATGCCTAATTTGTTACTTATTTTTTTTATGGAACTGTTTTGTTTGAGACTACAAACTAGCTGTTGTCAATTTGTCACATGTCTCAGCAAATGAACATATCGTGAGAAAACTTGCGTAGCTGAGAGTTTTTCCATAATGCTGTCAATTCTGTGTCTATTTCAGTGGCAATTCCCACTCGACCAGCGTGGTTATGTCATGTTGCCCTCGGATTTGTGAGAGACTACTCACACCCAGTACACAGTTATAGTTCACAACTACCTAACTTTACTAAATTAAGGGCTACATGAAGAACTTGACGAATATTAACGAAAAAACGTGTCGTGATCGGACATTGTGAAGATTTACCTGCTAACAAGGCAACTAAGCGTAGTCAAAGTGAAATCCCGCAAGCACTGTAAGTTAGCAAACCACAAATGGTATTAGCAAGCCAAAATTAAATCGACAGCTCAACTACGAGTAGAGATGTAGTTAGAGTAATTTCTCGCCAATTCATAGATACTAAAGAAATCACTCACTTATTCAGAAAATGAGCATTCTGTCTTATTTTATTATGATCTAATATAACAGAAGTCAAACACCTATTACAATTTATCCATTAAGCTAAATTCGCTAATACACCATCTCTTTGGGACAAACTTACTCATAAAGCGTTCTGTATACATTAAAGTCGAGATTTAAACGCTTATTAAAAGCGAAGCAACGTTCTATCGAACAATCAAAGAGTAAACACACCGTCAACACGTCCTAAGCACGCTGCAAGTCGAAGTTGGCGTCAACAAATGCCTAATTTAGCATTCACGCCGCGATTTAGGGTAAGGACAAACGAGCATATTTTTTTGAGCTGTCAGACGCGAAAATGAAGCACGTGCATTAGGTTTCATACTAAAGTTACGTCTGTACCACAAGACAACGCAAAATGAGTTTTGAATTTAGTATGAAACCGACTCATTTCACACGACGCACAGCTCAAAAAATACGATCGTTTGTCCTCACCCTTACTTGATACAAAAGAGACGCATTCGATCAAACGCGCGCCAAACGTCTATTGCCACTCGTAAATGTTGTTTATGTGACGTGAAAGGGTAGAAAGGTCGTAAAGTCGAAGTGAGTTGTCTGTTAAAGATATTAGCTTTGACAATGAAATGTTTGGTGTCGTATTGGTGGATCGCGTGTTTTAAGTAATTTAGTACGTATGTAAGGTGATTGAATAGTTCAACTATATTGTTTTGTTGTTAAAGTTTAAAGGTATAAGAAAGAAGATGCAATTATAAAGAGAACTTATCTATTAAGTATAAGTATTACAAGGTCATTGATCGTACCTAATACGATTTTCTATACTTGACTAGTATAAGTGATAACTTTTTAATTGTTTAAACAATAAGCTTAAGATACCAAAAACTGCTCACTTTCTGAAAATTGTATTTACCTACTGAAAATCAGCGTTGAGCCGAGTCTCAAGTCTCTGTCTTCTTTAATTTCAGTTATATTGTAGTGTCACAGGCATAGGTCTCAAAAGCTATGTCGAGGTCTTCCTTTCCGAATACTCAAAGCAAGTAAAAGCAAGCAAGCATAAGTAAACAAGTTAGCAAGTATAACTTAGCAGTAAGTAATTTTAAAGAAGTGATTGTACAAGTCTGTGTAGCTTAAATGATTAACTTAATTGTAATACTGATAAAAAAAATTCGAAATAACCAAGGAGGTTTTCAGAGGAATTCGGGGTAAGAGATGTTATTATCAGAAGGGAAAGAACATAATCAAATTCTTTCACAACGTTATTTTGATCCTAAAAATAAACCTAATTTATACATTGTACATATACATTGTACTTATACATTCTATTCTATTCTATTGTACATGTACAAAAATATAAGAAGACTTACTAATAATAATTATAACTAAAGACATAATAACAATACAGTGTCAAGTACTTAGGACCATTATACCTACAAATTTAATTGCGTTACGAACATTCCGTTGAAATCTTTCCACAAATGTGAGCAGAGAGAAAATTATCTTCACCCAAATTGTGTTTATTTCACATCAAAACGCTGTTACACCGTTTCATGAAGCGAGCTATTTGTTTTCATCCCTACAAATTATTACCCGCAAAACATTATGTTTCATTGTGCCCTCATTAAAATTCATCAAGCGATGGCGCCATCTGTAAAGAGGCGCTACCTAGCGACAAACTTTGTCACATAAAAAAATTACAGGAATTTTACATGTATTAAGGTCACTGAATACCTATCGATGCGACAATGAGTGAATACTTTCGTAGACAATGGAAATTCAACTCTTGTTCTTAAGATTATGGTTGTGTTTAGAATAAACAGATCTTTGTAATTGTTCAGCTTTAGTTATTTGTCATGCAAAAATAAGGGGGTGTTTCTGTGATGTTATTACGACGCTGTCGCGATACTTGTTCATATGCCGTATAAAATAACTACAATATAAAGCGTTAAATATAAATCACGCTGAAACTCTTGGCTTTAATCATTAATGACTGCACGGCAGGGTTCCTCATGACTTACGAGTCCTAGATCATTGTGCCCTATGCTTCCACCAAGCGGTTTAGTGGAAGTGAAGATGTTTTGTTGTACCAATCCATACAATGAAGGCATACAAACAGATCATATACAGAATTAGAAAATAGAATAGATTTTATCTAGTTGTGTATCCCCCTGGGAAAATGTTGGAGTTTATATGTTTGTGATTTCGTTTCGTTAAACCAGATTTCCGAGGGAGAAGCCTTGGGCGGATACAAATAAATATATCGCTAGTGATTATTAAAACACTACTCACGTTTATACTGCTAGGTCTTCGCACATTAACTTGACATCTAAAGGACACCAAATAGACTCATAGGAATTGAAATATGAACATTAGGTGGTAAGGTATCGTGTTCTTTACGGTTCAATGTGCACTATAAATAACGTTTTGACTTTACATTAGTAATGCTACATATACAGACCGTACATTGTACTTCCTAATTCCTTTGCAACTGTAGTGGTATGCCTAATGCTATAATAATTATGTATCGTCTTCATTTGATATATGCTATTATTTCTAACTCAATAAACCAGTCTAGTAACAACCTTCGTGCCTTTTACTCGCCTCCTCTTACACATACACTACACAACAGAACCATATTTGCTATGTTAACTGAGACTGATGCTCTACGTTAAGTTTTTATTGGGATCAAGGATTTTATACGGTTTTTAAACTAAAGCTAAAGAAAAAAAAAATGTAATACCTAGATTAAAATTGAGTTCTAGATTATATATTAGTTTTCTTTTACGATAAAAGTAATTAAGGTGTTTCTTTGGAGGCCAAATTAGCAGCTTACCTGGAACAAGAAAAATATGCAAATTAAGATTAATACGAAAATCGCGTTCTAATATAAAACCATCTGAGAAATTAGAAAATGTTCGTACAAAATTCAATCTAACTTTTTGTAATTATTAGCAATTTAAATGTACCGAGAAATTGCCTTCGAACTGATCGTCAAAAACAATTTGATCGTCAAACTTCGTCGAATAGCCTGGAGGGATGACAGGAGAAATCTATTTTGTGGCTAAATTTGACTTGACGTGAATAATTTTTCAGCTTTTGACATAGTATCTAACGTATGTAGTTTTACGCCTACTTATATTCTACATACGTCATACAGATATATGGTGAAGAATTTATTACCTAGTTACTTTTTATGTAGCAGGCCGACTGACGAGGTGATGATCCACACGATTGCATTCATAGGTGGTTAAGAGGTTTAGCTAGTTGTACTGCTTTGGGTTAGCATTTAAGCACCCTTTTAAAACAGACTACTTATTGGTACAAAGTTACCTATTACGTACATATTTTCCATTACAATGATTTTCCATATTTATCCTGGCAACAATTCAACAGAAATCACACGGGTCGGGCACACCTGAGCGCTCGCCAAACATTCAGTAAGATGATATAGTTCGATAATATACCTATACACGAGTAACTACACATTCCAGAGCTGTGTGATTACCGTTATGATTTATAGGTGCTTTGATACTGACCAGCTATTGCAGTTAATAATAACTCATTACTCTATTACGAGTAGAAGGTACGTTGCAGGTATTTAATATACAACAATACTCGGTAGCAGTCATAGCTCACAGTCTAATACTAAGAATATGCTCGTGATCTATGTTAACTCCATGAGACCAGAGTTTAGCCCAAGGAATACAGAGACAAGAGGGTTTAGCGTCATCGAAAACTGTCTGTCTGTGCCCTGTAGAAAACCGAGAGGCTGGCTACTCGTAGAGTAGCCCAGGCGCAGGCCTGTGCTCGAGGCTTTGCAGATTGGTCAACCAAAAATAACCAAATTAGTGACCCAACCAATGAGCCTCTTCATACTGCTCTCCATCGAATCCAAGGTAGATAGGTGACATTTGGCTGCACCTGCCCAGATGTGAGACAGATGTGACACACGGCGGAACCTGAGCTTTGTGCGCCACACCTTTCAATCAAGGAGGATTGTAGTGAAATTGTAATTTATATTTTAAAAATCCCACTCCCAGTATGATTTTAATATCTCGAAGAAATATCTGGTCAGGATTACCAGAGCTAGTAGTGTAGAAATATTTAGGTTTTGAAAATTCTCTCAATCCATAACATTACAATAATTTATAATTAACAGTCATCTTTCCAATTACCGACAATACCGACCGTGCCCGAAGTTGCCTAACACCGTCGATCACTTACGATACATCACAAGCCTTTGGATTTAAAACACTTATTTTTGCACAATAAATTCGGATAAAACTAGTCCAACAAAGAGGAAGAGAGACAAAGGTATACGAGAGTTTTCGCTTTTGTAACGGATGAACGGAACTATAGAAATACTACAAAGTTCATTCCTGCAGAATTTTCTACCCAGAATGTATATACGACTACGACTGTAGAACCCTAAAAGTACAACAAATACGATCCACATTCAACGTTGGTCCGTACAGAGTGTTGTACGAAGAATGTGCAATATAGAGAGCTGACTAATTGTAACGTCGGTTGCACGCTTTAGTCCACATTAAAGAGTAAATTACACAGCACAAATAAATTGCCTGGAAGAAAGTAAAAGATCAGTTCTTTAACCACGATGCAGAGTAGGAATCTCTCATCAAAAAACTGGTTGTATATTATAAACAACTATGTAATGTACACGCGACATATGCTACAACACTAAAAAAAGAAATACAATACATAAATTCGGCAAAAAATTTCAAGGGAAAATCTCGAAAATCAAGTACATGGATGGAATGAATGTGCCCATTATTTTAGTGGTCTCAAACTATCTTCGCATTATTGCCTTTCAAATGAAACCAGTTTGTGGCACATCGGTCGGATGGTTTCAACGCCTAAACCGTACACATTTTTAAACGCTTTTATTTAGCTTCACTTCGGAGCATCAAATCTTGTAACGTTAATTTGAATGACTTCCCTTTAATGAAAATTGATGAAATTTGGCAGACATGTGTATTTCCGATGACAATACACGAAAATCATATTTTAAACTAATTTTCATTGTTTATTTGTTGTTAAATTAAAAAAAACGATTTTCAGACTTTAGACGCATAATTCTCTATGTTCTATTTTACGTAGAGACTTGAAATTTTCACAACTTGTAGCTAATTTTATAAACTAAACATTATTGAAATAAAAGCGTTTAAAAAAAAAAAATTTTTTCATTTGACTTATTTTGTTTTATAATTTTATTTATAGATTTATGCAAATATCATCTACAAGCTTACTTCTAGTGATACGTGATGGTAGATTTAACTTTTAAATAAACTTTATCTTGTAAATTAAATTATTAGTCCCAGTTATTTTCGACAACACGCTTTTATTACTCAATGAAAATTATGTTATTTAAACTTAATTTTATTTCTTCGTAAGCCGTAAAGATTTCTAATCTTGAATTTAGTAAATACTTAAGGGATTCTATTATAAATGGGTTGCGAGACAGTCTTATTTTCTTTGAAAGCGAATCGGTTCCTTGCCTTTTCATTTTACTCACTAGACGTAAAAACCCAAGGATTACAGAAACTTCAACGTAAGCATGAAAGGGCACAGCTCCCTAAGGCCATACTGAGCTTATATCGGTTTAGACTTTTAATCATGAAATAACCAAAATAAATACGATATACACGGCTACTAGTATAGAGTATTAAGTGGATCATACTCGTTTTCAAAAACGATGCTTGCCTTAGTAAGGAAGCAACACGATGCAAATAACACTATTTCTCAGTGTTTTATGTCGCGCGTTCTGTTTCACAGTCAACACTTAAATATTACTTGGCTGGATGGACGCATAGTGCTGCATACAGCCCTGTTATTGGTCAATTTAATGCGGAAAACTTCACTCAAGTTATTTGACAAAGGCAAAAGACAAATATTGCATTATAAGTAATCGATCCTTACTTTCTATTTTTTTATAAATCAAACCAAACCCATTCATTTAGCAGTAACTACTTTATCGATTTTGACAAACGCATATCCATCGCGCATTGTGGATTTCACTCAAGTATTGTGTATGAAATGGTTTTAATGACATTATAAACTCACAACCACTGTGAGACCTCATAGTGTTGTTTCTGAATAGGGGCGTTAGCGAGTTATTCAGTATCGACTTTTAGTACGTGATTTGTGTCAAGTACATTCAGTACTGTTTGTGGGGAAACTACTATGTCTGTCACGTAACGCAACTATATTAATTCTATATCTTGGATACCGTTAGTATTTTCATATTTATTTTGTTATAATTCGCACCCCTAGATGAAAACCCCACTAAATCAAAAAATATGCGTTTTGAGTTAGTGGTGTTTTCGAATTGCTGACTCGAATACCTACACGGAGATATAACTCACGTAACGATACCTTAAACCGTTGTCGAAAAATGGCACGAAGTGCTGCTTTACTTGAATGAACTTACCCCAAACGGCGCGAACACTACTCCACCATTTTTAGTTGTCTCCCGGTCGACGCAGGTGGAGTACGATTGCATAGTGGGATATTTTAAGTTGCAGGAGTTTACGTGAAATTTGATTAGGTAAGTTTCATGTTTATTTTGAGATGATTGGGTTTTGCTGAAATTTCACTGATAATAATAATAGTTTTTTCGATTTTTAGGGGTTTAGATGAGATTATATTGCAATATTTTTTTTGATATTTTGATTTACTCAGATTTACATGAAATTAAACCTAAATTTCGATTTAACGTAGTTTTGTTGAATTTTAATTCTAACTTCGTTTATTTTTGTCTGTTTAGTGATATATGTACTTTTAATAGAGAAATAGGTTGTTAATGACATTTTTAATTGATTTTATTATTCGTTATAAAGTTATGAAAAACAATACGTGATATTTTTGGATTTTTCGAGTTGGTTGACTTTACTTGATTTATTATTGAATATGAACATTGTTTATTTTTAGGACAATAAAAGGCCGTGAAAAACTCATGTTAGAATTGATAAACGCATAAAAAGAGAACCCTTACCACTAAGAACTCTGTCATCATCTGGTAAGGATATGCTCAATATAGTAAAGGAGCCTGAGTTGCCAGTTGAAGGAGCTTCACCACCCAGCATTTTAGAATCTTCATTATTTCTAGATGAGCAGTAACATTCTAAGTAATATTAGTTCAGTAGCTGTACATTTTAGGATTTTGTAATGACAGTTAAGGAAATAAGAATTTTTTTAAAGTATAAAAGAGATACTTTTTTAAAGTACATTTATGTGATTATTTAAAAACGAATAATTAATATTTATTTATGATAAGTCGTGTACGATCTCAGTTTGTTTTATAGGACATAATATTTTTATAACACTAAGTACAAACGAATTTTTGCTGTAATAAAATTATAACAACTTTTTGCATAAACAATTGTTTTATTTTTACTATTTAACCATTCTAGTGCATAATACACTTACATAAAAATAAAAACTAAAGCTAGTGTTCCTAAGCTTACCAGGTTGTGCATAGCAAAACCCTCAAAAATAGTTTTATCTTATTTCTGAGGTGAAAAGTAATGTACCTATCTCATTTTTATTTCAGATAAAGTAAAGTAACTCTACTTAGTGCATAAAAAAGTAGCTTACTCCTGCTGCAAAAGTAGAGTAACTAAAAAATCTCGATTTTCTTAGGATTTTAACAGCCAATATATAAATAAAATAATTCAAAAAGCATTATAAAATGGTACCTTTATGTATATGTTATTAGATTTTTGATATCTTTCCTAACTATTCTAAAATCAGTTTTTCGGTGTTTCTGAAAAATTAAGTTTTTTGATTTACCGGAGTAGACCGATCAATCGAGCATGACGGATAGGTGTTTTATCAAATAAATGCCAACCACGATATCTCAGAATAATGGTCTTCGTTATGATGTTTAGAAATAACGTATCTAAATTCCAATAGCTAGTTTTTTCTTTTTTTTTTTTATGAGCTGCTCAAGGACCGAAAAACTTGTTTTTGCTTCTATGAAATTTCCCTTACATTTTATAAAGAAATGTCTTATACAAAAGTTGTAGGCATTTTAAATATCTACAAAATGAGGCCTGTTGCGTTAAAATTCATTTCGGATTTTTTTTATAAATTACAAAAAACAGTTCAAAATCGCTGTTTTTTGTTTGATTGTTTAAACAAACAGTTTGTAATGTAGACATCTGAAAATGTTATGGACTATTGTTTATGACGTATAGTATATGTAGTTTTTTTTTTGAATTTTTTGGTTGCATATTTTTAGCAAAAATCCATTTGTTTATTAAAAAATCACTTTTTTGCAAATTAATTTCTACAACTTTTGCAAGTCGTTGAATGTTCTACCTGGGCTCATTTTCTTTCTTAAGAGTTGTACTTTCAGTTTGGTTTTATGGCTTATTGATTCTTCCAACAGGGACCTCGCAAAATTGATTGCAAAAAAGTGCTTACCTGCAAAATGGAATAACTCAACAAATATTAAGCGAATCGTTTCGAAACTTTTTTCATTATAAAGGCACAAATTTAAAAAAAAAAGAGTGTTCTACAACCAATAGGAGCCAAGAATTTTTTTTTTTTTTTAAATTTCCTGTCGCTGCATTTTACAACCTATGGGGCTGAAATTTTCAGAGAATACAGTTTAATAGTTAAATTTTCAGTAAAAAAATATTTCGTATTGTTTTAGTGATATATTTTGTAGTAAAAGCAATGTTTATGACAACGACAATTCAGTCGGTAGGGTAGAGATAACTGGCATCAGATGCTACGAGAAATGAGCACGGACGTTTCAAATCGTGCGAGCTGGAAAAAATGTTGATATCTCGGGTTCCCGTGGTCACACAAAAAGTTATAACCAATCGATTTGGGGTAGCTCGACGAGATAAAATCAGATAACGTATTTGTTTTTATCGCAAATGACGTTTGAACGCCTTAATTGTTATTTGTTGAGTTATTCCATTTTGCAGGTAAGCACTTTTTTGCAATCAATTTTGCGAGGTCCCTGTTGGAAGAATCAATAAGCCATAAAACCAAACTGAAAGTACAACTCTTAAGAAAGAAAATGAGCCCAGGTAGAACATTCAACGACTTGCAAAAGTTGTAGAAATTAATTTGCAAAAAAGTGATTTTTTAATAAACAAATGGATTTTTGCTAAAAATATGCAACCAAAAAATTAAAAAAAAAAACTACATATACTATACGTCATAAACAATAGTCCATAACATTTTCAGATGTCTACATTACAAACTGTTTGTTTAAACAATCAAACAAAAAACAGCGATTTTGAACTGTTTTTTGTAATTTATAAAAAAAATACGAAATGAATTTTAACGCAACAGGCCTCATTTGTAGATATTTAAAATGCCTACAACTTTTGTATAAGACATTTCTTTATAAAATGTAAGGGAAATTTCATAGAAGCAAAAACAAGTTTTTCGGCCCTTGAGCAGCTCATAAAAAAAAAAAAAAGAAAAAACTAGCTATTGGAATTTAGATACGTTATTTCTAAACATCATAACGAAGACCATTATTCTGAGATATCATGGTTGGCATTTATTTGATGCGAAACCCCCCTATTAATTGGTCTAGAGTCTTCATCTAGGGGTGCGAATATATTCATATGAGACATATTTATGAGAAGCAGCAGTAAGTTCTGTATTGATTTAGTTGAGTTTATGAGTATTTGTAACCATTTACCCGGAATATTAACGGATTTAAAGTCTCTATTTGTTCATAGGTATGGTGCTGAAATACTGCAAGTACTTTTAATTTTTTTAATTTGAGTATTTGAATTTGTTTAATATTGTATAATAAAGGTTATAAGTAGTTACTTTTAAGCTACAAACTTGTTAGAATAATGATCTCCTTCATGTAAGCTCAAAGGTTGTTTCTCGAAGGTGATCCTACTTAAATAGTGAAGATCTGATGAGTGTTACTGTATTTAAAGAGGAATCAACGGATGGGAATAACTCAAAATTACGCCCATATAACAAACCACTTCTTGTTTCCGTAAAAAACATTTCTCCATAATCTGATAGGTAAACTACAGCTATGGAAGCGCCAACTACATATCAATACCCAAACGAAATTATTCCGCACTCCATCTAAGTTCGATAACAAATTTCAACAAGGTGACTAGTGAAAAATTTCCTCACATGCCAGTAACATGCAATCATCCCTCATCTTTTAATCCCCGTCAAAAACCACACGAAAGCATTTTTTCACGCGAGCAGACGACTTTACGAAATGAAGATAGATCGACAAGGGTATTAGGTAATATATACATAAACAATACCTAGTCTATCTATCAATATATATAAAATACGAAACATGTTTGTACAGATGTCATTTATACGAGTATACCATCCAACTGATATGCCTCAAAATGGTTTCATTTGTAAGGCAATAATCCGAAAGTGGTTTGAGACCACAATGCATTAGGCCCGTTCATTCAATTTATAAAGTTGATTTTCCACTTTTCCCTTACAACAAGTTGAAGATACTAGTAAAGATGGCGCATAAATAGACTGTCAACACAAAAATACTGATCTGTCAGTATCATCAGAATTTTTTTTGCGTAGTGGAACACGCTGGGTATCCACTAGTACGCTATAAAAGGAAATGTAAATACTTTATATTTAGTGGGCACTTCAGTCTTTAAAAAAATATTCGACATGGAATAGGAGTAGGTATCATTTCGAAATTACTTAATGTGTAATTTTTTTTTAATTTGCTGCGTCTTGCTAGACTTATAGCCGTATTGGGAAGGCTTACTACTAACCCCAATCCCACATTATAAGGATTTAAGAGGTCATAGAGCAATACTACTTCAGTGTAAAATGATACAGGAATTACAACCTAAGTGTTGGCAAATTCTATGCTGTCCGAGGATCTAAATCATGGCTAACGTTTGACTATCTGACGATAAAAGCCGGGACTGACGACTTAGCATAATCACTGAATTGTGCCACAAACGGTAACCCATCTACCTACATATCAACCGCGTCCGCAGTTTCTTCACTGACTTGATCATTAGTTAGGTTCGAGATAAGTCTTCGACATTGACCTAACCGTTACGCGGTGACCAAAAAGCTAACAGCGATATCGCAAACATATTCGCCCCACGTTTCTCCTGTAAATAATGCTGTACCCGCTTCATTCTGTGTTGCATTCAAATATTTATTTTGGTACGTATAAATATGTCTGTATGGTAAATATTTACGCGTCACCGTCCGGGTCGCGTATTATGAGTGTTCGGGGTATAATAATAATTTATCGCTTCGGTCCAAGAAGGATATCCGCGGCCGAACGTTGCCAGTAGGTACTATGCATTGTGTATTTAGACCACAATATGTGGACTCTGAGTGCGTTTGCATTTAATTGTAGTTTTGGACTTCCATGTTCTACTATAAGAACTGCCGTTGAGATCATTAAGTATCATTATAATAACAAAAGATAATAATACAAAAGTATTTACTATTCTGAGCGGAACTGGTTGCAGAGCTGGTCATTTCCATGCGTCTTTGTCATTTAAATACTCGTCTACACTATAATATCCCTTGCCTAACAATTGTGTCTTTACACGTTTTTTGAAAACCTAAAAAACCCAAAAAATCTACCCGTCGCGTCGATTGGACTTAACACTTATTTCCCTTTTAGCAGAGCGTGAAAATACCGATAACTATTCGAACGGAATTCAGGTCATTCAGTTCTCTTATTTCCTAATTCAAAATGTCGATTTCGGAAACAATTCGAAAATGTATTCTCTTCTTTGCACACGAATCGTATCTAAAGCTTACAATAAACGTTCAAGACAAACAAACTTGCCAAAAAAGACAATACCCTTAAACACGGGGCGGATTTCCGCTATTTTAAATTCAACTCACACCAAACGATTCGGAGGAGCGATAAAAAATCGCGCGACTGCAATCACCCTAACTACAGACGTTAAGGTGTTACGGCGAAGCTCAAAGACGGTAGTCGCACAGTGAATGGCGTTCTTTACATTCGGACTGGCTTTGATGTTCTCTCAGTATTGTATAAAAAGGAATATTACTTGCGTCTTACGGGAGATTGTGTTTTCGCCAATACACTTACTCGCAATGAATGTTTTTACGCCCGTGTTTAAGGACAAATGTTTATTATCCGAGATTATTGCAAATGCTGGTGGTGGACTAAAATATGTTTGAAATTTTCACATCAGGATTTTACTCGGCATTTAAAAGTTAGAGATCTTGGTATGAGTCGCTTGCAATGGAATTGGATCCATTATTATTTTTTATTATAGCCTGAAAGACGAAAATTCAAGACAGGTCGCCTGATTTTCATCTTAATTTTCCGATTCGGTGGCGTAGTAATTTGCTTGTAAAGAACTTATAGTATTCACTTAGTAGCTCTAAGTGGCATAGCTGGCGACATTAATTCACTAAATCATTTCAATGTAAATAACACCTGACACTAAGATATTGACTTCTCAAGGACCCCCTCTGAAAATAAATTAACAAACGCCAAAACGTTTCCAAAGACGCTTTCCTATTTATGAACAGTCGTTACATGTTCGAGTCAATGAAAATAGTCAACTAATTATGAGTTTTAATAGTGTATTCGTAACGTATGTGTGCCAAGTGGAAATCATAAATCACGCTTTAATTTTCGCATAACTGGATAATGGTTGTTATATCGTTTTGTGTACAATGTATCGTATCGATTGTAGCGATCGGCGTATTGGGTTCGTGTCACACTGCTGGCTGTAACTTGTTTCTAAACGTCAGCTTTAACGTCTGGCACATGCGTTGAAATCGTAAAATGAAATATTAAAACTATTTTAATTGTTTTAATCATATGAAGGGTTATTCGTGTATAGGTAATCATAAGCAATAATATCTATCATAATTTATTACATCTATCATAGGGCCAGAAATTTTTATATGTAGGCCAAAATTTATACCTCATCGATAGTCAACTATTGATAAGAGAGTAATGCTGTATGAATTCGATTTGTAACATGAAACCTTACAAATTTATTGCCAAGAGAGGTTCTGGATTTATTCCCTAGCTAAGACTATTATTTATGTGATATTTATGACGTCATACTTGCGTGGGTCTACGTACAGAGAATCGTGACACGAGAGTGAATGTATGACTACTTATTTGTGAGCTTTTAAATTTTATTATTATGTCTGGAAAACCCATTTATCTTGTTTAAGATACGTATCGAATGAATTTCAAGCTGATAAACTAAACGGTTTATAGCTTGTCTCTCACAGTTAATGGTGAATAAAGTCATTTCGACCAAGAAATACATTTCCTGCTACGAACGTTTAGTGCGATAGTCATAAATTATGTGTACATTTGTTTTGAGATTATGACAGTTGAGAGGGAATTTAAACGGATTTTTCTGAAGCTCAAAAGAATATAAAAATGGAATGTTAATGGTATGTAGGTTCATTTGTTATTTTTATACGTTTCATTTTCGCTCGAGTTTGACCTACATTTTTAATCATTTATTTAACATTTACTAAAAATCATGAACAACACCGTTATAACAAGTAAACTTGGTGCATTCCTTTAACGTCATAGATGTTTGAAATTTCTGATTTGACTGTTCCCCGTACAGCTATACGTTTTCGGTTTACATAAACGGTCAATCATTGGCAGAGTTATAAACCAAAATAAAATGATTAATTAATTACAAACACACCGCAAAATACAATGTTAAATGTGTTAACTATATACATAATTTAATAATTATAAAAGGAACCAGAAATACTCTTAACACAGGTGTACCTATAGGTAATTAAATTAATCAGTATAATTGGATTGGATGCATTCGATTGCGTATTTCATTTCATTTTATACGATCGTATGCTGTAGATCCACCGGACCAGATTCGAGTATCACTTAGCGATCCATTATTCATCAATGATGATTAATAATAAATGATTAATGATTGATGTGTTTCAGCCGCGATGGCGCAGTTTACAGCTTACTGAATGCATTCAAATATCACTTTTCATTTGGCCCGTGGGGTAATTATAAATCTGAAATTGTGCAAGTCCAAATTGTATTGTGAGATATGTTCGCCTGTAGGATTATTTGAATCCCAATGATGATAGGATTCTTCTCCCATAGTTTTTGTCATTATCATATTATGTTAGTTTTAATTTATAAGATCCTTGCTGGTTTTCTTTGCTTATCAAATAAAGTCCATCGTCGGATAAAGCAATCTGAGTACTTTTTCGAATATTTTAACAAAAAAGTGGTCCAAAAATCCAATCACAATGCTAAAATCATGCTCGTAAGCCATTAACAATGTTCAATGAAACTGTCTAGAAAATAATGAATGTGATTTTTCTTTAGCATCGGTGATTCGTGCTTAGTACCCAACGAAGATAATTTATTACCACAAATATTAGTCACTTGTTCAACACGAATCGAATAAGCGACAAGCGATGAAGCAAGGTGTACGTAAAATAAACGATCATCCAATGCGATATACGTATAATATATTATTTAAGTTGAGTACAAGTAGGTACAAGTTAAAAAGATGTGCTGAGGAGTTTCTTTACGGCTTTTCTTCTCCTCCATGATAAAGCACCTTTGCGAAAACCTGGTAGATAAAAAATTACGACGTGCATAAGTGTATCAGTGATACCTAGGTATATGGATATTGTAAAATATTTTGACTTTGAGTTTACAGTACTTTGACGCACACAGTAACTTTAATCGTCTTATGTTTGTATATTTTATTGATTAAGATATTTAAAGGACTTATCAAGCTATTTCCAGGTAACTATTTTAACCACATCTGACTTACGTAGAACTGCACTTAGCAACAGTATTCCCATAGCATGCCTCTTTAAGGTATGTAGATGAAACTTCGTTTAAGAAATTTCGGTGCGAAACAGTGTTAAACTTTTATCAACTACATGTCATAGGTTTAAGGCGCGGGCCACACAGAAAAGACGTAAGACGAAGACGGGGCTCGGACCCGTCGCAGACAGGGCGCCGTTAAAACATATAGAAAAGACAAGGAACGGGCGTGACGGTCGGTGCACACTGGGCTTTTCCCGGCCACAGAGTACTTAATCACTACGTTTTAAGAGACCTGCTCTCCGCGTCCTTTCCGCTCCCCCGCTGGCGTCTAAGCAAGCCCGCGTCCTGTCCTTTCTGTATGTTTTCCAATAGAGCGCCGACGAGAAAGCGTCGTGTCGGCGTCCCGTCTTTTCTGTATGTTTTACGTCGCGACGGCTGCATACATTTTGTATGAAAGTAGATTAAACGGGCGCCGCGACTGCGACGGGTCCGTGTCTTGCGTCTTTTCTGTGTGGCCGGCGCCTAACAATTCTTTTACGCTCACTTTATTACTACAGATCCCATCCTCGACCGAAGAATCTTCGAGGCAACTAAATCGTCGAGTGAAACTTTAAAGCCCCATCTTCTAACTTTAAACGCAACTCCACACTAACTCAAGCCCCGCGAAATAGTTCCCATTGTAGGTACACAACTTTCTTTCCTGTACACACAAAGTTTTCCGCCACATTTATGATACATTAACCGCGGCAGCGTAGCCAACTCCTAACAGGGTCGTAATAGTTTATACATATATAATAGAACAAAGCACCTTCTACAGAATGGAGGTAAGAAACCCGTGTAACACGACCAGTTAAGCATGGTCCCGTTTAGCTGACCCGTTATTGGCGATCCTATACTTTTGTCGACGCACGAGAGGGGCGAGGTAGGTCTTCAGGTTTTGGTAAGCACATGTTGTTGAATAACATAATGAACTAATTTGTCTTGGCCGTAATGTGCTTCTCAAATCTGTTGTACGTAGCCAAATGGCCCAATGTGAATACAATAACAAAATATTATACATATTATCTTCGAAAGCGATTTTTGTTGCTTTAGTCAAGTCAATGTACTCATACATTATAGTTAGGTATACAGTATACTTATAATGAAACTATATAGCAGCCGCCGCCGCCGTGGTTCCTAGCCGCTCCATAGCACAGGCTGAGGGTAGTCCTTTTTCGTCAAGTGACATGGTACCTACCCAACTACCCACTAAATATATGTATTATGTCACACATTTGTTAATAACCTTGTACCATGTTATTTTGCATGGCGAAATAAATGTTTCTTTCTTTCTTTCTTTCTTTTTATATCATATTATCGTTGCCTGACCCATTCCCACTTGGATGGATAATGATTATTTTTTGCAACGTACATCCTTATTGCAATATTCGTTCCTGCATAGATTTACTCACACTAAAATTTTCCAAAAATATATATCGTAAGTACGGATTAGACCCCATTTTTATTTTATTACTTATCGAAGCTGTCTGTATGCCCAAGCGTTTCATGAATAAATAAATCGCTTTACGAATAAAGCCATCGTCACAAAACCATTTAATAGTTTTAGCTGAGTCTTCAGACAAAAAAGTGCAACACAAACTTCGCAGAGAACAAAAGCCACAAATCCTAGCTGAAAGAATTGTGGCAAACACTTCTTTTTACTTTTTATTTCATCTTCAACTTCTTGCTTCTGTATTAAACTGCAAATTCTGAAAGTCCTGCACTGAAATAGAAACGCAATATTTCCTTGGAAATAATATGTGAGACGGAAAGAAAATCAGGCTTGTTAACTATAAGCGCTGGAGCGTTCCTAACGGCCATTGAATGGGCTTTAAGTTGTGGTCTGCGGTAAAGGCGGTCGCGGGAAATTGTTAAGTTATGCTTTTAATTACAGGAACATTTCGCCATAAAAGTATAAAAATAAAAGCAATGGGTTATATGGAGGTATAAACTTTACGGGGTACTATTCATATTTGTGACCACGCTAGTCACGCAGGAGTAGGCAGTAACGATCCCCTGGTAGAAAAAGCCGCTATTGCTAAATATTTAAGGTAGATATAATTAAATTAAGTAGCTGAATTAAAATTAGTTTTGATAATTTGACTTGAAATGTGTATTATTGTAGATTTAGAAAATATTTTATACGCAACAACTATCACACCGCTCTCTCTTATAAATTGCGGCGAATGTTAAGGATCCTTACAGCAAGCCTCTTTTACAAAGGGCGAGTGTTTTAATGAAGCAAAGTTAGTGAATGCGCCTTTGATAAAATTAGGGAGAAAATTTAAACAGAAACTTTCGACTTTCTCACGTCGACAGTTACTAATGGTGCGCGTACATACCTACTAGTCGGATCTTTACCCGCTTACAGAGTTGTGACTAACTGTGACTAACTGAGACTAAGTAAATGTTTACGCTTCATCGTTACGTAAATTTGTTTTATGCGAGGTGGCGGTTATTGCTAAAATTGCGTATTACACCGATAGATTTGTGTTGCTACATGTTGTAAAGTTTATGTATCTGTAAGTGCTGTCCTGTGCTGCTGTCCCTAAGGAGATTAGGGACAGCTCTTGATGTTAAGTTAGTATTTACACGCAACGTTGTATTGCTAGACCCAAAAACGGATGCCATACACCTGTTAATAATAAAAAAATATTAAAACAAAACTATTAAAAACAGCACTAGAATTATTTTAAAGTATAATTCTAATCCCTATGTGAAATAAGGATTAAAATAATTTAGTGCCTGCATACCAAACTTGCAGTCTAAGAACCTGATGGTATTTTCAATGTAAACAAGGTACTTGGACAGTCATAAAAAACTGATTTTAATACATCCCGGCTTAACAATCAACATGAAACATTGCTAAGCTCCAGCTTGCTTTATTTACGTACAGTAAGTACAGGTGTACCAAACGCTGTTACTCAATTATTAACCTTAATCTGTAGCATTAAGATTAATATTACAATGTGCAACTGTCGAGTCTCGCTGTCTCAGCAATGTTATAGAATATTTAACACTCAAGTTGCTTTCTCGGAAATAAAACATTTTATTGCTGCATTGGTCAGTCCCCTACTCTGGGTGTATCGACGTCAGATACTGAGCTATGTTGCAATTTGTTAAGGTTTTCTCAGGAGAAAAACCAGTCATGGAATCCAATCCGAATTGGAGTAAGAGTAATTGGAGTACCATTCCTGTAATTGTAAAATTATCTAATGTCACTGATCAATGTTTTTACTTGGAAAACTATTGAGAAAAGCTTTTATTTTTAACAAAAAATATTTAAAACCGCAATAGAGCGTTTCCGCGCTACGGAAAGCACGTAAAGACGTCGGTCCCGGTTGTTATCATAAGATAACAGTCATTAAGCCATGTCGCGATGGCCCTCGGGCGGTTTGAAGACTTCCAATACTCGGGTAGGCCATTAACCCCTCCACCAATCCGCACTGGAATAGCGTGGTGGAGTATGCTCTAGGCCTTTTCAAGAGGAGAGACACGTGACCATTAATGGCAGTGGGCCATTAATGGGTTGAAGCCATGTCACTAATCTCAGAAATCTCAGAAACAGCTGACCTAATTTGGATGCAGTTTTCACGGATGCATGATAGGTTAAACACGGAAAATCATACAACTATTTTAATTCATATTCATGTTTTTTATTCCTCTAGATATATATCGATTTCCAACTTCGATATCAATTACTTATTTTAAGGATTCTAATCACAGTAAATAATAAAGGTGGGCTTTACTTAAAATAAACTTTGTTTAGTGTATTTAAGGCACTTGCGATACACACAGCATTGAAGTTTGAAAGCGAGAAAATCACTGCAAGCAAACAAAATTTATAGATTTTTTTTCCTTATACTATGGTCTTAAGAAACGGCAAAAATAAATAAACGCCTCCTCCTTTTTTTGAAGTCAACGTACTGAATAATCAATGTACTGAAACTCCAAGCGAGTTTTACTCTCACTTGTCAACTTTTTTTCAATTAGTTCTGTTATTATTTTTGTGTGATTTCTCGCTTAAAGTTAAGGATCCGTAAACGTCACAGCAAGTCAACACGTCTTTGAAACTTAGATAATTTAATTTACCAACAAATTTTACTAGGTATACAACTTTTGCGTCGAGTTAGGATTAATTAGAAAGTTTATTACTCGTAAACATTGATACGACTTACAAGTAATACCGAGAGAAAGCTTTAGAACTAAAGTTCTACGACCCTTCTTTACAAATATTAATTTTGAAAATACTTGTAACAAAGTATGGATAGTTAATTTATTTTTTGTGTGCACATTATTTCAGGAACTAAAAATAAACATGTCAATATAGTTCGAATTCATACTCAGGTAATAAACTTTAGGATTTTTAAATGCATTTTTTATTTACATCAAAATTAAATTAAAGTACGAATACATCTTAGTATTTCTGGATGATAGGTTTTCTTAGATAACTTCGATACTACAGTAAATCAGTACAGTGTACGATAATTATAATACTACAAATTAAAATAATATTAACACATACGTTACAAGAACGTTTACAGTTAATACAGCCTAGCGAAGACTCCTTGTATCAACTTGTCCTAGGAGATTATTCTCGAAGTATGCTACGATATAGTTACAAGCATAAAAGCAGTTTATCTCAGTTTAAACAGCTCAAGAAAGTTCCACAGCAGCCAGAAATTTCAGAGTTTCTTATTTAAGATGCCCAAGCATATAATTTTACATATATGTACACTTCTCTTAGCATTAAACCCATTTTTTGCACCGCGTTGGTTGTTATCCTATGAGTACGTCACGGCGTCGCGTCGGTCGGTGAGATATATTAACGAATAAAAAAATTATTTCATAGTACTAGTAGGAATAGAACACAAATGTTTTTTATTAGTACGTCATCTATCTAAATCACTCAACCCATCTTTCACCAATCACTCCCATTTGAAGTAATCACTCAATGTGTCTATTACCAACCATTTCATGCATATAAATCCATGAACTTTTTTGAGATAATCGCATTCACGAAGATATTAATTTTTTTTACGTTATACTGTGTAGCAGAATTGATTCACCTTATATTAGGGTTATGAGGTGAAATAATTTTTCCTGACATGTCTGGCCAATTTATGCCCTCTTTCAGGAAGACGAGAAATTAAAATTGTCAGGAAAATAAAGACAAAAATATAAAGTACCATATGCATAATAATTTCTAAAAGAGAAAAATTATGCAAATTAACATAAACATCAAGTAGGTAACTCTATTTTAAACAACTTTTAAAAAATTACTTCCGTAAGCCTACAGGCGCGGGGCGGTCGTTTAAAAGCACACATGTATATACGAGTATATACGTACTTGTATAGTTATGAGCTGTGTTTATACGAGTTTATCCCTGTTTGAACAGGGCTGGCACTCGCCTTAATGGCGCAATTGTTGCAGTTTTAAGCTTGCAGAATGTGCCACAACACTTCAGTTTCTTTCCGTCGTAAAAATAAGATTATCTTCAAGTATGTCGTAGTCTTTAAAGAACTATGCCATTCTGCATCAATCCGCGCTGAAACAGTGTTGGAAGTTTTCAAGCCGCCGAAGCCTCCGACATGGCTTAGCGACTGTTTGCAGTTTGACTTGACGAGGCATCCAGTTTTTTATATAGCCAGATAGCCATACCGTGGCCATACACCGTCAAGTTTACTGGATGCCGCATCAAGTCCGCTGCAAATATGACAAGTATTATACTTGATCGTGTACGGACTATGGCCAGCATTAAGTGTCCTCCGAAGCACGGAAACGACTCTCAAACGCTCAAGATTCGATGACTTAGCTGACACAAGCCACCGGGCTATATGAGCTGCACACAACTTTAAAGTTACCACCATAAAACAAGTTCATCAATTAACAGCAATAAATTATATTATGATATGCGCGGTATTGCAAGATGACACTTTTATATGAGCCGATAAAACATTGTCTTCTGTGCTGGCAGCGGTCAAACGGCATTTAACTGTGAAATTATTACCGCAATCACGTAATGAACTCCGCAGTCTATAGTTAAACTATCTGTATTAACCGATATAATAATATATACCGGTATATTATTGTGTTTATAACAAGTAAGGAGTATTTTAAGTCGCTTCTTTGGCCAGACTTGAAAGGGGCCTCAGCCCATTAATGGCCCACGTCTGAGCACGCTCTCTTCTTAAAGAGGCCTAGAGCATACTCCACCAAGCAGCTCCAGATCGGTGAAGGAGTTAGTGGCCAACCCAAGTGTCGGAAGTTTTCATACAACACGAAGGCCTTCTACATGATCACTTTACGTGCCCTCGGCGCGTATAATAAGCGAAAGTATTATACTTAGGTACTAGTTATTTTTTTAGTTAATTTGGCCCTCGCAAGGAAATCAAAACCTACAGGGTACCTACTTCCCGTTGCCTTAGAATTATGAAATTTGGCGAGAAGCAATGTCTTATTGCATAAATAGGGAAAAAATACGAAAATATTTTTTTTATAGTTAATTCACAAAAAAATACTTTTATTTATTTGCAGTTTATAAATTAATCGCGACTTATGTTGATGTATAGGGACAACAGTTTTCGAACAACAAAATTATATTTGTTTCTAAGTTATTTTTGTAATAAGAGAAATGTTCGGTTCTACAAGTTTGTACGGTTCCCATATGCACTAGTCCAATTCGCACTTGACCGTTTTTTATAAAATGTGTAAGGTAGATATTTCATTAAACACAATTTATATCACAATAAAAACAAACTCAACTGTGATTAAATATTGAAATCTGCATTCTCGTATCTGCAATATTAACGTAAATATAACCAAGTATTGAAAATTCATATTTCATTTCGCGAGCCTCTTCAATTTATTTATATGCAGTGTAATATTTAATACCGTTGTAAGCAGAAAGCAGTTTCGTGATACTGAAAACGTATTATAGGTTATGTGTTTTTGGGGTGCGTGGTAATTTACTTAAAACCATCGGCAAATACTGATATTTGATTATTATTATTATATGTATGTAACACTTTATTGTTTGTACACAATAAAATAATATACATGAGAGCACAAGAAAGGAATACAAAACAATGGGCGACCTTATCGCTTTGAAGCGATTTCTTCCAGGCAAAATATTAAAGATAGAAAACAATTTGACAACAAACTCGGTCATTTATAATAAAATGGTTCTGGGGCAGAATCCGTACATTAATAGTATTATTTTAATTTACAAAGGTTTTGTGTTCATTTAAAAGGCTAATAGATTATATATTTGTATATTTGTATTGTATTTTGTATTGTATTTGTACATGTATATTTGTATTGTATTTGTATAGTTATAATGTGGTATTATTAGTTGGTTGTACATCTGTACTGTACCACGTAGAAAGCCCTACAAAAATAAATGTTAATTCTGCATTAATAATTGTAAGATTGAAAGGTAAGTACATATTTCTATCCAGGAAAATGGATTCTTGCGCGAGACGAGATAAAAGACAATATGGAAGTATGATTTTAAACTCGTTTTTTTTCGAGTATATAACATGTCATTACTTTGCCTTTTGGTTTTTATCAACACATTAGGCATTATTATCCTATTGAATTAGCTGCTGATCTGAAATTATTTTCTTAAATTTATTTTAATAACACATCATTATATTTATTATTTAATGTTGTTCGAGATTTGTAAACTATGAGAATGACTTCTCAAGTGTACGGAATCCTCAACTAAAAGTTTCATATAGTTTTTACCGAATTTTCTTCGTGCATTTAACAGCCACTCTGTATTCCGGTTACTTATGAATAATAATTTCAACCAAACATACCGATGAAAAAGTTCGGTTATCGAATGTGAATGAGGAAATTGCTTCACATGAAGTAAATCAAATAAGTTTACGCTTATGTTACTTTTATCACTTTAGAATATTTTTATAAGCAACGATATAACGTGCAGATAGATATTAACAATACTGTAGAGAGGAAATCTTGTATACCTTAAAAGGAAAAATATATAGGTATATAATTATATTTAAAATGGTCAAGAGGAGAAGCGAATGTTAGAAGTCTGAAAAAGTGAATTGGAAAGAATAAAACATGATGCGCAACTTGCGCCGATTCCGATAAGGTCAAGTGAAGAATAATGAGATTCAATAATATAAACCTCAGATGAAGTAAGGTCAATTGACATTATCACCAGTTTTCGCAAATATTTTCGAGATTCTTTGAACAAAATTTGTCCTGTTACAGCCAAAGTTTAGGAATAAATAATAAATAACCGCTTGCGAACTTATACCAGGATTTACTTTATTGTGAGTGACACGGATATTACAAGTGAGACATGACCTATACCTGCGACTCGAAAACAACCATTCATACATGTTACATAAATGTCTGCTCCAGCCGGGACTCAAACTCGGGACCTCACTTCGATGGCAAAGTCATACCTGGAAACATTTGACTAATCTCCGTGAAGACCATCTTATACCGGCTGCTATATTATCATCCTACAATATAACGTACAACCTAGTATCGCAGACCTCCAAATTAAACAATTTGATATGCCAACAATTTGATATACAAACTAAATTAGTGCCGTTATATCAGCACAAACAAAACCACGCATCATATTACAGCCATGAGAATACAGAATTAAACCGGCTGTTAATTTGCGAAACCATTCGCAGCGCAGACATTGTCTTCAACTTCAAACCGCAAATTAATTCGAGCTTTTCGCGTTACTTGTGAAGCAAACACATTGAGTCCTGTACCGAGTTCGCAACAGACTCCATTACGTTCAGTTTAGAGTTCAGCCCGACTTTAATAACCTTGGAACTAACGAAGAGTTTATTGAAGGGTTTAAAACAATACAGTAGACTTTATGGGCGATTTAAAATAATCGTATTTGTGTTCAACTAGTCAACAAGCCACGACATACCTGGGTCATCAAGTATGAAAAATTAATAAACCATCTTGAAATAAACCATTCCTTAAATAAACCACCTTTTCGTGCAGTTTCTATACCTAAAATATAATACATTAGTTCATTGCTTAAATAGGTTTTGATATTTCACATCTGGTATATTCCAGAACGGCTCTGATTTGAAATTCTGCCCTTAACAAATTACCCACTCATCCACTATTTTGTACTGAACTTCAAGACATTGTCTACCAATAAAGCTTTTCAGAGTTAACTCAAGAGCCTGTTCACTAACTTCCAGCCACTCTCAATGAGCTACGAGTATAAGACAGCGTTTAGAGAATATCGCGTAAACTTAACTTTGGCGAATAGTTCTTCGAGGATCTTAACTTGTGGTGTGATTATTTGGTGCTGTCCTATCATGATGATGAGGGAAGAATACTGAGTTTTAGCATATAGTACTCTCCCCAAATATAATGATTAAGTGACAGTTGTAAAAACAAGTGTATAAGGTTTGTATGGATACAAATACAATGATATCCAAGTGTAATGATAGATTCATTGCGAATAAAACAGGAATGGAAATTTAATTCCTCGCCCAGGCCCACTCATTCAATACAATCCAATTCTTATGAACTTAAATCTAATAAATTATACGATTATGATGCTGGTATAACATAATTAAGTTTACTTGTCTAGTAATTACTTGCAGCAGACTTTGCAGTTCCTTAACACTTGACATTTTACATCTATGTATATAGTCAGATAGTCATACACCGTTAAGTTTACTGGATGCCGCATCTAGTCCGATGCAAACTTGACAAGTAAACTTGATCATGTATGACCAGCTTAAACCAAACCTAAATCAAAAGATATTAGCAACAAGTTGGGTAATTTTCATAGGTAGCTTTTTACTTATTTACATGCTCGACCACGCCAGCTAAAATTAATTTCAGATGTCTCAGACGTTAAAGTGTAAAGTAGTGTTAAGCATAAAACTAAGTGTTGACACAATAGCGCTGGGTAAATCAATATTTGTACGAGTTTCGACAATAAATTGACTTGTTTTCAAAGTTGTTCCGGGGCACGGGCTCACAAACTTGCAACCATTATCAATCTTGTTAAACGACATAGAGTCCACAGATAAGGTACTGAATTTGATTCCCGGGTTGCGAAAACATTTATGTAACAAGTAAACAATATTTAGTGCTTCCTGGCATGCTCTTTGTAACTTTATATACATGTTATTTTATATAGAAGTGGTTGCAATATCAAGGAGCTGAACCTCAAACCTTGATAACAGTTTTCTGTGGCCAAAAACCTTACCTAATGTCCCCAGTCTTTGTTTGGCTCATATACTTTGCCTTAAAATTGTGCCTTCTTTTTGGATAGAGGGAATAACTAAGAGCTTAACAGCTCTTCAAATTTCGTAGCTCCTACTACTGGGGCCAAGTAGTGGGGCTTCGATAGAGCGGGTGCCATGACAACAACGTTTAGCCGTGACGACGCGCGACGTTTACGTACCAACTGTGTTGCGGTCTGATTGATAGGGCGGTGTATGGTAATAAGCGCTACCCTAGCTAGGTAAGACACACAGTCTTTCGAAAGAGCCATTAAAATTGGGTGTCGTAATAGACCTTAAACTGTGACTAAGAGTCATCAAACTAAGTTGTGTCAATGACGACATTTTACGTTGGTAAGGCCTCATATTTTTTATTTACCAAACATGGCAGATGGAATCTTAAATGGATGAAATCTTAAGAAGAAAAATCTCTACAAAACCTTGAAGAATATGTTGGCTTACAATACATAATTAAAAAATCCTTACTGTTCATTTCCGGGTTGTTATTTAATACAGTCAATAAAATATGATAACACTCAAAACATTTTCAGATATATTGCTTAATAACCCGTACCTAAATCATTGACTACTAAAGCTTTTCACAGCGTTTCTGATTAACTTATGAGCTCCCAACTCGAATTAACAAGATTAGCAGTGCTACCAACATTGTAACAAGGCTTCAGCGGGTGTTCAGTAAACATAAGCACACAATGCAGGCATCCTGGTGGGAACTTGCGCGACTCTAACTTACTTATGAGGCTCGCTTCGATAGCAGGAGTACCTATAGAACTACAGTCTAGTAAGGGCAATAAACGACTCTTATAAGTAAAGCTTATTTACCCATGAGTGATCCTAGGATTTCGTTTTTCGGTTTTTTCGTACGGAATCCTAAAAATTGCACAACTAAATTTTTTTTCTGTTACAATGTAATAACCCGTACCTAAATCATTGACTACTAAAGCTTTTCACAGCGTGTTCCTGATTAACTTATGAGCTCCCAACTCGAATTAACAAGATTGCCAGTGCTACCAACATTGTAACAAGGCTTCAGAGGGTGTTCAGTAAATATAAGCACACAATGCAGGCATCCTGGCGGGAACTTGCGCGACTCTCGCTTATTTATGAGGCGCGCTTCGATAGCAACTTGTTCAAGGAGTACCTAAAGAAGTACAGTTTAGTAAGGTCACCACAGAGTAGGTACTTTATTATAAGGGCACTAAAAGACGTTTACGTATAAGTACATAATATAACGTTATAAGTAAAACTTATTTAAAACTTATAATATTTCTGGAAAGTAAACATTGTGTTACTGATGTCCATGGAAGGAAAAAGTCAGTGTGTGAACGAAAACAAAATTATGTGTTTAATGTATTTAAACGTAATAAAATCGTTATTGGCTTCAACCCATTAATGGCTTCCTACTGGGCAAGGGTCTCTCCTTTTGAGGAGGCCTAGAGCATACTCCACCACGCTGCTCCAGTGCAGAATGGTGAGTGAATTAAATCGTTATTATTTTTTGTTGATACCTATTTTATCCATTTTTCATCATCAGCATCCGCAATTATAATTAAAACCAATGTAAGCAATATCAGAACACCCAACCAAAGAGCAGGTATATTTACCGGTAAACAATTCTAAATTAAATCGGGCTTTTGACAAACTTGCTCCAGTAGTACCAACCAACAAAGTTTCCCGCGCTATTAACGCTGTAAGGACAAGGTGGGCGTTCAATAAACCCGAGCACACAACTTGTATCTCAAGGACTAAAGTTGATCTATACGTTAACGAGATTCACTATCAAGTATTCGATATAGGAGATGTTCTTACGTCCAGGAATGATCGACTATCGTCAAAGTTACGTGAAATTGTTCAAGATTTTGAGAGCGACTCCACTCGACTTTGGCTCTTGAGATTGAGATACTGGGTATTAGTATTTCGAAAATTTGTCTCGTCTTACAATGCTTAATTAATTGGATAGCCTTTGGTTTAGAATTGCGTTTAATTTAGGGCTTAGCAGAAGTGGAAGACAACGCCCATGGGCTCAAACATATGAACCCTTATTTATGTTTTCAGCCGCGAAGCGAGCAGATGAGCCACTTCATGGTAAGTTGTCATCATCGCCCATGGACACGTTATAATTACATCATACAGGCCCTTTGTGATATTCCTATAAAAATATGATAAAATCAGCATGAAAATTATTATGTTTTCGATTTTATGTTGCCTTATCTGAAATGGAATTGAGGCAAATACTGAACTCATGCGAGCGTAGCCGCAAGCAGTTGCTTGTCTTATACTATAGTTATAAATTCATTACATTGGTGACTAGTTCCAAAGTCTACAATTTAGCCGAACGGAGTATATTGAAGTTGGAAGCTAGTAAATTATCGTTTCTGAGTGCAATTTGTCTTGTAATATTCTATGAGTTATGTACAACGTCGAATATTATCAGCTGACCTAATCTATATTAATCGGCTTATGGAACTCATTATAATTGTCTATATCAATGCGCAAACACAATGTGTCTTTATTAAATGGTTTGATATGTGGGTTGTATTACGGTTTCGCATATTCAATCATTAAACCGTAGATATAAGATCACTCATGTTTGTATCTATGTATCTGCCTGTTTGGTTCATATCAAGATCACCTTAAAAAGTGGTTAATTTTTGAATTCATATGAATAAATAGTCTGATTTTAAGTGTTAATTTCAGAGGAAGGGAAGTCCAATATAGCATATGATTTCATAATAAAAATTATACGAGGAAAAATATACCATCTTCATTATTATAATTTGAATATTGAGCTGGATAAAATGTAAGGCGGACGTATCTTTACACAAATTTTTCGCACACCATCAGTGTCCAATTATCACTAAATGACTTCTCACAACCCAAGGATAATCCTGAAGTCGAAGGGTTAATCACGCGATGTTTCCCATTACCTGAGTCTCGCCGCCACATCTCAATCTAACTTGGACTCCCTAGCGGCCGTTCATATTACACAGTACACAGCACCAGCGCGCCGCGTTGCAACCGATTATACAACTTGAATGAGAATTAAATGACTCGATTTAAACACAATAATTTTGTAAATCTGTTGAGAATACGGTGATAGTCTGGTCTTGTAGTTTCGTCTTTCAGACGCTTGTGGGTCCAAGAATTGTAATAAGATAAGAATCGGTATTACATGTATTATTCTGAAAAAAAAAGTGTTTGACAATATGGTATTTGACATCCGTGCAAGGGATTATTCACAGGAAATCAAAACTATGTATGTGTCAAATACGCATAAGGTCTAACAAAACGTTAAATATCAAATTACCAAAGTCATGAATCGCAAACAAAAATTTAAACATTTTGTTTAATAAAATACCAGAACTCTTTATAACATCACTAATATATCTTAGATAATATTGAAGGACGTTTAAAGAGACCTAAACCTCAGACATTTCTGTCTTTTCTAACAGTAATTTTGCGGTTAAAAGCCTCAAGATACAAGTACAAACCATTTTGAAGGAGTTGGGAAACTTGAGGTAAGGAACTTGGGAATGGAGCCTCAATGCAAACAGCGGCAATAGAAGTGGAATCCACGAATAGGACGAGCGGTCGAGCAAACACCGTTTCAAAGGGCTTTAACGGTCTTATAGAAGTTGTAGACTTACCGCGATGTACCTTCTTTCTCATATTACTTAGTATAATATATTTTTTTAAGTATAAATTTTATTCTTAAGAAATTCAAAATACTATTTTAATTCAAAATTAGTTTTGTTTACAAACTCGTTTTGGAATTCAAACGACGCCATTGTTTAAACAAGCCATATTGTGAGTGGACCCGAGAGAAGAAACAGCAAGAAACTACCGAGGTTATTTTTCTCCTACTCTCAGTTACAGATAGCACTTATTATATTATACTACTACTACTGGTACTATGTCTATTAAAAAACTCATATCCAAGCAGCCTTGTCTCTAAAAACCTTGTCTTTAGTGACCCAAAATAGCGTGGATTTGAATGCCGATGGTGGCATTTATCTGACAGGTTATTTTTGGTTCCGTGCAGACATGTGTCTGTTTCAAGGTGTGATTGTGAGTGATGTGTACAGAACACCCGCAGTTATTTAATGTGTTAATTTTGGAGCAAATTAGAAAAGTATAAGAGTGAACCAGCACGTCAAAATAAGTGATTCAATAAAAACAAACGATTTAGCCACGCGGTCGTACCGTCCTCATGTTGACTGACATACGGTCAGGACTCAGGACAACATGGGGAATATTTAGGGAAAAAATTAAAGGTGCACATATACTGCGCATAGGCTTGAAAAATGGGCTTTGCTTTTGCCGCTTGTTATTTTTTCAGAATCATATACGTATTTTAAATGAATAATATGTTTCTTTTTCGATAAAAGAACTCTGTGAGAGATTTTTAAGTTTTTCGAATGGATAGTTGATGTTGGCCCTAGGTGTCCTTTAGTACTTTACACGGACAGTAGAGCGAGCCCAGAGAGACTCAGTCGAGATAACTCATACATTAACTAGCAACAAACATTTTTATCTTATTATATCTGCATTTTTTATTCATATACACTGGAATTTCATATACCTATTCCTGAAACCAATTTGGCTTATTGCATTACGTTATCCATGGTCTGAGTTATTTGATTAGGTTTATCGACAAATCCATTTAGATTCATATGATTTTTTGCATGAATATTATATTTAAACCTAACTACAATAAAAAATTTACCAACGTCACAAGGTAATTTCCACAGCATGTAGTAACCTCTACACAATAAATTAAATGTGGCGTTGTACCAGTTTGCTTCCACCTTAAAAAAAACGTTACACGAAATAACAGTTATATCAACAAGTAATGTTCAAGATACAGTCGTAATTCTCTATTTATTTTTCTAATATTTAGTTACAATTAGTTAACAATAAACCTGTGTTCGTGAGCAACACGTGTATGATCAGCTATGAATTTCTGCGAACACAACGCCAAATTAATGATCAAAAACGACAACGTTGGCAGGCGGTGTATCTAATAAGCGAATATTAATGACGTCAGGGAGTCACCGCTCCTACAAGCGATACAACTGGTGTGGCTGCGAGCCAACTGGAGCGCCTGTTTTCACTGACGTTTTACGATTCCATACAATTGTAGTGTTCCAGGCGAACTTTCGGTTCATTCCCGTCTGTCGTCGTGTTCACGATGAACCCTTATGAAAATAACAAATACTTCCAAAAAGGTTATTCCCCTTCAAAGAGGGGCCCTAGCAGGCACTTCTTTATTATCGCTACTAAATTATCGCTATCTAAACATAAATATCAAAACGCCATATTATTCTACATGAAATATGAAAAGTAACGCCGAACAAGTGTATAATGAAACAGTTTTTTTTTATGTAAATAGCCTACTGACGAGCAGGCGAGATGATTATAAGGGGTCTTCATCGCCTTGGGCCAAGAAAGAAAGAAAGAAAGAACTGACTCGCAAGCCCTAGCCAGTACGCGACATGGCGTTTACTCAAGGGTAGGCCAGCTAACCAGGTTGTAGGTAGTATAATAATATCGTAAATATACAAATATTCAAAATTGTCCTTTGGCGGAGCCCTACTAACCATCCAGACGGTTTCTGTCGTCTCTTACAACACCCTGATTTACCGGCATGGGATTGAGGTCAGTGGGTTCATTGTCAATCTGAATTAACCTTTTGATAAGATGAAATACGGTCGAAATTCGACCACAGAACGTCTCCCTAGTTTCAATTAACGTGTGTAATGTAAACTGGCATTGCAATAAAGCAGTTATTGCGCAGTCATAACAATTTTCAGGCGAACAATAATTTTAAATTTATTTCATGACTATAATGCATTTAAATAGAGTTAAATATTTTTCATTGGCATTCTTAATTCTTATTGGCTACCTTTAAGGCTTATAGAATGTATGGTCATTTGTTTAATCAGTACAGAATCGACAGGAAAACATTGTGTGTAAAACTACGATTTAGTGCTGCTAGCATATACGAAATCAGAGCTCATTTTAGTGCAACCCATCTCGGAATAGAAAGCAAGGCGAGAGAGTAGACTTACGTACATTACTTACATAAGCCAAAGAAAACGTCACGTTTTCCGGTTTGATTATTTATATTCTGAGATTTATATCAAAAAATAAAATATCATCAAAATGAAAGAACGGTTGGTTTTCCATCACGGCGGAAAAGCGTGATATTTCGCAGCGCGTCTATATTTAAGCAAACGTGGCCTCCAAACGTATTTGAATCATTGTCATCTCTGCTAACCCAGTAATCTCGAAAGTTAGCACGGACGTCTGGACAGTTTTCATGTATGGAATGGATAAAACAATTTTAAACTCTTTTATTTAGCTTACCTTATTTGTGTGGGTCAAATCTTACAAGCTTAATTAGAAATACTTATTCTAAGGACTTTATATTGTACAGTCACGAGCATAAATATATTACTATTGACACGTCAGCAATAATATCTGCCCAAGAATGCGTTCAATAATATCTGCTGCACGGACGCAACAAAAATATCTGATATTCATAGACAGCATATTAAAGTGACGACAAAATTATCTGATAAAAAAGTACATCAAATAATTGTGACAACCACCCAAAACAAAAATATGTGACGACATTAGTCACAAAATAATGTGATCACCTTCGGAGTGCAAATATATGTTTGCCGTCTAATTCTACGTTTCTGTAAGCATTTACATTGATTCCTCAATCATAATTATGCATAAATATATGACGTTCAATAGTTGGCAAAAATATCTGACGTAAATCTTTTATTTTTATGCTTTTTACCCGACTGCGCGATGCAAAGCAGGGCAATGTGTTTATCAGTCTATGTATGTTCCTATGTGGCGTCGCGTTATACAGACCAAACGGGTTGACCAATTTTGATGATTCCTACATCAATCGATTCGCCTTAACCTTGCGAGTGTCACTAAAGTCATGACAATAAACAGGGACAACCAGACACCATAATTATCTAAATGAAAAAAAAAAACAAAATTTGACGAACTACGTCAAGTGGGGTATCGTTAAATAGGTAATCAAAAATGATTTTTAGGTTCATTCATCATTTTTGATTTTAAGTGACAGTTTAGGATATACAGGGTGAATTTTTCAAGTGTGCAAGGATGGTCAAATCCGAAACTATAAGGAATATCGAAAAATGCTTAAAGGAGTCTCAAGACCGATTTTGATTAAAACTAAAACTACATCATTACATTTTTGAAAAATAAATATTCCTAGCCAGGAATCGAACCCATTGATTTTGAAAAAAACACACCCTGTATTATTACACCATTCGATAGTGTCATTGAAAAGGATAAAATTCTGGGAAGTAATGACATACGGCAAATTTAAGGAAAACGTTTAATTTCATTAAAAATCACATTTTTAGTACCTTATCCGTGGACCCGCGGTAATCCGGACCCTTTCTAATCCGGTGCATCCTGTAATCGAGTGGATAAAAGATAAAATACCCATTAAGATTGTAAGCATTTGCATTGATTCCTCAATCATAATTATTAGGCATAAATATATATGACGTTCAATAATTGGTAAAAATATATTAGTGGGTAGTTTCTTTTTTATCCACTCGCCGCGGTGTTACATTTGAGATTTTTGCTTGTGAATGTTTGGTGAACTGTTTTGACTACATTTATGAAGTTATTTATCATGGCTCGAGTGATTTGATTGAAATAATTACTTTTTAACAAAAAAATTAAACCAACGAAAAAAAACTCAGAAGCGAAAAATCAAGTAAACCATTTAGTATTATAAATTATGATCCTAAATAAACAGTAAATAAATAATTTTGAGACCATGCCAAACAGACAACATTAATTACATGGAGCGTAAAATAACGGCAACGGCATGCGATGCACACGGCAGCAGCAGCGCGGCGCACATCTTTTCAGTTTGTTTTTTCATCAAAATTATTTATTTACTATTAATTTAGGATCTTAATTTATAATACTAAATGGTTTATTTTAGTCAATTTTTTCACTGGGTATATTTTTGTTAAAAAGTAATATTTTTTTTTAATTTTTAGTTGTTATAAAAATTTTTAATCTATATACATATATAAATCAATTGCTGTTCGTTTGTCTCGCTAAAACTCCGAAATGACTTGACTGATTTGGCTAATTTTGATCTTGAAATATTTGTAGAACTTCAGGGAATGTTTAAACGGTGAGAAACATAAATAATAAGTAATAGAATTACTAAAAACGACAATTTAATTTTCCAATACAAAATGTTCCTAGCTGTGAAACATTTGATGCGTTTTGTCAAATTGTCATTTGGTCGTCAAATATTTATAGGTGCGTTCAGAAATTTGTCTGTTTCATAGCTGTAGTATAAGGTTCGATCTCTTTGAAAACTTAGGACCATAATTATTATATAACTTTCTAATGTAACCTTAGGAACATATCTTACTTTTTTATTTTATAACTGGCAGTTGAGGGAGAGGGACAGGGGAGGGAGAGGGGGGAGTTATTAGGTGGTCCAAAGTTTGCCGGGTCACCTAGTATTAATTATAAATATTGGGGGTAATTTCCAATATGTATCATGTGTACTGTATACAGTCAGTTACATATAAGTTATTACTTATAAGTAATGGGTGGTAGATTCAGTTAGTTAGCAGTGATAGCCTATTGGTTAGAACGTTGGTCTCCCGAACGCGGGGGCCCGGGTTCAAATCCTGGCACGCACCTCTAATTTTCAAATATTATGTGCGTATTACAAGTTAATTATCACTTGCTTCGGTGAAGGAAAACATCGCGAGGAAACCTGCACACCTGAGAGTTCTCCATAATGTTCTCAAAGGTGTGTGAAGTCTACCAATCCGCACTTGGCCAGCGTGGTAGACTATGGCCTGTACCCCTCACATTGTGAGAGGAGACCCCGAGCCCAGCAGTGGAACAATTATGGGTTGTTGCTTTGCTTTTTTGCTATTATACATACACTACCTATCCAATAAAAAAAGAATCGTCGAAATCGGATCTTCCAGTACAAAATTATTGGGGTAACGGGTAAAAATTCCGTGGGTGAACAATCAATTATCCCCTATTTTCGTACCTTAGGGTAGGAATAAATTTTTTTTAAAAAAATAACAGCAACTTCAAGACATATCCTATCCATTAAAAAAAGAATCATCAGAATCGGACCACCCTGTGCCGATTGCTGCGTCATTATACATTAAAAAAATATGCGTGTCAAATTGAGAACCTCCTTCTTTTTTTTCGTTGGTTAATAAAATAATCAAAAACAAACTGTTTTTTAATTACCTAAATAAATAATAGTTTAAAAAAACTAAAAAACACGCTTTTATAGAAAACCCAACTAAAAAAAATAGAAAATAAATTGGAATTAAGAATCGTGTAATTGTAATAAAAGCGTGAGGTGCATGGTCTCAATGAGTAGAAGGATTATCATTTTGATAATATATTAAAAAGCACCCCACGCTTTAATTAAACACCCACGCTTAATTCAAATTTATTGTATATTTTTTTACTTGGATTTTCTATAAAAGCGTGTTTTTTAGTTTTTTTAAAGTATTATTTATTTTTTAATTTTTTTGTTTGATTTCGTGAAATGAAATTTAGGTTTTTTTTTCTTTCTTTCTTTTTTTCTTTAAATATTGAATTGTCATCGGTCCTCGATAAGTCTACGAAGTTTGAAAGAAATCTGACCAGTTAAAGCTAATTAAAGCGTGTAATTAGGTTTTCCTTTCTTTCTTTCTTTCTTTTTTTCTTTAAATATTGAATTGTCATCGGTTCTCGATAAGTCTACGAAGTTTGAAGGAATCTGACCGTTTAAAGCTAATTAAAGCGTGTAATTAGGTTTTTCTTTCTTTCTTTCTTTCTTTTTTTCTTTAAGTATTGAATTGTCATCGGTCCTCGATAAGTCTACGAAGTTTGAAAGAAATCTGACCATTTAAAGCTAATTAAAGCATGTAGTTAGGTTTTTTTTTCTTTAAATATTGAACCTTCATCGATCCTCGATAATTCTACGAAGTTTGAAAGAAATTTGACCGTTTGAAGTGGGTCAAAATCAAGTCCAAAGAGAAGTTACAAATAAACAGACAAACAAACATACAGGGGAAGCGTGTAAAAGCGTGTAAAATAAAAAGCTATTGTACAGTACCATCTCTGTAAAACTCTGTGAATCACTTCAAAAAAAGTGTTGTTATTCGTAAAATCAAAAAGTGTCGAAATTTTCCGTCTAGCCCCCTTTCACAACGCGCGATAAGGAACTTCGTTCCAAAAGTATAAAAAATAAAAGATCGTCAGATATTTTTGCCAACTATTGAACGTATATTTATATATATTTATGCATATTTATGCATAATTATGATTGAGGAATCAATGCAAATGCTTACAGAAATGTAGAATTAGTAAACGGCAAACATATATTTGCACTCTAAGAGTGATCACATTATTTTGTGACTATAAATGTTACATATTTTTGCTTTTATAAATGTTACTTATTTTTGTGTCACATATTTTTGCTTTGGGCGGTTGTCACAATTTTTTGATGCACTTTTTTATCAGATAATTTTGTCGTCACTTTAATATGCTGTCTATGAATATCAGATATTTTTGTTGCGTCCGTGCAGACAGATATTATTGAACGCATTCTTGGGCAGATATTATTGCTGACGTGTCCATAGTCATATATTTATGCTCGTGACTGTACGTACTTATTGCTTTAGTTTTGATGACAAAACATTTTTGATACGCATTACCTGATACTATATTCAGGTCGTTTGTAGCCATACAAATGAGGGAACTCCTTAACGATAAACAGCACAATCAATATTTTTGTAGTAGGTAAAACACTGATACTTGAAAATCGTGTATTTTAGTCATTAAACTATTAACTTATTTTAAGCATTACAACGTCTTAATTACTGTCAGATCTGATCTGATCAATGGTTGGCTTATCTCTAATTGCATAACTTATAATAATGGATGTATTAATATACCTACCCAATACGAAATTATGATTAATTGTGTTATCTAATAGTCAGGCTGCATATATTATCTAATATTTACATCATTAGTGCATTGGTTGTTATGCTTGATGGGCAATAAACGTCAAAAGATTGTATTATCATAGTTCTAGAAGAGGTAAATACGACAACTGTAAGAATTTATAAGAAACTTTACATATACAACACTGATCAAAATATAAAATAATAAAAAAAAACCTTATTTCCTAATAATAAAAATAAATACTATCCCAAAAATACGACTCAAGAGTCAAGACTGATTCTTTCAAATAAAGGTACGCCTAATAAGATAACACATTGAAGCTTCAGAATTGCAATTGTAAATCAACCGCTACCTTGATACAGACACAATAATCCCAATAGTAAATTCAATAAACCTAAACGCGAGGCCGATCACAAAAACGATTGCGCGGTACTCAATGAGTTTAATTTGACTATAAATAATGGTTAACGACTTACCTAACTATTCATTTAAAACGCAATATTCCTTTGGCTACATCTGTGCAAGAAGTCCCGATGTATTATTACGAGTATCTAAGCATTATTAACCACAGAATAAGCTGCAGTTTTAAAGAGTAGAGAGCCAACTTAAATGTTATAATAAAATTATAAGCCAGACTGGAAAAAATAATAAGGCTTTTGATGAAATATACTCATGAATAGTCTTGCTTCCACTATCAAGATCACAAGTCATAACTATCCCACCATAAAAGGTACCTACATCGTATGTCAACATAATTATTCGAATATGCTGATTCTCGTGACGATATTTACATTTAAAGTAACCTATGACCCAGAAAATAGGAGTGCAGATTTCGAAAAAAGGCAACCTTGCGGGAAACCATACTAACGCCCCAACTCAGAGTCACTAATGGTTACTTTAATCGCTCCTAAGTAAAGAATCACCGCACAAATTCTGTACTAAGAAGCGATTTAAGTGACCGTTAGTGACTCTGAGTTAGGACGTGAATCACTATATCGTCAGTGATGGTGTCGACAGTACTGTAAATACATTACAGGTCAGTTGGCAGACTTCTATTTTTAAGTATGGGAGTAGCAAACGAATGCTTCCCGCTATGACACATTCCTATCACCAAACAAGACATTCCAGTCCAGTTCAATGACTCGAATGAGTAAAATTTTATATATCTCGTGATACGGCCTCTCCGAAGGACGTTCCATACCAATAACCGTACCGCATCCATGTGGGATTCCTAAACTGTACAACTGCCAGTACTAAGGTATTTATAAACGACCATTCATAAAGAGACCATGAACTGAAATTAAAAAAATAATTCAAAATCGTTTAGCCTTTAGGTATCACTGGTACACTTATACATAAACGAAAATAGTCTCTTCTCGGGACTAAGTTATCATGGTGGTCGGAAAATTTCAAAACCGTAACCGTAAGAAAACGATTTTAGCCAAATTTCCTCCCGCAAAATCTGTAAAGATTCCATATTTACCTTTACTTTTTTAGTAGTTTACAAAATAGTCAAGCCGGTTTGAAAGGCGATGATGACCCGAGATAGAATCCTTCACGCATTTTAAAATTCAGTGCGTCTTCAGAATAAATCAGTTTTAAAAGAAATAACGGAAAACATCGTAAGAAAAGCTGCACATAATGATAATTCTTCGTAACGTGCGTAAAAGTGTGAAATCAGAGTTGGCCTGCGTGTTTATGTCGTTCAGGTGAAAGAAGACCAAACGAAGCAACAATGGTACATAAGTCGTGATGTTGTATCTTAGGCTATGTTTAGCAACAATCTATCTGTAACTCCAGATCCGCATGGCAACCGCTGCCATTCCGACATCAACTGGCAACATTTCAAATCATTGATATGTTCTGGCGGGCCGCCAACATATCCCACACGCCACAGTTAAAGGGAAAGCCGGGAAGGTCTGTGATATGACGATGCTTTGTTTTTTCTAGTGTAGCAATTCGATAAGCGGTGTCTTTGGCCAGCCACTTGACGCTTGGAACGAATGCTTTTGTGCGCTATTCTGGGAACAGACGTTTCTAGATGTTGAATTGTCTATGTGAATTAGAAAGTTTTTTTGTGAGAAAGAACTATATATTATAGTTTTATTATAATTATCTGCTTTTCTTTTCCCATTCCAATGAAATTTTTCAGTGATAACTTTTATGAGTGTGGGTGTGTGTGTGTGACTTCGAGAACACAGAATTTGTGGTGTTATTTCCCTGTGCTACTTCTGACTAAAAATTGCTGTAATAAACCTCGATAAAGTTAAAAAAATGGAAATTTTTGAATTCGGCACTAAGTCAAATATCTTTCTGGGCGTAAGGCATTTTTAACAGACTTCAAAAAAAAGGAGGAGGTTCTCAATTCAACTGTATTTTTTTTATGTTTGTTACCTCAGAACTTTGGACTGGGTGAACCGATTTGGATGATTCTTTTTTTAATCGAAAGCTGGTGCTTGTCGTGTGGTTCCACATAAATTTGAACGAGATCTGACAATGGCATCCATGTCAAAATCATATAAGTCTTAAATTTGCATTAAGTATGTGCGCGATAAATGGACGAATAACTCAATATCGCGCCAACCGATTTCGATGATTCTTTTTTTAATTGAAAGCTGGTGCTTGTCGTGTAGTCCCACATAAATTTGAGCAAGATCTGACAATGTTATCCATGCCAAAAGTACAATGTACTTCATTTGAAGTCAGTTATTTTTTTGTTAAAATGTTAAGATTATTGCTCATAGTTTCTCACCGTCAAAGCCTGATGACTGACATACGATAGCCTTTGGTTCAACTACATACTTAGTTGCAAAAAGCGTTGACCATTCTGTGACCCATTTTTGTCCATAACTTTGAAGCATGTGGATAACTACAGTTTGATTGTTGAATCAAGTCAACTCTATTCTCAGAGTTGTAATTACGCAATCAGTTAGTTCTAGTACTTCTAAAATAGTAACTTGGATTCCAAAATATTATTTTAAAGGGCAACTGCTAAATTAATTATTTTAGTTTGGTTACACACAATGACCAACCGGATTAAAATTAGTCTTCAGCTCAGCCCGGGTTTGAATCCTGTATGCACACTTAATATTAAAATTAAAAGGTATCTGTGAATTTGATACAAATTATGAAGTCACAGTACAGGAAACATCGTGAGGAAACCTGCAGACAAAATTCTCAAGAATGTATGAAATCTACCAACCCACACTTGACATGTACCACTCACGTCGTACTATTATATGCATCCATTTTCGCCCCAAAAAATAGTCAGTAACGCGGTTACCTAGTTCATTTAGCTAGTAATGTGTCGGTGACGGTAACACTTTAATATTGTAGATTTTCATGGACGACTTTGACCACTCACCAACACGTGGCGCGATCAATCTTCAGCAAGCTATTAGCCTATTACCAACTAAAACAAATCGCTTTGTTATTAGCTCGAACACTTTCGTTAATGTGAGATCTGAACGAAATCAGATGACCCGAATATCTTGAACTAACATTGGCCGATTTCTTTTAAAACGACACGAGAACGACATTTTTAACGTTTTTATTTAGCTTAACGTGTTTGTATGGTTCATCTTACCAGCTTAATTAAACCTAATTTCTATCCTAAGGAGTTACAATTTTACCTTTTGCTTTAGTTTTGATGACAATGCATTTTTGTAATAAACATGACCATACCACTCAATTTTGGTTCCAGGAGAGAAAATTCTTTAATGTTTTACACGCACTGCCACTTTATTTTTTACTTTAGACACTATAAAAAAGTGTAGTTATTAAGTTTTTAAATTATTAACTTGTTATATATTATACAGTGTACAATTGTACATACGCAAAGTGCATGTCCGCTAGTGGCGTGGATCTTAATGGTGTCGTCATCTCAGTAAAATAATGTTACATAATGTTTTTATAAAACATAAAACTGCAGTGTGGCAGCACTACATGAAATATAAACCGCGTTGAAACATAAAGAATACGAAATATAAAGAGCGTTGTTCCTCGTCGTGTCGTCCCTATCATGAAGTAGCCAATGTAGAACACAAGTCTTCAAGCCAATTAATTACAGCTAATCGTCCTATTGCGTAAAATCCATTGCGAATGTTTATGCTTTCAATAAAAGACGACTAATAAAACACCAAAATAAATTAAACCAATTCCAGTGTTGGGGCGTGGTGCAAATATAGACATGAGGCGGTTACTGACTCAACGCGAAATATTGAGGTAGTGAATTCAAAAAATAAGAAAACAGTACTTATTCATTAATCGTTGAACGAAAAGTAAACCATGAAACAATATTCACTTTCAAAGATAGTGTAGTCGATGAGTCAAAACAGATGATAAAGTTTATAAAACTTGATAATTAGAATGGAGATTTTTATATTTATATTGGTATTTACGTAATTTGTTTTCTCAGAGGATGAAAGCGTATTTGAAAATTTCTTACACTCTTAAGACAAAATATTATTATCCTCAAACGAGTCACACTGTTTGCAAAACTGATTTATAATTTAAGCAATAATCCCGGCCGTAACTCTCTCAAGTCATTATCAATGGTATTAAGGATTCAATGAGCCCGCAAGCGGAAGGATGTATTAATATAGCTCGGCTTAATGTACTCAAACATCTTTAAATAAGATGATAGTAGCTATTGCGACGCATAAGAGGTCTACCGCTTGATGATAAGTGACAGGAGACGACGTGAGAAGAATGTTAAGTTCAAGTTTCAATTTGTTTATGGATATAGCCAGCAAACGAGCTGACGATCCAACTGATGGTAAGTGGCTATCGTCGCCGATGGACATCAGCAACACCAAAGGCATCACTCATGCGTTGCGGGCCAAAAAAGAGAGAAGAAAAAGAAAGAATGATAAAGGGTGACCAAAAATGATTTAAATAAATTAAAAACACAGTATTTATAAAAACATTATCGCTGTCCGACCAAATAATTATGATTTAATCAATATTTTTTCAAGTGGTTCTAACGTCTACATTTTGACTAAAACTGAACTATCTACTTTTTTTATTTATGTCGGCAATACGGCCATTGCGAAATTATATCATAATAACATGAAAATAATTGTCAAATTAACTAGATTTAACTATAGCAAACTAATTTAATCATAACAAAATATCAACGCACATGCGGAAAATTATTTTAGATGTAACAAATACCCTAATTTTCAAGCTTAATTATGTATTTTATGTTATTAAGAAAACACATGAATGAATATATTATATTTAGGCTACGTAATTGGCAATGTATTTTATTTTTGTTTGTTGCTGAGATCAACTTAAGGTGATTTGGAAAAATATTTTTATTTTATTTCAAAGATCCCATAATTATCAAATTTAAGTTAAGATCCTCGAGAAATTGAGGAAACTTCTCAAATATCACAATTATACTCGTAGTTACATGCGGCGGTTAATATGTTATGTTCCTCGACAACTGTTTCTTTTAAGTCGGTTATTTAAGTTGAAAATATTTAGATTATGTTATAATATAACAATAACAACTTCTTGAAGTTTCTACAATGCACAGTGTACTATGCTATTTTGTTTGTTAAACGCTAAGTTTAAGTTTTCTTTTGTGTTAAAATTAACATCTCGTTTATACTATATATAAATGAATACGAAGATGACCAAGATACAAAATATTTAGTTCATGGTAAGTATAGTTATTAGTAAAAAAATAGTTATCATATTTCGGTAATAAGTGCCTCATTTAGTAAACACAATTTAACTAGCAACTATGAGAACTAATTACTTAAAGCAAAGCAAAGCAACAACCCATAATTGTCCCACTGCTAGGCTCGGGGTCTCCTCTCACAATGTGAGGAGTGCAGGCCATAGTCCACCACGCTGGTCAAGTGCGGATTGGTAGACTTCACACACCTTTGAGAACATTATGGTGAACTCTGCGGTGTGCAGGTTTTCTCACGATGTTTTCCTTCACCGAAGCAAGTGATAATTAATTTGTAATACGCACATAATATTAGAAAATTAGAGGTGCGTGTCATGATTTGAACTCGGGTCCTTTCGTTCGGGAAGACAACGTTCTAACCGCTAGGTTATCACTGCTATAATTATGTTATTATTACTTACTTATTTATTAGAAATATAGCAACTATTAAGAAAACTGATGTTTCAAATTGTTAAAACGTAACAGACCTGACAGGAGGAATATCTTGAAATAGATTCAATGAAATCCAAGTTGAGTCTATTTTAGTAAAAACGAAACAAAGGGCGTGAAACGTCCAACCATTTATTTTTATCTCTTATATTTTGTTTGACAAAATGAACAATCACTGCGATGATACTGTTGATTGTCTGATGCTTTACATAGGAACATGATAGAAGTAAAAAGCTTTGAGTGATTTTTTTGGATTTAATTTTTATTTTACTATTTTTAATCTCAATAACAATATTCCATTTCAGGCTAGCTGTCCTACATTACAAACAAGTTAATATTTTAAAAACTATAGTAAATACTCGCTTTTAGTGTCCATGTCACAGATATACTAGTAGATAGACCCTATATCTGTGGTCCATGTAATAAAGCAAAAAAGTATTAACTGTGCCGGTAATCGTTAAGGATTTCCCAAGCCTGGACCCAAACTTTAAGTATAGTATTATAGCCTGATATCAAAAATGCTATCTCATCAGAACCGAAGCAATGTGTAAAATTTTAACCTATTAGAATAAATGAGTGACGGTCTAATTAAGCTTGCTAGAATTGCTCCACACAAACAAAAGCTAAATAAAAGCGTTTTAAAAAAAATAGCAACACACACCCTGAAAATATTTACTATACCGTGTCATCCATTGATACTAAATTATCTTCAAGATACATAATTACAAACAACCTAAACTTAAAAATAAACGTACCCTGTTATCATGTTTAGTGAATGAAAACTGACAAGTTCGTAATAAAATCAATCGCCTCGCTCGTGACTTGGGCTAACGGTTCTAAAGCGTTCCGTTAAAACGTCAGAAAGTTTGAGATTGTTGAGGCGACGCTGCGTGAGCACTTTGTGGGCACGTGTTTTAATTATAAAGTAATTTTAAAATTATTTCAGGGTTTCACGATGAATATTTAAATTTAAACCCGTTATAAGATTGTTAGTTTTTTTGTAGGTTGCATTATACGAAGTCGATAAGTCATTAAGTCATTATGAACAGAATGGGTTTAAGGTAAATTAATAATCCAACCCCAATAAAATATCGATTCAATAAATAAATAAATTCTTCCAAATGAGAGTGAGCCCTAAGCTCTATGTTCACACTGAATATGTCAGCATGTGTATGTAGGTAGCGTAAGCAAATATTGTCAATACTGACGTTCAGATAATTGGATGCATTATGCATGTTATTAAACTCTATAATTACACAAATATGTAACCACACGTTTGAGTTTCGCATTACCAATTAGATTTCGTTGTAGCGTGTAAACTGATTAATACTGAACAAGCTTACTGACTAGTATGGTTCGTTGTTGTTATGTCTCCAGGATGCAGTGGCTACTTAAAAACGTCAAGACAATTTAGTACACTACATGCAATGGGACCCTGTCATAATACTGTGGGAACTCCAATGAATCTTCAGTTATTGAACAAACACTGTGGGAATTCCAATGAATCTTAACAGTCAGTTATAATTTTAGTTCTAATCAAGGATTTTCAAATCATCATTACGGACCATTACGGTCGATTTTTACGTCTTTGATGAGGACCTTCCGAGTCCATTTTGGCCGGCAACGCATCTGTCTTAGGCTTTACAATATTAATAGGTGAAGACCATTTACTATTAGACGTCTCGTACCTTACCTGCATTAAAAAGGAATTAGAAAACCAACTATTTAGTACCTATATAATTATGGTTAACTGGTATGAAATGCATCAAGCAATCAGTTCTTCAAATTTGTGTGTAAAGTGTAAATAAGTGTATATGTCAGAGATCATAAAATGGAACGCCAAGCCGGGCCACGCTTGGGTGTATTCGGATTCTGTAGATGGCAGCACTATGCATAGTGTCTACTGCCATTTTGACACGCGGTAGCGGGATAACCAAGGAGAGCTATTGACTTGCGAGTTCCGTACCGCGCTGCCCGACTTCATCGCGTTAAAGTAAGTGACGATAAGATAACCATCTTATTCGAGTCAGATAATAATTTGTTCAGATTCGTGTGTATGAATTGTGTGTAGGTATGAATTGTGTGAACGAGTGTAAAACATGTGTTAATTAGTTTCTGATTAAACTTACGTAAGCGCCCACTATATTATTATTTCCCGAGCCACCAACTTCTCCGACAAAAAAATATTGAGCTGCAAACATTTACTAAATTCCAATAAGAAGCAAAAACCCGAAAAGTTCACAATCAGGCAGACTTCACACGCGACCGGCATGGTTGTAGTTCTTTTACAGACTCATTTGTTTGGGGTAAACATTTGACACTCACCAATAACGAATCCCAGGAAGTTGGTCAACCGTAAACGAGAATCTCACCTGAAAAGAAAAGCTATTATAATTATCTCGGCATAGCATTAGCGTGGTAGACTAGACGTCACAAGGCTTCCTGAACTTTTAAAGCGGAACACTTAATTATTTGTAGTTTGATGAAACCCTACATTATTTTTACACAAGAAAGACACTCTATTTTAAGTCATAAAAATATTTAATTTAGAATATACTAACATAAAGTTGTATTATATTTTAACTGAAAAAATATCCAACCAAAAACATTTCATGTAAAACAGACTGCCAAGACTCACAAGCTTTTTAATTCTTTACCCTTAAATTAAGATTTTAAACTAAAAATTCAAGACGTCTCTATTGTAGTTTAGGTACAGAATTATATTTTATTCTAACAGAAAGTACCTTCAATTTTTCTACAAAATACTGCAAGAGCTCTTTTAAAACATTATTGGCAAAGCACTTGTCTATTACAAAGTAAGTCTTAGACAAAAACGTCTTCGCTGGAATGACTTTGGCAAAGTAGACAATGTCTTTTGTAGAAGTTAAGCATAATATCCTTTTTACCTTTATATACAACTTTATTATATTAAAGTACTACTACACTTACGCCGCAACTCAGAGTCACTAACTTTAATCGTTTCTTAGTAAAGAATCACCATACAAACTCTGTACTAAGGAGCTATTTAAGTAACCGTCAGTGATTTTGAGTTGGGGCGTTAGAAAACTAAGGAAAGTTAAGTATGTACAGAACTTTTAAAACTTCAAGATTTTATGGTTCTTCAGTGTCTAAAGAATTTCCTGCCTCATAAAAACAATAGTAACAACAACATAACATAAAGACAAAACCACAATATAAAAGAATGGACAGAATTAAGATAAATAAATATTTTCTAAGATGTTCACTATGAATAAAGTTTGTTATTGAAATCAGCATCAGTTTACTACTTTATTTAAAACAGAACTACCTTAAAAACTATCAGTAACTTAAAATAGTATTTTAATTACATTTAATTGCAGGCTACACCTGCGGAAGAATTGTATCGTATTTCATGACTAAAATTAATAGAGATAGAATAAGAAAACCGATTAACATAATACGCATAAAGCGGTACAAAGATTCAAATATAATCTGATTTGGTGCATTTCATTCTCAACTTGAAACTGGTTTGCGGAACGAGCTAACTGAAATTCTCTTAATTCTATCTCTGGCGAACACAGATTATTTTCATTAGCCGGGAAGCTATGCAATTTTCACTAGCGATAAAAACACTTTTACTTAGTTTCTTTTTCGCAAAAGAATCTGTCTGCCAAGACCATATTTAGTAGATGATCCGGCGGCTCTTTTACGTACGTAAGAACATTAGTAACACTGGGGGCGTCACCAATGCGTTGTCGGCCTCGAAGAAAACAATAGACACGCTTCTTGAAGGATCCCATGTCATAGGTTGGAGGGAACACCGATGCAGGAAGTTCATTCTACAGTTTACACGTGTGGGGTAGAAAACTACACGACGACCGAACTGTGGACGAACGCCAGGTATCCAGGTGGTGTTGATGGAACCTGATACACCGTTATGTGCGGTGATGAAAATTAACCACAGGAATTAAACCAAACAGTTCTTCAGAACATTCCCCGTTAGACAGACGGCAGAATAAGCTGAGAGAGCTTAGTAAGATTGGGATCGTCGACAAGACGAATGGTTCGCGTTGAATTCGGTTGAACGGTGGATCCGTGGCAAATATTAAAGTCAAAGTCAACATATTATTCATATAGGTATCACTGATACACTTATGCACGTCATTTTTTGGCTTTTCGGAAGGTGCTTTGTCGTGGAGAAGAAGATTAGCAAGTAAAGAAGAAGATGAAGTCTTCATATCTAGATTTGCTATTGAACGCTGAAGCAATATGTTTAGAAGACAATACAGACTGGACACGTCTTAAATTAACTGTAACAAATTAATCTAGTATCATTAATAAGCGAGACGCGGAACATGGACGGGTCTCAGCAGCTAATCAAGCGAGGTGTGACAGCGAGAGAAGAACAATAGCACATGATGTCATTGGCTGAAACAATGGACCGTCCCCTCGCAAATGTCAGTTATGTGACGCCCACTAACCTTTGCCAACGGCTAGTGGCAGCCGGCCAAACATTTGTTTAGACTGGTGACAGTTAACACCCATCGCGTTGTAAACCTGTATTCTAGGAGCCATGTCTCGTTTGGAATTATCAAAATATTCAGAATTCTCTTCAAATATACTATTTTTGGGAACAAGAGACTGACAGATGAGGAGACGAGCCACCTGGCAATGGCAAGTCCACCCATTGATTTCAGTAATGCCGAACACACTGAAAATTGTCTATCAAGAGAGAAGCGGACTTTGTAAAGCTAAGAATCGAGCGATAAATAAGTTATCGTTACCGTTTATAAGCGCTGTAGTGACAATTTTGTGGTTTCGGAATATATAAGCTTCGGCTTGAATCAAAATATTATGATCGAATCGATTACTACTTAACATCTACTAATTCTAAATCATCATTCTATAATGTCTGTATCCCTAAACTTATATTTGGGATCCATTTGAGTTATCAAAATTTTTTGAAATAGCCGAAAAATGAACATGTGAGCCACTTGATATAACGGGGTCAATATTTTTCATGGGCCTCAGTAATGCCAAAAGTATCACGAATCCGTTGCCGGCGGGGATCCCGCATAAACGCACTGGCTCAAGTTGTTACCATTAGTGTTATACGTACTTTACTTACCTATATTTGGACAAAAACCTTGCACAGTAACTAGTTTGTAACTCGTTTGCAATGTGACAAGTGTCGATATCTCCCCAGTGCCGTTCCTCCAGTTTCAGCTCGGTATGGAGATATTAATTTAGATTAGAATTGCACAGTTTCCTAATTCCAGCCATGCAAACGGTAGCTATCCAATTCTGCCTGGGATTAATTTTGAATGTCCAGTAGTTTGGAATAACACTGAACGTCCGTTCAGTGTTATAAATTGGGTTGAAATATATTTATATATACAAACTATAAACCAATACTGATTAGGGTACAATTACATATGAGTATACCTAGATTTTTATACATCATGTATATCAGTTTACACAAAGACAATTTATAGGTGCAACATAATTTAACTCTACTTGTATCGTTTATCTCGTAATATTAGTATACATTTGAAATAAAAAGGTACAACTCACAGGTTTTTGATGAATTAATTCAATACTATAATATTTACTACAAAAAAACTAAATCTACGGTGACAGTAAATGTTTTTATCTACAAAAGAAGGTACTTATGTTACACCTACAGAAGATACTGACGGCCAAGTTCTTCATGATCTGGACAGAATAGCTGAGCGTTGGAGGGGTTATTGTGCACATTTATACGAGAATCCTGAAGGAACCACAAATCCCTGGCAAATGGACTGGACTACGATCGATCTCGAACCTGACATCCTTCGAACAGAAGTAGTAGCTGCGCTAAAGTTGCTCAAACCCAAGAAAGCCCCCGGACTTGACACGATAACTGCGGAAGTTCTCCAATCAATGGGTGACAAAGGCATCGACGCTCTGCACATGATATGCAACAACATCTGGCGCACTGGCAAATGGCCCGAAGACTGGACTAGATCTGCCATAATTCCCCTACACAAGAAAGGATCTACATTAAAGTGCGATAACTACAGGACGCTCTCTTTAATATCGCATGCCAGCAAAATTTTACTCCATATCTTAAACCGTCGCATCAGACACTTCTTAGACTGGCAGATCCCAGAAGAACAGGCAGGATTCGTAAAAGGTAGAGGCACTCGCGAGCACTTACTAAATGTCAGACAACTGGTAGAGAAAGCTTACGAGTTCGATGTCCCTTTCATCATGTGTTTCGTTGACTACAGCAAGGCGTTTGATTGTGTAAACTGGGCGAAGCTTTGGACTGTTCTGTGTGAATTGGGATTACCTGTACATCTGGTTGCTCTTCTTGAAGCTCTGTACCGCAAAAGCCACGGTGTCGCAAAGATCGACCATATCATTTCAAATCCTTTTGAATTTGGAAAAGGCGTGAGACAAGGCTGCATTCTGTCCCCCATCTTGTTCAATGCATATGGGGAATACATAATTAGGAAAACTATGGAAGGCTGGGAAGGAGGAGTGAGCGTGGGTGGAGTGAAGATCACTAACCTACGGTACGCGGATGACACTACTCTTTTAGCCGCCTCAGAGTCCGAAATGGCACGTCTTTTGCACCGGATGGAACTCATAAGTGGCGAGTTGGGGTTGAAGATTAATAGGGAGAAAACCAAAATGATGGTGGTCGACCGGAAAAATAAACTGGAGCTCACTGGGACTTTAGACCTTGAAATAGTGAATCAATTTATATACCTGGGCTCCAGTATCTCTAACACCGGCTCGTGTGATTCTGAGATCCGACGCAGAATTGGAATGGCCAAAAGCGCCATGGGCCAATTGAAGGGAATATGGAAGGACAGAAACATCAGAAATCGTACCAAAATCAGACTTGTCCGAACATTGGTATTCTCCATATTCCTTTACGGGGCAGAAACATGGACGCTTAGAGCAAACGACCGCAAACGTATCGACGCCTTTGAGATGTGGTGCTGGAGAAGAATGCTGCGCATCCCCTGGACAGCTAGAAGAACTAATGTGTCCATACTCGAAGAACTCAAGATCACCAACAGGCTTTCAACCATCTGCCTTCAACGAGTACTCGAGTATTTCGGCCATATCGCCCGGAAAAACGGTGACAGTCTTGAAAAGTTGGTCATCACCGGCAAAGTCCAGGGGACCAGGCCGCGAGGTCGCAGTCCAATGCGCTGGTCGGACCAAATCCGCACCACTCTCGACAGCAGGATGCACGAGGCCATCCACGCTGCAAAAAACCGGAACCGCTGGCGCCAGATAGTCCGGAATAAAGTGATCCGTGGAGGGGGTCACGACCCTCAGCAATGAGGATATCGACGCAAGGAGGAGGAGGGATGTTACACCTAGCTCACTTAGTTTACGAACTAGAATTTTTTTGAACTTGTTTTCGTCCTCCTGTAAAGTGTCGATTTTTCACTTGTATCACATATCACAGGAGGCACAGAATTTTAACTGTTCAGTGGCTGTAGAGTGTATACTTATAGACTTGGAGACTAATATTACGGATTTGAATGCAATTTTCACTCATTTGCATAAGCAACAAAATATGTTTGAAAAAAAGTTAATTATATCAATATAAAAGTCACATCTTATCATAGTTTTAGCTCGTTCACCCGTCCCGTTGGAAACTAATGCTGAAATCATTATTCTATCACTCAGAAGTAACTAAAATTTTTACGTAATTTAGTATCTAACTAGATTAAAAAAAAAACATCAAATCATACCTAATAACATAGTTAAACATAATGATCGATGAAGGAATGACAGATTTACCTTGGCAGTAAATAATTTCAAATAATAACTTGGTCAACGCTAGCGATAATATAGACGTATTCACTGACAGTTTTAACACGCGACGAATGAGAGATGTGTGTGCAAGGAATTGGTTAAAGTGATCACTATTTGTTGTGTAACCATTCGATGTATAATCGAATCTCGATGTTTCAGTTTCTGACTTTCGCTTGCTTTATTTTAATTGGCTATACTTTGAAATTAAGGTTTTATATGTTTAAAAATTTGAGCAATTATGTGTGTCACCTATCTGATAACATCTGCTAAATGTAAAAATGTCATTTAATTAATTCCCTTAATTAAGAGATTTTGTGAACGAAATACTTTTTAAGGATAAACTTCTTTTAGCCCATAGCCGAATAGCTGAAATTTGGTATACATATGTACGAGTATTTTGACGCGCTGATAACGAATATCATAGGCAAAATACCTGCATATTTAATTTTCAATATCACCTTGAAAAAACATGATTTATTGTTTTTCACGTTTATTTGGCAAAATATTGATTTTACTGAAAAATGTTTCCTACAAAAGTTGTAATTATGCGGAACAAAATTCGCGTATTTTTCTCAAACCATTACTACAATAAAAATATATTAGACATAAGATGTCAGTCTCTTTATTGAATTTTTTTCTGTAAAATCAATATTTTGCAAAATAAACGTGAATAATTATTACGAGTATAAAAATAATGTTTTTTCAAGGTGATCTTGAAAATGAAATATGCGGGTGTTTTGCCTATATTCTTCGTTATTAGCGCTTCAAAATACATAGGTATACCAAAACTCAGATCAATCAGAGGTTTGGGCTAAAAGGAAGTACAACATTTTTTTAGAAATGATGTATTAACTCCGAAGCAATTTCAGGACTAACAACTATCCTTATTAAAACGTAAATAACAATACACGGTTGCACCTGTTGCGCCATGTGATCGGTCGCGGTAGCCGCCGTTGACAGATACATGGTACATCTCTCCGATACAGTTTTAGTTTCAGTTCAGTCCTTTATGAAATCCTGGTACCTCACATGGTAAGTCACAGCCATCTCGTTAGTACAGGTATTGCATTGATTTCTCTAACTTCCTTTTATGTCAGTAGATGGTTGGTTGCATTGCTGTTTGACTAAATATAAGGTTCAAATTTTAAAATAATTCTTAGACAAATAGGTCTTTATATTTACTTTCATATCTTATATTTTTAACTAGTAACTGTGTCCTTTTTGCAATATCTTAGTAGCTAATTTTAGATGGATTTTTAAATGTCTTTTTTTGTGATTAGAATAAAATAAAACAAATACTAAATGAAATCTCAAATTAACAAAATGAATATCTCAATCTATTAAGCCGTTTTTAAAATTAGCAAAAACAAACGCACAGATAAACATAAAAAACAAATTTAAGATGGATTTTTTAAATTGACATAGTATGTCTTTTTGTGATGCGAATAAAATAAAACCAATACTAAATAGCATAAACAAACTCACATATCGACACCTGCAACGCATAAGGTTGTAACTTGAAATCCGTCTTTTTCAGAATAAGCAAAAAAGTAAAAGTTAGGTATTTGAATGCTTTTTACGAAAAAAGTATTGGGTTTGCTGAAAAATTAATATGTGCATCAATTCTATAGGAGTAAATACTATAGTTTGATACGTATATATCACAAAAAATACTGTTAAAAGCTGAGATAGCATTAGTTACAACCCAAGGTTTTGGATAACTTCAGCAGCGATAAGGTTGTATCTAGCTAGTTACAACCGTCTTAGTGATGAAAGGTAGCCTACTTATAATGGAAGTAAGTTATATTCTTGAATTTTAATATTAATTATAAAGCTTATATTAGGTATAAAATAAATTATCAAGATCAAATAAGTTTAATTGCTCATGCTACCAATGACGACTTCGGCACCTGGCAACATAATTATACCTCCAGGACACAGGACCAATGGAAAGATAAAAGAGCAGGAATGAATAATTCGGGAACTTGTTCTATTACCGAGAGGGTAAACCAAATGACCAAAGACCAACCAAGGATGCAAAGTGGTGTCGGGTTTCTCATCTACAAGCCCCTCGTCAACAATATTGTGCAAGTTGGGGCGTGTCAGCCAGGGTATCGCAGGAACCTAACACTAAAAATATTCAAAGTTATTTGTTGAAGGTTGTACAGGCATATGCGCCGCCACCCCGACGATGAGACTGAGGTTATGTGTTAGGACAATAGTAGATCCAGAGGTATCCTCTAAAGCTTATTTCACAGTTGTGATGGGGGACTGGCAAAATGGCGCCGAGATAAAAGTGGGTCCCTTCCCTTCGGAATTAGATAGCGGAATCGTTGAGGACACTTGTTGGCTAACTTTTTAGAGAGGAAAGATCTGTTTATGATGAACTCCTTCTTCAGAAAGAAGCCTCAACGCAAGTGGACATGGATATGTTCCACAAATAGTGAGATGGACTTCATTCTGGCGGACAAACGGCAGCTTAAAAACCAGAAACCATAACCGTCTTGTAAGAGGCACATTAAATATCGTCGTGAAGCGTAACCGTTCCAGGTTACGCCTTATGAAGTCTGCGCTTCGCCCAACACCTGTCACCCCAGTGGATGAGTTTAATACCAGCATTTTAACCACCGTCCACGAGGTAGGATCGAATAGATCCAGTGGTAAATCTCTTATTGTGTCAGCATACACTCTCGGTCTTATTATTACAAAGTGCAGGTGATGCGATTTGTGAGAACAACACAAATCATGTAATAAACACAATTGAGTGAAACCAGGGCCTCAAAGTATTCGCCAGGGATCTGTCTATTTAGCAAAGTCACCTTACGAGGTTGAAAACCAAGTCCAGTACCATGTTTTCTTCAGACGGTTGTATCTCCTCTCAAGCTCCAGCTCCCTGCGAGAAGAACAACAAACAAGCTAAACTGACCATACACAGAAGATAGTGAAGATAGTGAATCCAAGAACATCATTTAGCTGGTACTGAACGGCTGGTACGGGTAAATAACAGCTTTCTAGCACTAAAGGTCTCTGCGCTATGCTGCGAACGGACGGACGGACGGACGTACGAACATGACGAAACCACAAGGCTTCCGTTTTGACTATGAAACCCTAATAATCACAAATTTTAATTAAAACACGGAGGTCAGATGTAAATTTGTAGGACAAATACACACAAATCGTATAAACATTAGCCGGTCGCTCAGTACAGCTAAGCCGTGACAAAGCAGTATCTTAAGTTACGGTTCCGATACGTGTATTGTGATGCCCGTCAAAAAGTTGTAAGAGATGTTACTTCCACGCTCAGCAACGAACATAAGGGACGTAATTCGCTTTACGTCTAAAATATTGCTGGAACTTTTCTTCATATGGCAATTACTACCTTCTTCAACTGGCTATCTTCGAAACTACGAATGATAGAGATATGTCGATACTACTGTCGTGTAGCTCTTTTCACGGACTATACGCCTGTGGTACAGTACCTGTGGAAAAGGTTGTAACTTGAGTTACAACCTTATGCGTTGCGGGTGTCGATATAAAAAAAAATTGCCATAGCATAGAGTGTACTGCTTTAATAAATACCTTAAATAATGTTATATTGTACTTTAATAAAAAAAATAATCATTAAATAATCGATTATGTACAGTTTTGTAACGCATAGATGTGTTGTAGATTTAGGATCCAATAAAGTATGTTATTATATTGTGAGTGTGACACAGCGAACGCCCACGGCTGCGAAGTATACAGCAAGCTTAGTTCGATACTCATCTTCAATCCTTTCACGTATCACGTAAATCTACTAATACTCTTGAGATGGAATGCGGACGTAATATGAACACATTTTCTATGAAGTTTTGTGTAAAATGTGTCGAGAAAATTAACTAGGTATTAATGTTCTTTTATGGAGGTCGAAGGTGGAATATAAGGTATAAACGTAAAATATTATAATAAAAGTTTTTATTTTTTGCGACCCCGCATAAGGTTTTATTTAAAATCTTAAAAAAGTTTTGTCAAGTTTTCTACTGAACTTATTTTTGTGAAACTGCACTTTTATTCATTTATAAGCCGCGCTATTAAAGAAACGAATCTAAAATTGCGGAAATTATCATTCCCCCTCACTCGCACTCTAAAAACAGGATTAACGTGCGAGTGAGGGGGAATGATAATTTCCGCCATTTTAGATTTGTTTTTTAATGGCGCGGCTTATACCATAACAATATAAATGTAAATACAACGACGATACAATTATGATAATTTCAACTTGATTTCGAGGATTTGATAAAGAAATCATAAGTGGAAAATCTGTGTGGGTGATTTCATTACTTGTTTCACGGTTGCCTATTCCATACATTTTTGTTACAATAAAATTCAACTAAATATTGTAAAGCGTTCACAGGTATTAAATAAGTGTGCGTGTCTCTTTTACCATTGTAACACGACTTTACACGTGAAAACAAATGATAACATCTCAAAAACGCCGTACACGCGCCGCACGGGAGGCGTGAAAGAAATGAAATACGAGAATAGAGGCATCTTCTACTCGTAGACGCGGCAAATAGAAAACTTGTACCGCGATTTTCTGCTGTTAACGTCAGCTTTTAAGACATGATTCTTTTAAGTTTATTTTACGCAGTCTCATTGTACAGATAATTTAAAAAAATCCCAAAATTTTTATATTTTAAATTATTCATACAAATCTCCAATTTTATAGGTAAAGCCCTAAATATAAGCCAGCTAAGCAAGGACACATTACAAAATAAAACTGAATATTACTAAACCACTAGTCACATTTAATGGTCCTATAATGACGCCCGAACTTTCGCACGTGTCATTATGTGCGGCCTGTATTCAGAATGAGAACATCACGTGAACCACTTTTTACTGTAATATTTCTCTTCAGACGCCATCTTTACACCAACGCTCTAAAAAGCAGTGTGTTTACTACGTCACCGAGCTTTCCTCATTTCCTTCCATGAAAACGACGCTTTGAATAGAAGTAATTGAAGTTCATAGGTGGCGTAGGCGGGTATAAAAGGAATGTGGGTCCTACGGCGAGTGGAAACACTGGCGGCATTTGTGTAAAAAGGGATCAGCAGTGGATAAGGGTATAGAGTTAAGATTAAACGTTGAGACAGTTCTTTATCGAGAGAGATGGATCGCATGGATTCGAACGAATTGTAGGTAGGTAATCTACTGGTACCTCTTACTGGTACAGACGCAGCGGAGCTGAAGTTTAAAAATGAAATAGGCAAAGCTAACATAATAACGACGTAATTCTTACATTTACACCATGTAAATATAGGCCATAGTCTATTATGTTGGCTGAGTGCAGATTGGCAAATTTAACACACTTTTGAGAAAATAATTGAGAACTTTTAGGCAAGAGCTTTCCATGGATTTTTCTTTCGGTGAAAGTCACACTCACTTTCTCATATGCACCCAGCCTTGTGCAAGATGCCAAAGCTTACGCCATTAGACAAAAGTCACTGCTTTATTATTTTTTGCATCCTCAAAGTAAAATGTTTTATATACCGTGTACGCTAAACAGTTGAATCGACCAAAATCACCTATTTGTAAAAATCCAACTGTACTTATTCTCTCTCAACAGTATTATGCCCCCAACGTTATTGAATTTCCAATGTGTACTGCCATTTTCAGGATGGAACGTAAATTTATTTTTCAACATAAATGTTTTCTAGGATTTTGTTATCAACTTGCTTGGCCTTGCATAGATGAGGAAGCTGTATGCAAACTGTATTGTTGTAAACTATAGCTTGAAATTTTTGAATAAGGCATGTGGCAACCTTGTCTCCCATATTTAGATTTTATTCAGTGTGGAGCAAGTACTGTGACCTATTTGAATATGTTCATCTGGAATATAGTACGGAAAACTACGTTCAAAAATATTTTCAAGGATTTGTTCCAATCTCACCACAACGGCAAAATCTTTCATTCATACTATCCACTACACTAAGGTCATTAAAAATATTTGTATATGCTGATCTTAACTAGTTATTCTTACTGAATGATAAAAATAACTATGTTTAATGTATGTAAGAAACAAAGAAATTACATTAACACTATAGAACAGAAATTTCTTGGCTTAGAAAACAACACCCGTCAAGAAATCAAACATAAGAACAGTAAAATCCCTAAAAACATATATATCTCTGAGCAGTATCATTATGCAGATAGATTCTCGCTACCTCATTTCTACGAGAAAAATCCGAAATAACTCCTTAAAATTTATAGCGGACCTGAAAAGCAACAAGCATTAAAGGTGCCCCAAGGTATTTCCACCTAAACGTTTTCTTTTCCCAGCTGATATTTTTCTTTTCCGTCAAGTTATTTACTTTTCCATCTTTTTCTTTTCTTCAGATAGCTTGGTCGTTCTTTGCTGTTGAATGTTATTTGTTCTAATTCAATAACATTACTGTTAAAACTCTTTCAGTTTTGTACACAACTTTATCATTACAACATAACTTTTCACTTTATGCATTATCATGTCAGAATACATTTGTGGGATGTTACTTTAATTTATCTGTAGATATTATAATAATATAAACATATTATTTGCGAACGGACAGCTTCAAGGGACGGTTCAAAGGTGTTAGGCGCGGGCCACACAGAAAAGACGTAAGACGAAGTCGGGGCTCGGACCCGTCGCAGACAGGGCGCCGTTAAAACATATAGAAAAGACAAGGAACGGGCGTGACGGTCGGTGCACACTGGGCTTTTCCCGGCCACAGAGGACTTAATCACTATAATAATTAGAACCTGCTCTCCGCGACCTTTCCGCTCCCCCGCTGGCGCCTAAGCAAGCCCGCGTCCTGTCCTTTCTGTATGTTTTCCAATAGGGCGCCGACGAGAAAGCGTCGTGTCGGCGTCCCGTCTTTTCTGTATGTTTTACGTCGCGACGGCTGCATACATTTTGTATGAAAGTAGATTAAACGGGCGCCGCGACTGCGACGGGTCCGTGTCTTGCGTCTTTTCTGTGTGGCCCGCGCCTTTGATGTCAGAATACACCCTCGCCTTAATTAAAATTACCGGAACTTTTTGAAATTATTTTTGTGAACCAATACCAAATACCATTTCTTACGAAAATTTTCGGTTGAGTCTTTCTTTTCCACGATGAATTTTCAAAAACCCTATAATACGCAATAAGACTTCAATCAAAATCTCATGCCGTCAGACCAGGTTGTCATAAAAAGCGGCAAAAGCTGCCTTATACCTGGCTTGATTGTAAGATTTTGCGCACTATTTTCATGAATATTTCGTGAAGCCAGTCTTGATGTTAGCTACCACCCTTTTGCTTTAGTTAGCCGCCAAAAACCTCATTGTGAACTTACTTTCTTCTGTCGTAATGCCTATGGTGTTAATAATATCCATGGGCAAGATGACCACTTACCATCAGTTAGATTACCTATTGTCAGCTATATATGTACGAACATCGGATGTTTATTTTTTAACTCGAACAAACTCCACCAATTTTACGCTTAGCCGATGAATTTAAAAAAACCCTTTCTTATTAATTTCGGCGATAACTTACTAAAGATTTAGAAAACTTATTTTATCAACTCCAACTAGACATTGTTATACTCGTATCTCGTGGACAAAAAATCTCATAGATTTTGAAAACACATATCTACCCTAGATATGTGTTTTCAAAACGCGAAATACACAGCGCTGTTCAAACGTAAAACAGAGGAATATCAAACAATACCCTGCGCCAGAATCACTTTTCACATCCGACAACTTCCCATCAATCAAAACAAATTGAAAGTAACACGAGAAATGCCAGGATTTTGTTTTTGAACCGTTAGTGTTTGAAAGCCGTTAATGGCCGATGTTTAGACTTATTTTACGTTTCGTTTTAACTGCTATGGTGTAAATTGTGTAGGGTTTGACTGAAGTGGAACAATATTTTACAAAAATATATTATTATATATGAAGTTAAAATTATTAAATAATATCTTATGTTAACATTTCCCCGCTCGGGTATATTTATACAAAATATATTAAAAGTGGCCAACGAATGGAGTTTCTCCACGGAAGTTGTTTGTCGTCGCGTCCGCCTGTGCTCCTCGTTTCCGGAGCTGACGTCTGAATTCTTTATCACTCCTCAAAATATTTCTGGTATTCGTACCTATGAGAAGAATATTTTATCATGTAATGAAAACTGCTCTACTTATGGAAATATAGGACTAGTAGAAAACTTATTCATAGCTGTAAAATATTATGTTGTTGTTTTATATTCTGTCATATTAGTGACATCACTGGTGTCACTCACTAGCGCCACCTATTCGGTACACTGAATTTTATAAACCCTCGAAGATTATTTCAAATGTTTTTGCGGTATTGTGCTATGATCATTTATAGGTGTGTGTACATACAAAGTGTCACATAAAGTGATAAAAATGTCTGAAAATAATAAGAATCGTTGCCACTAGACCTGTGTAACTCATACCCTAACTTCTGTTACTGCCTAAGTGAAAGTCAACCTCGACTACTCGTGAGAATGTTGTACCGATGAGAAAATGCTTCATAGTATCATGTATAAGAGGCCACTACTCATTTAATTCACCTTTTAATGTTGAAATGTGTATAACATGTTTTGGTTACTGTACGTAGGGTTACGGCCTACGGTAACGAATCGTTGATTAAGTGTGCTTTACTCTATTCTCCATTGTCAATGGTAACTACTTATTTATTTATCAACCACTATTTAAAAAAAACAGTTTTTTATTTAAATATTTTATAACGTAGACGATGATAAAGTCGAAAGAATCCTGCGAACAATAATTCCATCTGTCTTTGAAAAGTTTTCTTGCAAGAAGCTTCAGTAAGCAACGACTAAATCCAGTTCTAGCAATACTTAGTTGAACATTAAAACGAGATTCCGTCTGAGACGACTCATTTTGCAAGATTACACAGTTACTCAAAAGAGTTTTCTTGCTGATTTCTGCGCTGCCGAGATCGGCTGTTGACAAAACAGATGAGTAGTCTCAAGAACAAGCATTTCATTAACTTGATTACGTCCTTCGCAATAGTTATGAAACTCATATAATAGTATTCCTACATTTTAAAAGTTCTGTACATGTCATAAAAATTAAAACGAAACGAAATACCTGAGAACTTGAGGGTTATCGTTAAGAATAAACTGTACACTGAAAACGTGTCAAGTTCATTATATCGAACAAGAAATCATTATTTTGTGGAGTACAAATTTCTACATTATGAATATGATCATAAATCTCTCCGCTCCAACTCCTCTAACCAAATCCTTTATCCGTAATTCCGGAAGATAACATTTTTGTTAAATTATTTTTTCCGTATTGCCAGTTCATAGAGATGCAAAATATACCTACTAACATTAACAATGCGGAACTCCATCAAATAAGATAGTAGACAGATTCAGTCTTCGCCGATGACACACACCAATGCTTTACTTTACCTCTAAAATATATGGTTGCTTGAACAACAAAAGTCGTAATCCTCCAAAACTTCTGTCACAATCATTCCAATAGAGCTCTTGTATCGACAGCCTAAGGTCAGTATTCAGTTGAACAAATTCTGCAGTTCACTTCCCTCATTCGTCTATTCGAAAGGAAAAATTGAAGAGGAAATGTCCAAACGTGACTTTAGGGGCAAGTTTAGAAGCGGTCGCGGTGTATCCTGTTATTTTTTATGAGGAAGCTCCTAAAAGGGTTTATCTTCGGCGCTCAGTGGCGTGGAAACTTTAAATAATTTCGAACGATGTACTCGCTACGGATACTGTGGTAGCAGATTTCATATTTTATCGTTCCAAATAACTCCTTGTCTTGTGCACTTTTACCCCAAATAGTTCTTTAGTACTAGTCTCTAGTCACCAAGACCTAATGATTAGTGACTTAAAACCAAAAAACTTAAAATTAACTTTTGACTTTTGACACAAATTGTAAAACAACAAAAAAACATCACAATTCACTGATTTTTAAATAATTTTTATATATTCCAAGAATTGGTGCAATCAATTTAGAATAACTAAATCAACATTAAGACTGCAGCAGGAACAAATAAATAAACATAACGGAATATTACGCAGATGCCAACTGCGTAATCCTTGGGTTCATGTTTTCAACACACAATACATTCATTGATAAATAGAACGGTATCCAGGGCAGTTAGAATTGCAACTTGTTGCATATAAATCTCAAATGTTAGATATAAGTAGACTTCAGTTCTACAATCTTGATAGGTTTTTAGTTACCGAAACGAAATATTTCACATTCCTACTAATATTATAAATGTGAAAGTTTCTGAGGATGTTCGGATGTCTGTTACTCTTTCACGTAAGAACTACTAAATGGATTCATGAAAATTAGTACAAAAGTAGACCATGATATGATATATACAGATGATTTATACAGATATGATATATACAGAGTCCTTACTATCTCAGAAAACGCGGACAAGGACGCAGGCAAACGCTAGAATCTAATAGCTTCGAATACGGATATAGAAAACTCCATTTGTATTTAGTATGCACGCAAGAACCTAAATAAACAGCGTCTCGTTTAGGTTCAGTTAATAATATGTAGCTACTGTTTCGGATACGCTCCAAATCTAAAAACAACCAAATATCACTATTCATTCGTATAATTTGTATGGTTGGTTATGTTGTTTACAAAATTGATGTTTATTTGGTTACGTCAGTAGACAATAGATGAGCAGACGAGCCATTTGTTGCTCAGTGTTCACTACCACCCATCACACACCACTACCACACACTATCTGTCATATCAATGGCATCACTGATACATTTTCAACCAAGAAGCGAGCTGAAAATCAAACTTGTGAAATGAATTTTTTTCGCTTCAACGATTAAATAATTTTATCTTCTGGACTAATGAAATCTTGGTACGCATACATTTTCTTTACTCTAATGAATACGTTTCTGAATTTCTTGTCAACAACACTAAAAACAACAACAAAACACAACACGAACAAAACAAAACACGAATCTAATTTAAAATTATCCAACAAAATCAGAGTTAAAATTCGTTTTGTTCAACTCACGAGAAATTAATTTTCTGGGAATGAAACACGTGGTTAGAAATGAAAGCACGGAGAATAACGTGAGTACAATAAAACGGTTATAAATTATGCGTTTTGGTGCTAAGTTATCCAGTTTGTCACGCTGACGCGGCTGGGAATTAATCAGACACTAGAGAAAAAGTTTGGCTTCGGATCCGTCAAGTTTCTCTTTTCTCTTGCCATTGCTAAAAAGTCATTATGTTGCAGACCTTCGATCTTCAAGGTGTTTAAGAATTTCCGTTTCTCATATTTGTCCACTAAATATTTGTCTAAGGGCAGGATTTGATATCTGGCTTAGCTGACTTTCAGTAGGACGGGTTGATAACTGAGTCGAAATAAAATATTTGAGGTAAAGTGATTTTTGACAAAATGACGTGCATAAGTGTATCAATGATACCTATATGAATAAAATATTTTGACTTTGACTTTGACTTTGACTTTGTATACCTACTAACTGTACAACAATGTCCACGATGATGGAAATCGTTAATATGAGTAAATTCAAGGCTTACTATTCTTGCCCGGCATTGGGCCGTTAAGCAGAAACTAAGTAATTTTAAAGTTTTAAAACCTAACACTATATTCCTTTTTATTCCTAACACCTCCCTGTTAGAAACAACACTGCAGTTATAAAGTTTTCCCATTCAAGTTGTTTAACTAATAAACTTTAACCGTTAAGTTATAACGTCGGTTACAATGAGTAGGTTTCCAGTTAATAGGCGAACTTTTATAAAGCCATTTTATTAAATTTTACTATAATGCTATAGCCTAAGTGTTAAAACGCTTATTAAAAATGTGGGTAGTCATGTTTTTATGTAAATTCTTTAATAGAAAAATATTAAATGATATAATAAAATCCCGATAATACAATAGAACCTGGAGTAACATAAGATGGTGGATAAGTGGAAGGAATAAGTGAATAATGTAAATATTTATACAAGAGAGATAATAATAAAATCTGAAAATCCAAATCAGTAGCTCGCTACTCCATGTACGTTCTAGGGTGGGCCATAATAAAATGCACTTTTATTTTTTGAATAAAACTGGTACACACGGGATGAGGCGTGCGGGTCGGGTGTCTTTTGGTGGCGCGTGTTATTTAATTTTACGAAAATTATTTTAATGACCATGAGTCACTTCATGGGGGAACACCACGCGTTCGTTGCGCGAACGTTTTTCGAACATGATCGTTCGTACGTTACCGTGCGACGATTATTCCGAGTAAAATAAGGATTGTGGAATATACGTCAGTGCCATAGCACTAATTTAATGAAACAGTGGTTGAAGAGGTTTGAAGAAACTGGTTCGACATTGCCAATTAGGCGTCACCCGCGTTCTTCACGAACAGAACAGAAGATAGAGAAAATTAATCTGTTCGAGCGGATCCGACACACTCAATACGTAGGCATTCAGCGGCTTTGGGAATAGGTCGTACGAGCTTGAGGTGTACCTATCTTGTTACGTGATTTAAAACTTCATTAATACAAAATTTTGAATTTTTATCTTTAATGCTTGAGCGAATCTCGAATCGAAGCTACGAAAACATTATTTTTTAGACGAGGCTCATTTCCATATTGATGATGATGATGATCCTCCTAGCCGGTTTCGGCTACAGCGACTGCAAAAGCCAATAAGGCCATCAAGTCTGAAGGCATAGCTGGTTTGCCCTCTCGTGTGCTATTGTCTCATCCATTTCCATATTAATGGTTTTTTAAATAAACAAAATTACCGATAGTGGAGCGCAGAGCAAGGTTGCTCTTCACAAACATCAGAAGCCACTGCACTGTCAAAAAGTTACAGTTTGGGCAGTTTCAAAAGTGTATTTTATTATGGCCCACCCGTACTTATTATGGCCTTCTTAGTAATGTGGAATCAACCATCTTCTGTAGTAAGGCAATAAATACGAGATAAAATATTGTTTACCTTTACGTTGCTCATTAAAGTCCTGAGAACATTGTTAGCGTAATCGCTAACAAGGAAAATACATGACCAACTATAGGGTCTAAGGAAACTTGAAAAAACTCGGGAAGTTACCGACAACAGAACTCCTTACAAGTGGCGCAGTACCCAAAGTGTTTGTAGCTGAAGGCTTTTCGCTTCACGCAATATTCTTCTTCGACAAAGCTAATAAGCGTTTGACTGCCAAATAAATAACAAAGGTAAGAGGAAAAACACCGAAATAATTTGGCTGCTGAAATTTAATTTCGCTGGAATTGCAAAAAATGATTAAATCCTTTATGGCAATGTTATTATTAGTAGGAAGTAATGTTAAGGTCATAAGAAAGTGCTTCGTGGATCTTTTCGATTTTTTATAGCCTTTATTAGCCTTGAAGTTAAGAGCTAATCATGATACTGTTACATCATCTACCTGTGGTAGCTAGTGGGATAATTACAAAATTTAGACGTAAATCTTTGTTCATAAAGTAATAGTGGTTAAGTCTTACGTAATTCTTTTAGACGCATCATCTGTTAGGATTCCCTGGGTTCAAGTTCGCATTTTTATTTTTCGTAATAAGTCACCTGTTTCCTCTTCTTTCTTCGTATTCGAAGTCTTAATCCTTACAAAAATATTTCGGCAGATCCGTATCAGTACTGTTTTTTTCTTAAGGACATTTCCGAGTCATTATTTCCAAACGATAATAAAGATTTTGACGACCGAGTAGTTTTACCTACTGTCCTTTTGCTACATCCATAAAACTAGTAATTCTTACAATCCGATTTGTAAATATTTTCTAATAAGATACAGATTGTCTTTAAGATTTTCTCTAATGGCGGTCTACATGTTCTACTGTCGGGACATTCGTAAAGCTTTGCGAGCTGACCGCTAGATCCGGGATTAAGGAGCGCGGTTCATCGTTTTGTCTTCTTAATAACGTGAAGCCGGCTTGGGGTTGCGCAAACGTACACAATTGTTGTTTTCGTTCTGATATACCTAGTAGCTAGAGGATACCTACTCGTCAATTCACTGATCACTAGCTTTGAGAACTAGAAATGAATTGCTACAGATGTCACAATTTCACCCGAAGAATTGATGGTTAACAACTGCTTTATAAATGTGTTATGCTTTATAAACGTCATATAAAAATTAAATTAAAATCTCGACCTTGAATGAAAAGATCGTGTCATTTAACGGTTGCGTAGGCGATAGATATCTGAGAGCAAATACGACTTTCGATTTCAATTCGAGGTAAATATTTTCCAAAGTAAACTGAGTAAATTATAATTTTCATTTAGGATGAAATGTTTGTAAATGCGTGGGAGTATAAAATATCTTCGTTCTTTCAGCTTTTTCAATTTAATCTTTATCCAACGTCAATATATATCTATTTCTGATGAAAATTTTACGGTTGAAAAAGTTTCAGTGAATTTCATAATCTTACAAATAAAATTATCCGTATCTATCCATTTATATAAATGTTTGTAAAAATGTTTGTAAGAATGTCCTTTACAGACTCTGAAATCATCCAACCTATATGCCTCAAAATGGTTTCATTTGAAAGGCAATAATCCGGAAGTGGTTTGAGACCACTAAAATAATGAATTAGGCATATTCGGTCATTGATAAAGTCGATTTTCCACTTTTCCCATACAACAATTTCAAGATAATAAGTAAAGATGGCGCATTAACGTCAACGTCAACACAAATCACTGATCTATCGTACTCATCAGAGAAAATTTTTGCGTAGTTACACGCCAGGTTCACTAGTAAAATTATAAAACCAGCCCAAACACGAGCCACTGGTGGCTGAATCAAGCAGGCAGGCTTCAAGAAAAGGTAATAATTTTAATACTTAATAAATTCACAAAGTAATATTAGTATTATTGTGTAGACACAATGCAATTACAGTTTCACTATAAGTTATTAGTAGCCTAATAAGATAAAGAAACTGATGTTCGCCGTCCATTCTTAATGGAGAAAGTTCTTCGACCACAATTCCAAATCTCAAGTGTCAGCTTATACCTCGCTCAAGGTTTCATTCATAAGCTTAAGCGTGTTATGTAATTATTATCATACATGATAGAGATTATCGGTACACAGAATGCCAAAAAACAGAAACATATTTTGGCTCGTCATTATTGCGACTGAAACATGTAACATATATTTTTGTGCAGGTTAGTAAAAATCCTACTTCCGTATACAACAATATACAACAATGAACAATGGTACAAATACTGGCAAGATTAAACTGGGGAGTGTATAGTGCAGCGACCTCCAATAATATACCTGGTGCTGTAGTCTCGTCTGTTGTACAGTATGCTGCACGAATAGACATTTTAACTGACGAAAAAAAAGTAGGAGATTCACAATTCGACACATATATATATTTTTTTAATGTATGAGAACGAGCAATCGACACAGGGTGGTCCGATTTTAATGATTCTTTTTTTTCGCCAAACAGATGAAAAAACAAACAGTGAAATGATGTGTGCCGCGTTGCTGCTGCCGTGTGCATCGCATGCCGCCGTACTCATTGTACGCTTTATGTAATTAATTTTGATTGTTAGTTTGGCCCCGTCTCAAAATAATTTATTTGCTGATAATTTACGATCTTAATTTATTATCTAATACTAAATGGTTTACTTTATTTTTCGCTTTTCAGTTTTTTTCATTCGTTTAATTTTTTGTTAAAAAAAATATTATTTCCTGAATTAATACTATTAATAAGTCTATTAATGTTAGTACAATATTAGAAAGCCGCTTGCTAGTTTAATTGAAATATCAGTTTTGTGGTTAAAAGCTGGATCAGTTTCTTTTTCATTTTAACTACGTCTGAATATTTCATATCATGTAAGAATAAATTCACACAAAAAAATTAAACATACGTCGATCGCCTGTATCTTGGACCATGGTCTAATTCCATCCAACGTCCTATTATCTGCAATGTATTGTCTAGACTAAACCACTCCTATAGGTTCTATAGTCCAGTCTGTAACTAACATCATTACCGATCAGTGTTAGGTATCATGTGAGAGTTGATATGAAATGATATGTTAATTTTATACTACGTCATTTTCTTTTAGTTGTTATGGATGTATTTAACAGGTTTAAAAGTATAGTAGGTTATAATAACAAATAAAAGATAAATAACAAAGTAACTTAAGCGATCAATCGTCATCGATCTGAAGATAGTAAGGATTTAGTTTCACCGCATTACATCAAGACTTTATAGACGGCACCCCGGGGAACTACTACACACCGTACTACATACCGTCTACATTAGCAGTACTCTACCAAGTCATATTTGACGATAGATTGACGACTTGATAGCGAGTGATACATATCGATAAAATACCTATTGAAACTTTATAGAGGTCTTTCGTAGTTTTATACGTATCTAGTAATAAGTTCTAGATATCGAGGTTTAGTATCGATGCAGCACATTGAATCATACAAGAAAAGGAAATAGTGAACAGGCTTTTGCTATTTAAGTGCGCTAATCATTTTAAAGTATATTCCCATTTGGCTTTCACCTAATAATTTAGTGTTTATACGGAATAACATAACTGCATATAAACCAAAATTGTGATTTTTCAAATCGTCAAACAAGAAGGATGCATCAATTGGCTACCTCTTCGTACCGTCTTTCTACAGTGCAACGTTCTTTTATGGGACTAGGTATAAAATTTTATAATAAAGTCCCAAAACAAATACGTGAATTACCGGTGGAATATTTTAAGAAACGTGTAAAGGCTCAGCGAGCTCTTAGGCGAGGGCTATTACAGCATAAATGAATATTTAAATGACAAGGATGCTTGGAAATGACTAGCTAGGCAACCAGTTCTGCACAGTTTAGAGAATACCTATTTTTGTAATAGATATGTTTTATTTTTAAAAGATGTGCTGAGGAGTTTCTTTACGGCTTTCTTCTCCTCCATGACAAAGCACCTTTCCGCAGATTAAAAAAAATGACGTGCATAAGAGTATCAGTGATACCTATATGAATAAAAAAAACCTATGGATGGCTCACTAATGAGCACGGGTTCCTGTTCTTGTTCTCGATCTTACCATGCACCACTCCAGTATGGATTGATGGAGGGGTTAGTGGCCAACCCAAGTTTTGGAAGTTTTCATGTCATCCGAAGGCCTCCGACATTACTTAACAATTAGGTTTTACTCCAAAGGAGGAAGCACTCAAGGAATGTGTGCCATTTAGCAGTCATCCATCCAACTACCGACTGAGCGCGCTGTTGCTTCACACGGTCGATTACTTGGGATCGAAACAAGCCTTCGGGCTATGAACGCCATCATATCACAGATCACAAATAAAACAAGTTCAGATGCATTTGAACGTGTCTCAGAGATGAATAAAAACGAACACTCAAACGAGCACCTCAAACTTTAAAAATTAAATTACGAGGATGGGTATCAGAAAATAATAATGACTTGCTTCGGTAAAGAAAAACATGTGAAAAACCTACCCACCTAAGAGTTTTCCATAATGTTCTCGAAGATCTATGCAGTCTGCCAATCCGCACTAAACAGCGTGATGGACTGTAGTTATAAATCCTTCCCGTGCCGGAAGAAACAAAAAACCCAAAAGAGGTGTAATTCGTCGTGAGGAACACGTCGTGAGTGATTTACAACCGAATACAAATAGTGCGATACCTTTGGTGTCGCTGATGTCCACAGGCAATAGCTACTTACCACCAGGCGAATCGTCAGCACGTCCGTCGGCCTAATTCCATAAAAAACAGGTTCCCTTTACGTATTCACCTAATTCCAAGCACACAACAACAGATTCGGGCTCGTAATATTCATAACAAACAACTCAAATGGAAACTTAATTAAGTATGTTTCATACGCCGTAGTCGGGAACACCGGCACCTACGTAACGCAATTTGTTAGAGACGGTTGTAATATAACGTTATTATGTTACGTTATTTATTCTATACGTATTAAGAATAAAGGGAAATAATATTATATCTTGGGCAAACGTTTGCTTGAGGTCTACGCATAAATTCTATGAACGTGCTAATACTACGTTTGTAGTATGTTTATTTAGCGATTGTGTCGATTAGAAGCAGTTTCTTAAAATTCAACATTTTCCTTAAGTTTTCCATGTGTCCCACGCCCACTTGAAAAATTCACCCTGTATATGAATGTTTCACTGTCATGCCACTCATGAAATATTGGAAAGGTATTCTGTAATTAAAAAGGTGGGGCAACTGAAACTACCGGCTACCAAAATATTCAAACAAATTTTCAAACATTAATTAAATGTCGTTATCAGAACCAGCGATAAGTATGTATAGGATAAAACAAAACCAGTGCATAAACTAGCCATTCAATGTTTTTCTGTTATTAATAACTGAAGAAAAAACCGACTATAGATGATTTCTACCAACCCATTTCCACCGCTACCACCCTTAAAGGACTTCGCTCCAAAAAATGCTGACAAGACTCCTACTACCAATAAGACTTGAGGTCGCTTCCCATAAAACAAAAACAGCCTTAAAATATATGAGAGGATACAACCGTAAATACTATACGACGCTATGAAATAAAAATCCTAATACAAACAGTACACAAGTAATAAACAAGGGGTATCCGAGTGCTTCGAGAGAGCTTTCCGATGTTACCACTACTATTTCATTCTTACGACACACAAATGTACTTAAGATTTAATCACAAAAAGTCGCGCGCGAATTTTTCATACTAAGTTGCCTTTTGATATTCGGAGGATTGATATGTAATATTTAATAGAATAAGCGAATTTGTGTGTACCCGAATTAGTATTCGTTAAGCGAACTGTACCTACTTCAGTTGTTTTAGCTGTTATCTTGTCATTAAAGTCGACAGGCAGGTGTCAGAATTCCATGACGAGAAAGTAGCATAAATAAAGTCTAGAAATATAAATTCTAAATATGTTTTTTTCTGAGGTAGACGAATCTTTAGAATGATACTGTATTGTACAATTTGGCTCGTAGGGATTTATTTTATTTTATTTATTTAATAGGTTTACCAAAAGTTTTAAAATGAGTTCAAGATCACGCCAATCAGCTCGTAACATGCTTAAAGGGCTTACTTCAGGGCCTCTAAATGTCCCCTTGCAACGTCCCAGGGTCAAACTTATGGTCTGACCCTAGGATTTTTTGTTAAAAAGATGAACAAGCTATAATGAAAGAAACAACCTTTTGTGATATGCATATAGTTTTCTTTCATTCGTCTCTGAACTTACTCGACTAGCAATACATCGGCGTTGCTGATGTCCATGGACGATAATGGCCTTACCACCGAGTGATTCGTCAGCTCAGTTATCAGCTATTTTAAAAATGTCTAGTTTGTTGAAAATTATTAGCGATATTACTCTCTCGCATAATTAATTCAAAACCATCACTTTAATTATACGAGAAGTAACATAAGAGGGACTCAGGTAGGATTGCAAAAAATGTTAATAATGATTTCCCATGGAAGCAAGCAACCCTTGTAAAATAATAGATCTGTAAAAAGCACAATTTACATTCGTTACTCTCTTGTACAAACAAGAACGCCCATTGTTTGAACTCCCGTACCTAATTCTTTTAATACCTCGATGCCATTGTGTTTTGTGCCATTCTCTTTTTAATTTGGTGTCATTAGAACGTACTTACAATACACTTGGTTATAGATGAAGCGTTTTATGTTGGTATGAAATGGAAATACAGAAACCAACAGATGTGGTGAATCAGATATTTTGAGAGACTATCTAGTCTAAGCAAGCTCTACTAAGATTTTGAATCTTCCAAAGATATTTTAAAGCCACAGGACCTATTTAAAGAGTAATAAAATAAAGTAATAATAGAAACGTCTCCATCCAACTTAGATGAATTTAGAATTCATCACCGAAGTGCTGTCAGCGCTTTTAATTGTCGTTTGCGAGAAATTAAGTTCCAAGTCGTTCGTTCTCGCATTGTCCGAAGTTTTTAAGAATCGTAATTCATTTTGGACAGCGTTGTAATTTATGTTATAAGCACTTTTGTTTTAGAAAAGAAAATAAATATTAAAATTATTTATTTCAAAACATTAATTATATGATACTAATAAATGTATCTCGGTGAAGTATATTATAAAGCGTATATAAGATACCTTTAAGTCCAACTGGAGGTATTTGGTTTTTGCTAGTAATATTTGGGTTTATAAATTTATCTTGAATGAAAGGATATTAGTTCCCCGTCGCTCCGAACACACCAATAACTTACATCACAACCCAAGACTGAGGTTATCTCATCCTTATATCTTACTTCAAAGTGTTCCTTGACACGCTAGAACTGAAGTGGATTTACACGTGTTCGGTACAAAAAAATGGGTGCTAATTAAACTGACTTCTATTTAATAGCATTATTCTCCTCTAAAAATCTACATTGTCCTCTGAATTACTAAGTCAGCCACCATCAATGTGCGTCTAAGAAATACTATCTTAGCCAGTATATATCTTCAATGTAAGCTACTGTAAATGCAACTTAGCATGGTAGTTATTTTTTAGCACCCACATTTGTAACATACATGAATCATTTATAACCAGTGAACGAATATGTACGTTAGTATATTAGTTCATTGTTTATAACTCATCCGATATTTATATCGACGCTCGAAAGGAAAAAGTGACTAAGCGACATTAAGCTAACATTACAGAAGAGCAGTTTAAAGTTAGAATTTTTAGAAAACAATCGTATATTTTTTTGTAATCCTCCTACCGACGTTATTCTTACTGTTTTGGAATCCTTATTTTATAATCTATATTGTGGCATATACAACAACTTTTCTAAAAATTCTGCATGACTCACAATCTTTAGATAAAGATCAAGATTATAGCAGTATAAAGTATTAACTTTTAATTCGTGACAAAGCCATTCAATTGAGTTAAGTTTTCTTTAATACTAATTCCCATCGTACTTCTGAAGCTCTCAACGCTTCTATTAGTTACATATTGCCTCTCATACTCCAATCATCTCCTCTAAGCCGTGCTACGTGCACGAACCATATAGGCACCAATATACCTAAATAACTAGCATCAACACTCTCCCGCGTTCCGCGAATGAGCTTATAGCCGGTAAGTGAGAATTACTTTCGATGATTTCAACGAAGCTTTGATGTTATTGCGAGAATTTCACAAAGTATCGAATAACAGTATGATGTTATTTTATTATTTACTCGATAATTCGGCTCGATCGTTGAAAATCGTAGAATTATATAATAAGCATTGTAGAATTGTTCTCGGAATAGATGTATTCAGTTATTATTATTGGTGTTAGAATATCGGAATGGACTCATAAGAGAAAAACAAACATAGGTATGTTTTTAGTGTAATATGTTACGAGTATTATTGTTACAAGTTGTAATAATAAATGAAAACAGAATGTTTTCCGTGAACAACAATCGTAAGGATAAGACGTACGAGTTATTTATGTACAATGCTCTCAAAAGTACGTTAATTCTGACATTCAATATGATTATGATAGCAGGCGAGGTAAAAATCTAAGCATGGAAGAGGTACCTCAAGACGGGTACCTATCAGAAACCTACCGCCATAAACGAGTATGTCTGGATTAATTGGGTGATACACCCAAATACCTTCAACCAGATAGAACTGACGCCGTGGCATTCGTTGTTCAACAGGTTTCACTGGTATTACTCCAGGATGGATGAAGTCTCTGATACTCTAAATAAAAACGCAGATCAATCTTTTTCGTAATTTTTGGCCCAAGAAAAGAAGGAAGCAGCTAATAAACACGAAACTTCCCGAATCTTTAAAAACAGATAATGATACCCACGAAAAGTCATGACAGCGAGTCACGGCTCGCTAATTCGTTGTCTGTAAAATCAAAATTCAAATCGCAACAACCTGTCTCTTGGGAGTGAAGTTTACATTTACAAGGCAATTCGTCCGTTAACTACGCAAGGCCTGGCGGGGTAATTCGTGATTCTCGCACAAATCAACACGGCGCAGTATGCTAATTGGACGGCGACCATAAGCTTTGACTACCTACTCTGTAGTAATGTAACTCTATACCACTACATACTACTCTATACTATGTTATACTAAAGGAGACCGACGTTCATAAGCTTTGACTACCTACTCTAATGTAACTCTATACATTGGGTATAGTCGACCATCATTACTTCTTGGCTGTAACTGATCAATGACTTAGAAGATATTTAATACAAACTTATTTGAATCATTTTGGCGACCCGTATTACGTAGTTGTGACCATCTGGACCGGCGTACCAAGGGTCCTGGGTTCGATTCGCAGCAAGTCTTCAGTCTTCAGAGCCTCGAGCACAGGCGTAGAGTTGCCAGCCTCTCAGTGTTCTACAGGATACATTTTGGAGAGTGTGCGCAGGAATTATACGATTTGATTCCGCCATCCCCTTTCCACCATCGAACGTCCCGACGCACGGCTGGTATCCATCCCTTCGTCGTTGACATCCCCCCTGTACGGACGACGCGCTTCGCTTCATCATTTATTGTACGTACAGCGAAGGATTGGAATAAATTGCCCGCGTCGGTGTTTCCGCTCGATTATAATGTGAGTGTCTTCAAGGCAAGAGTGAATAGGCTATTACTAAGTTAATGCGTCTTACCACCAACGACTTCATCGCCACTTACCATCAGGTGGGATTGTAGTCAAGTATTAACTTATAAGTTATAAAAAAAAAAAAAAGTAGGAAATTTTAATGATGAGTTTTTATTTCTGTTCTCGGTCTGGTTGTGTGTATTCTTGTATATGTGTGTTGGCCATGGCACTTACGGACACAGGGAATCCTAATGTGGGGCGATGAGTGTGGAGCGTTATTATTATTATTTAGTAACGCATTAATCACCCTACAAAAAATCATAATTTCAGTCTGTTTGTCTATGCGTCTGTTCGAAATACGCTTAGAAACCACTTTCCAGTTTGGAAATGGTTTTCACTGTTTATAATAAAATTTGAGTAACATCTAGTATTTGCTTTATTTTAGTTGATTTATTATTATATTTTATTACACATAATTATGATTTGGTATTGAGTATTTTTGTCAACAAAATATAATATTTTGTGTCATAAGGCATACATTTCAATAGAAGGATTTTAAGCTGGACTTATATTTAGGATACTGCTGTTTTAAGTCCACAAAAAATTAATGTAAACGGTAGTCAAATTGTCGACCATAACATAAAAACAAAAAATATTTTTAACAAGTATTTTATACATCTGTACAGAATGTCCCGCAGCGAATCAAACGTCATCTATTAATTCACGACATTGGTAAATCTATTCCCACAGTACAATATTTAAAATAACACATCTCCCGGTACTCATACAAAACTCAACTATACTACAAGCAATCAAAGCCTCCATTTTCAGCGCCCCATTCTCATGCGAGACACGTACGGGCACGCGGCGTACATTTTGAAACTGCACTCGCCTGTGCATGTTGGGATACTGACGGTGCATATTAATAATTTTATTGTATGGAATTTTAGTAACATTACAATACAAATACAAAATATTTATTTGTCTATTAGGGTACGATTCCACCAAAATAGTGTGCAGCACATTTGTTTACAAACATTTTGTGCAAAACTCCAGCATTGCACTTTAAGCTAGTATCGCGTTTAGCTGCTGTCTCTACCGGCAAGGCTGTGCGTAACTTTTGTAAACGCACAGTGTGGCACACTTGTGCACAAAAATTTTCACTGAGAAGAGTTTTCTGTCTTCAGATGTTAAATATGGACGGGCAGGAAAACGTAGTGCTTTGTGCTGCAGCTTGTGTTTTATTATTTAGTTTGCTTAAAAAGAAACGAAGAATAAAAGCAAGACTGAGTTCGTGAACAACAAGCGTGTACGCGTCGACGCGAGTCCACTGCGTACATGTGTGCGCGCACAAAAGTATACAGATGTGCGTGACAATTTTAAATGTTCGCGCACAATTTGTTACTGTATGCCCGAGTGACTCGACCAGCGTGAACATTTGTGTCGTACACTGTGCATTACAGTGCCGCACACTGGTGGAATCATGCCTTTACAGTTACATATCAATTCAAACAGTGGTTGAGACCACTTATTAAATATATAAAAACATACGTTTGTGGCGAGTGGCCCCGCTCTTCTTTAATACATCATTCTTCTAATAGACGCAAGGGTATGTGTGTATGTATGTGTGTGTGTATGTGTGTGCGTGTGCGTGTGTGTGTGTGTGTGTGTGTGTGTGTGTGTGAGTGAGAGAGAGTAATATTAAATATTTATTTGCTTTAAAATACAAGCGACCCGCAGGCTTCTGGTGAGTGAAGTAGGTTGTAGCAACATTCGTTGAGAATTTCCAGCATGTTTAAGCCGTCAATGTTGAGGTTGATTGTAATCCCACCTGATGATAAGGGGCTATAAAATCCGGGATGTTATGTAACTAACTTCGTAACTAAGTTACGTGACTAACTGTTACTTAAGTCGCTCCTTAGTACAGAATTTTTATTGTGATTTAAGTAACCATTAGTGACTCTGAGTTAGGGCGTAAGTTACTAACTTAGTTAAGCCTACTCGTGTTCACTCTGATATACATTAGGTAACAATCGTAGCGCCATGTCTAAAACCTTCGAATGGCATAAGTTTTACGACGCATGTCTCACTAACCTTTTACGTGGTATATGGAATGTTCTACAAAAATCACTGCAATTGTCATAAACATTCACATTTTTAATTCACTACGTAAACGCGTAATTAACCCTAATTCGCCACTGAAGTATTATTACTAGCTTAGAACAGACATCTCGAACAAAATGTGTCCCGCCCGGGAGGTACGATTTTCAAAATTGAGCCTCGGTTCTCCTTTCAAAATGGAACGAATCCATTGAAGATTAAAACCACGTGGCGCCAATGCATTGGGACATACATGGTGTTCGAGGTGTCGGTTCTATGGCATTATACTTCAATGTAATTTGCCTTTAAAATTTAATTTCAATTACCTTCAATCTGACAATCAAATTTGCATAACACTAGAGACAGCAGGTGCGGAAGTGGTATTGCACCAATTGAATGGCTTATACACTCGACCACATACCGAATGTATAATCTGCCTTAAGCCTTATACGTTTGTGTGATAGTTAGGGATTGCCTAGCAATTATAGGGCCATTAAAGGCTATAATTTTCTCTGAAAGCGTATTATGTAAACCTTTAGGGGTCATTCATTAATTACGTGAGAACAATTTTGGCTATTTTTGGGCCCCCCTACCCCCATAAAACAGACTCCCCGTCCCCCTTATTACGAAGATTTTATCTGGTTTTAGAAAAGGATAAGTAATACTAAAACTCATTTGACGTAAATAAGTTTTTTTAGTCTTTATTGTTAGTATTTCGACTTATAAAATATTACGTAAGGCCCCCTCCCCACAACATAAGGTATGTAGAGATTTTGAGGACCCCCTCCTTCGGGTTGTAAATAATCACGCTTATATCTTTCATTCTTTTTGTCAATAAAGGGCCATTCATTAATTGCGTAAGGGTCCCGAAGGGGGGTGATATTATTTGTCTAGTTGTTGTTGATAAGTAGAAAACAAGTAGCAATAACAAAGTATTGACAAAACCTCAGCGTTCGCCAATTGTTGCATTGTTGTGGTTGCGACAAATTGAGTTCAATGTTTTCAATGTCTCTCACAACTACCACATTTTAATTAAGTTAAAAGAATCGAATGGATTCTTTTATTCGAATTATTCGTGGATTTATTTAAATTAGGTATCTAAATTTTTAATTAAATCGTAAACAGATTTGTTCACAGCATTTGTCTATACATACAGATATGGAAACTGATAGTTTTTGTTAACTTATAGTGATTTCAAAGTATTTAAAGTAATCTTTCAAGGATTAAACGCTTTTATGCAAATCTCTCAAAGGGTTTTGAAGTTATGGACAGTCCAACTGGAGTTATACTAAGAACTTCTGTCTACATTACTCTTCTAGCTTGCCTAATGAATGGAAACGAAATAGGTTTGCTATTTGTAAATGAACCTTTTAAATAAACCAAACCTTAACAATAAACAATTGATGAAAAACAAAATTTCTACCGTACCTAGTACAAAATACGGAAACACGCCGGAACTTCGCAACCTCGACATATCATAGTCTAAGCGTTTCATTAATACCGAAGCTTTTAACCAAACCTTCACATCACTTTAAAGATTAACGGCAGCTCCCAATAACTATATGAAACCAAGCATGTAAATAAACGCGCCGGCAAACCGGTCGACCGGCGATATTATACGGGAAAAACTTACGTTAGACCACGGTCCGTTGGAGAGAGAGTTCCAGAGAGTTTCTAGAAGGTTTCTAGAAGTACCTAGAAGATAGGATAAGGAGAAACCACTGGTATACACGTAAAACTGATCACGTTATACGTCGATAGGCGTGCGGTGTTCGCGGCGGTGGGTCCGACACTGTAGGGCGGGCGGGACCGTCGGGAGAAATGGATGCGGTACACGGGGAGGTTAGGGTACACTTTGTTTTGGTCCGATCCTGGGGTGAGGAGGGTTGGAATATATTTTCATTTGTAATTATTGTTGCCTCAAATCGGTTTAAAAATAGAAAGGTTGTGGTTTGTTAACTTGGAATTGTTATTTCGTTGGAACATAAGTTTACATTTCAGTTTTCAGTATAATCTGTGTATAATTTTATAATTTATCCCATTTTCAGGATTTCACTTATGCGATGAATAAAGGAATATTTATATCATTTTCATCTATCTTTAAGATAGTAGGTATAGATGTTTATTTATAATTTTTTTTGGTCAATTCAACTAACAAAATACTTGAAAATTAAGTTAAATAATGGAAAAATTATAAATTACCAAATGCTTACATTAACATTAGTATAAATACACTAAGATTCCCAGAGTGTGTGTCTAAATACACAAATAAAACGTAACAAGCCGTGATCCCAGCGGAAACATTTATTTGTCACATATTATGTTTTCCCCGGTTGAGAACCGTACTTGGACCCACTCCATTGCCATGCAAGGTTACCATTGACTGGGACAAAAGGTCGTCAAATAGATATACCAGTCAAATAATTCAGGAAAAACTCCTAAAGTTTACAGGAAAACCTCAAATGAAAATTTTTCGGCTACGTCTACGGGAAATGGAAAATATTGTAATTGTTTCGCACAAAAGCTTACCAAAGTGGGTTTTGAAATTCCTCAGTTTACCTGAAAACAAACAAGAAAAAAATATTATAAAAAAGTTAAAACCTTCAAAGCTAAAAGTTGTGTCAAAAAATAATAATTAACAAAGTAACATTTATTTTTAGTACTGTTACTTAAATTGAGGTCATTCAATCAGTTCAAAGTAGGTGAGTATCTTAATATATGTAAATTACGTGTTACGTTGTTTGTCCGTGATGGACTCCTAATAACTTAACCGATTTTAATCAAATTTGCAAACCGTGTGCAGTTTGATCCAACTTGAAAGAAAGGATAGATTACATCTCAATTTATAGTCGCAATGTTATTTATGATAAGCATAATTTCCGCATGCGAAGCTAATACTGTATAGTATTACTGTATAGTATTAACTGTTGCCCGCAGCTTCGCATGCGGAAATTATTCGAACGTTCACAATTCGTGTTTCAGATAAAAATTAAATTAAAGAGCTAACTCTATCAACCACAAGACAGTTTTGGTTTAAGGACCCATATTTTTTTCTGTAGTAGTTTACATCCAGACGCCTACATCTTGACCTTTGCTGGCCACGTGGGTGGCCGCCATGACACGTAATATGACTGTATGAAGACGTTGATGTGTGTGACGTTACACTGCCTAATCATTGTCAATCTTTATTACAATCTTTATTTATTTTATTCTCCCTAGTGGACCTTGCCAACGAACTTTTGAACTTATGAACGATCGTTGACTAGAGCAGTTATTTATTTGTTTGTACTTGATATTTGATAATTGTGATGTAAATTGTTTCATTGAGCAGTGATGTCCCAGCGACTTGAACGTTAGTCTCCCGAACACAGGGTATTAAAAGTTAATAATCACTTGCTTCGGTGAAGCAAAACATCCTGAGGAAACCTGTACACCTGAAAGTTACTTTTTCTCAAAGGTGTGTGAAGTCTACCAATCCGTACTTGGCCAGCGTGGTAGACTAACACCTGTACCCTTCACATTATGAGAGGAGACCTGAGCCCAGCAGTGGGACATATGGGTTGTGACTTTTGATGTAAATATGTGGTTATTCCGTGTCACATAATTATGAAATAATTTGCTTGTTGAAGAGATTTGTATGCCTGATGGTATAATTTTATCGTAGTGATGAGCAAAATATAAAAATAAACTTAAATATTAAAAAATCAAAATATAAATGTTTGTTATGTTTCTACGAAAATTATAATAATTAACAATACAATATATGAAATTTCATAATAAAATAGTGATTTTATATAACCAGACAAATGTTATCTAACTCCGTTCTCCGTTCAAATTTGACAACTTTAACTTATGAATTCAAAGAATACAAACAGGGTATATCTCTCCCGTCTTGGTTAAACGCCATGACAAGGTATGCGTTGTAAGGTCAATCTATCAAAATAAATTTTCCCGAACCATTTTCCCTTTATCCCTCTTAATTTATACTGACGTGGGTCAAGACCGAAATTTTCTCCAGCGGAGTATTGTTAACTTATAAATAGACCAGCTGTGCCCAAGCATCCCTTGGGTGGTTATTACCCTATCAATTATCATTAACTTACTATTATTTAGGTAATAATGTAATCTAACAATGTAACGAGTATTACAGATACTGTCTAGTGTTAAGAAAATAGATTTTAAATTGTATATAATATAACAGATATTCTTGTTGTTTTGTGAATGTTGACTGTTACTTCAATGAACTTTATATCCTAGAGCTAGAACAGAATGTTGGAACATTCTGAGCTACGAATCCTCAATCATCATAATTAGTCAATAGTAGGGTTAGATTTTTACCCAATTAGGAACAAATTCTTTACACAGCAACGGGGAACGATTGCTGTTCAAATTGCGAAAACTAGTTAATACGGTCTTGGTGTGCTAAGAGCTTGAAAATAACAAAAAAACAGAAAAGTGAGTAAATTTTTAGTAAGTAAAATTACTATGTATTACATTTATAGCTCACGGTAATAAGTACTGCTGTCTTAAATTCATATCCTGTACTTATGTAACATCCCGAAGATAGTTCCGGTTACAATATGAAAGATTCCAGGATAAAATTTTAAATGCTAAAATGTACAAAATTTACAAATGTTTTTTACAAAATTTTCGGATGGTGTTATTATTAAAAGACGTTTTCTTATCTGTGATCAATTTCAATTAAGTCCCGTGTTACGTTCGGTCCACCGGACTATTTTCATTAATGAATTTCTGGCGTTCACGTTACGCTTAATTGATTAATTGTTAATGAAACGAATGTAATTTGCTATAGATGGACGTCGATTATGACTTGGAAAGCTGCAGGCTGCAAGCGAGTCAAGCAAATAATGGAATTTCTTTTATTTTCCTCACTTGGAATTTTTTATTGAAAAAATGTCGATATAAATCTACACTTTATTTAATTTTATTGGTACTTATTTGAGATCCAATACCTGAAATCTTGCCTTCGAATAAGAAAATTTCTGTAAGGAGAAAACATTATTAATTCCGTCTATGACATTTTACAAGTCCACTGCACTTGCACCATAATTATATAATAGATTTTTATCAGAAAGTGTATAAACAAGCCCGTAAAACTTAAAATAAATAATATAGAAATAAAATATATTCTTTTACCAAAATCAAATAAGACACCACTAGAATTTTGACTTGCTCAGTGGATTTGCCATATTAAGAGACCCGAGCCCAAAAATAAGATATTTAAGGGTTAAGATAATTTCCAATAAGGTAAGTAATGATACTTACTAACGTACGAAAAGGCAAGATTCCTTTCCAGCGAATACTTACTTGTAAATGTCTGTATAAGCTGAGAAAACCGATTACCTCTCACACAGAGTTTCAGCTATAAATAGGGTGTGAGTCTGAACTATTGACCTTTTAGGACTAGTAATCTTGATAAATTCGAGGTTTCTTATTTTACCCAATCTCATATAATCTATCTCAGCAAGATCAGTACTTTGTTTTTTATTTATATTGAAACACATACTCGTATTCGACTTATACTCGTAGTAATAAAGTTTTGTGTGAAAGGATGAATGAATATATTTTTTTAATAAAAAAAAGAATATAAATTCGAAGCTAACCATACCATTATTACTCGTATTATAATCTTACTGCTTCTAACCAGGTCTTATTTCGCTTCAGATATGTTATCTCAACCTATCTTCTTATTTTAACAAATTGTTACCGTTTTTGTAATACTTTAAGAAGATAAAACAATTTTATTTTTCCCGTCATAAATTTTTATAGCCTAAAGAGCCGAGGTAAGTAACAACAAGCACCGTCGGTAACTAGATGGGTGACAGCTGGTAACAAAGTTAGGCCCTTCCTTGTTTCGGACCCGCATCCTACAGTTAAGCTGGCCATACACGATCAAGTGTACTTTCCGCTTGCAGTTTGACTTGATGCGGCATCCTGTGTGCATGAGATATCCAGATAGTCATACACCGTCAAGTTCACTGGATGCCGCATCTAGTCCGCTGCAAACTTGACAAGTAATCGCGTATGGCCAGCTTTAGTCATTAATGCATTGAAGTTAAGCCCGTCTGTCAGTATGTCCGCTATCAACATACTAAATATATAAATATTCTTATAAAACACTATATAATAAAACATAACAGTAAAAACGCATGTCTATAAACCACTTAGAAAACGAGGAAAGGAAAAGAGTAAAAGTCACAAGTTGCAATATAAATATTTCCACAGCGATCAAGACACACATTAACCTTATACTTAAAGAGAAGTGGCTTTACTACTTAACCCATATTCTAACGTGCTCTACATTGCTATGACAAGTTGTTTAACATAAAAAATAATATAATTTAGGAAAAACGTGCCAGAGAGCATGATGGGTTATCAACAAGTTGAACATTCACTAATTAGTAAAGGGGTGTGAACATTTTTGTATGGAACCTGGCATACCTACAAGTCCACCATTTTGAAAAAACTTGTTTCGGCGGCCGGTAATGACACATGTGTCAATTGACGGAGTAAGTGATTACAGTCAAAAAGTATTCGATGATGAAATGTCGTAAGTGACATACTTTCTGAAATGTTTGAGTTCAAAAATAAAAATTATGATTTGTTTTATTTTTCTACCGTTTTAAACTCAATTTTTTCAGAAAGTATATCACTTACGACATTTCATCACTGACTACTTTTTGATCATCATCACATAGTCTATCAATTGGCACATGTTTTATTGATGTCCGCCGAAACGAAGTTTTTTTCAAAATGGCGGTACTTGTAGGTATGCCAACTAGGTTCAATGTCCAAATTGATGAAAGGATTTTTTGAAGTTATACTTTACAAACATTGTTTCATCAAATCCCTATCATGAGTAGTTCAAGAATCATCATTACATCGCAGTTTTTCCTCTGGTGACAGAAGTTATTTTGACTAAATAAATAAGGCACTATCAATTTTTTTAAATATACATAATTGAATCCAAGGGCTCAGATTCTAGGCTACAAAATTCTCAGATCATTAATATCTAGAACTCCGTTACAAATTCTAAAACTGAATTTTAGAAATTATGACCGTAACATATACCGTATTTTATTACTGAACAAGTAAAATCTAATATGTATCCCTCCAGCTATGCTCCATTCATATCACAAACAAGTTCAATCAGTTATTAATAGATATCGAGAGAAATAAAAAAATCTCGAGTAAAAACTCTTCATTGTAGTGCCTCGTATGTATTCACTGGCCCATTTCTAAACAATCGTGTGTTCGCCGAAGTATACTATTCAATTTAGAAAACTTATTGTTCGAGTATATTTGTTTATAAAATCATTGTATGTACGAACAATAGAAAGTCTACGTCATAAACTAAGAAGAAAATAAACGCTATCATTGTCACAACTCTCATTAAAATTATCTGTATTAAGTATATCTGTATTAAGTATATTTTTAACCCCCGACGCAAAAAGATGTGAGTAAAATAAAATAGAAAACTCTTTCTATATCATGTAAAACTTTATTATGACAGGCAATATTTTTTTAAGTTGACTCTATTGACTAATCATTTAGTTACAAAATTAAATGCATTTACACAGACTTTACCGGTAAAGACACATGAACAAAGTGACTTCCCCTTAAATAAAGACAATAAGAAAAGTGTTACTGGACATATTCTTAGTTTATTAGTTTAAGTTAAATGAATATTACTTATTAGTCATATAGGCTAGATCGTAATATAAGAGGGGACAAATATTTATTTACACAGACATACTTATAGTGCGGCAAATGTCTGTGGCGCCAATAATAGTCCAGATTGCTAACGAAAGGATGTTTTAAACAAAGTATTTTATACCATACTATTATTATTGGTTTGCTAAATAAAATATTGAACGACCGCAGTGGCATTTCAATTACGCACAAAACATAACTTTGGAACATAACGCTTTCATGCTCACAAGAATGTGCACAGAGTTTAAAGCTTTCTTTTACGTTTCATTGTAAAAATTGTAATGTTCTTTGGTTCACGAATGTCTAAACAACTCTTAGCCTTATACTGATTATACTTTGTTTTATGCTATTTTTAACCACCATCATGGAGGTTATTAAGTAAATATAATTTAATGGTTGAAAAGTGAATTTCAACCGGGATTATACGAGATGTTACATCCGAAGATTTAAATACCCCTCACATTGTGAGAGAAGCCCAGCAGTGGGACAATTATGGGTTGTGGCTTTGCTAAAGCTTTCATAAAGTATTTTCTACAAGCAGTGTGAATGTTTTTGTCAACTGGACTGACTTGTAGTTCTATCGCCATTTTGATTCTGATAGATTATCGAGCCCATTAAGTAAATTACTAAATAAAGTAAATTAAGTTGTAGTAGGTACAGATCTGATAAATAAAATAATTCAACGTAGAGAGTGGCGTAGCAATGTCTACGACACTGACCTTCGGTATCTACGTAGCCTACGCGCTACGTCGTAGACGATAATGCTTCATGTATTTGAGATTCGATATTTAGTTCATAAATATATCGACCGTAAATTAAGTGAATTAAGGCGCTAACTAAATATCTGGTTCAGAACAATATACGTAATACAGATGAATCGTTATTTTTTGCGGTAACGATTCCAATAATAATGATTTATTATTATTTTTGCAGAGGCACATACATTTTTATGACCTAACATTGTAAACAAATAATCTAAGCTCAGGCCATAAGGTACAAGGTCAAAGTTCGTCGGATAAATGTGATGACATGGTTTCTGAACCACTTGAAAAATTCTCTAGGATTACACTTCCACACATACAATCAATCACAAAATTCACAAGAATTTTTATAAAATCAGTGTTGCTTGACAAAAGAACTCCATCACGACAGAAACAGATATTTCTGCACTCCAAGGTTGGACTTCATCCTCGGCGATTTACAGCTAAACTTATTAAAACTATTTTTAATATCAAGCACCAGCAACGAATATTCGTCAAACGCCGCAACGGGCTAACTTTTTTAATATCATGGACAGTTCTGGCTTCATTTGAAGTTCTGCTTCGGAACTTTCTTTTCCTGCAGCGAAGTTTCACTGCTAAATGCAGTAGCCTCCATTTTTACAACAACTTGCATTCCACAGTGACTTAAATGGTCAATACTTTAACACCTTATATAATATGCTTTATGATTCCTTCGCATCATGGTTTAGGAAAAATAATATTTGTAGCTACTAAAGGTTTGAAGCCAAGGTTGAGTCAGGACTTTACCAGAACAGCATACAACATCAACAGACATATAACAAAGCATATACCATCATATATGTTAACCGTTTTTTTCAAAATAGACTAATACTAACTTAATAAAGACATAGAGGGTAAATATACAGCGTGTAAAAACGTATTTGCAAAACAAATCTTCGGCTTTACCGATTGATATTGTTCATTGATAGCAGCCGAATGGTGAGTAATTCAGACTTATTTCCAATTTACCTTGCATTCTGTCGAGGAATTTCAATTGGACGATTTGGTTCCCGTTCACAGTTCGACATGAAGATAATCGGTGAAACGGATCGGAATGCTATGTGAATATTGGAGAAACATTTTCTGTAAGACAATTGAACGATTAATTTGAACTGAAAGAATCTTACATCGTATGCCGTCATCACAAACACCAAAATTAATATTAATAATTGATTTCGTGGTCAACATATACACGCAGTCATACATGTTGTCTTTTCATTGCCTTATTACTTGTCTGATGCAACATCAACATAGGCAAATTGTTTGAATGTCTTTTCGCTAACTCCGTTATCTTACATTATCAACTCGCACAGTTTCTAACACTACCAATACAGTGGATTGAATATCTAATACCATATAAAATTAAAGAACTGTCACAAATTTCCAAGTGATCAAAGTGAAAAAATTGGTAGGTAATATTCTTTAAGTAGGATATAGAATTAATTAAATACCCCGGTAAAGGTCCACTCCAGACCCTCGATACGACGCCATCATTTCAATAAACGTCGTCTGCACTCCCAAAATGTTTCACTTCCGCTTTATAGTAGGGCGAGTTAATAATTCTCGATATTAGTATTAAGGATCCTTTGCGAACGTGCAAACGAATTTGAACTTAACACGTGGTATTATTTGGTTTAAGTTTGTTGATTGTTCCGTGAATTGGCATAGTACGTCACATTTAATACAGGTTCATTTTTATGGTTTTCATAGTCTTGTTCGAAGCAAAATATACCTAGTATTTATGCCGTTATGTTGTAATGGCAGCCGTTCATGAATTTCCATGAACCCTCTCAGTTATAAACTTTTATGATCCGCTTAAATTGTACATTATAATGCGTAAATGCTTCCCTTAAAACCCTTCTCATTAAGCCGAAATTAAATTGAAAGTGATATGACAATGTCAACTGGAAGCCGAATAGAAACCGCCTTGTCAAATAAAGACATATTTGAAAAACTAGTAATTCATTAAATTGGCATTTTAAGATATTAAAAGTTAGAGGAATTATTTGTTAACCAGTAAATGTGCGCTCCACCAGAAATATAACTTTCACAGAACATTTTAATAAAGTTGAAGATGACTTTATTGAATGACTTTTTAAATAGTATTCAGTACAATAGGCTAGCAAGCATGCCTGATTTCACGATAATAATCTCAAATATGTGCAGAGGGCATTGTGGTCTCTTCACTTTTTGACTTCATAATTACAACTGAAGTCCTGGATTTGGATAACAAATTTGGATCTCAATCTCATCAATACCTATCTCCACTTACATTAGTATTCAAAATAATTAAGTACGTACTAACTTAAACCACATAGAAACATTTTTAAACACACAGAATCACTCTTAGAAACATTTCCGGTACGTATCCCCGGGCTAACTAATGGAGATTACATGTGTAAATTTTTATTTTATTAACTAAATTGGAAACTTCAAAGGGTAGAGGGACGAGTCTTGGACGGTGGGTCGGGAAATAGGTCAAATGAATTAATAATGAGCATTACGACAAAATGATCCGTTTTAAGATCGATTCCATAAAAACCGGTGAAGTGCGAATAGGTCTCGTATGAAATAGGGTTCATCTGTTTAATGTCAATGTATATATTTATCTATCCTATGAGTCATGTTGGTATAAGAAGTCCTACGAATCACATATCGAATATCGAGAATATCGAGATAGCCTGGTGGGAGGTCAACACTAACCCTTCGTCAGCTAAAATGGAAGCTTCGCATTTTTAAGAAAAGGATAAGGAAATGTAAGAAAGTGAAAAACTAACTTTTTAACAGACTTCAATATTGCAAATACAACATGTCAAGAAATTTCATATTTAACTCTGAAAGGACGAGACGAATCAACATACATATTATCTTCAAATTGTTGTATGGGAAAAGTGGAAAATCGACTTTATTAATCCATTGTTAAGATATCGGTCCACCGAGTATGCCTAATGCATTGTTTTAGTGGTATCAAAGCACCTTCGGATTATTGCCTTTCAAATGAAAACATTTTGAGGCATATCGGTTGGATGGTTTCAGTCTACAAAGGACATCCGTACAAACTTTTTTTGTATAATATATAGATTAATATTTACATGTATGTATATATATCTGATTATTGTGTACAAGAGATCGGATTGATAATTCGACATCGGCTTGTGTTTCAATTTCTGAGCAGCGAGAAACAAGGGTGAATGTAATTACGTGTCCGGATTACAAATATTTGATTTAATAACCTGGAAGCATGGTTTTATTCGATCCCTAAAAATGCAAAAAAGTAACTTTGATACCTATGTTGCTTTTCATAAAGCAACATAACATTAAAAACTATCATTAGTTTTTAATGTTATTAACAGAATATTTTCACCACCACCCGAACTGTGTGACACAGACGAATGCACTGAATTCCTGTCGTTACTACGATATATCACATATCGTTTTTAAAATAAATCCTACAATTTCATCATAGAGTACTTATTCCAAAATTTCGATGGTAAAGAATAATTTTAACGCCCATTCATATCTTTGTTTATATCGTATGTTTAAATAAGTCAGAAATAATCATGCAAACACAATATTCAAAATACTGCAGTAGGTACAGTGTACAGCCATAGCGGTGAAAATGTCAGATTTATATTCCCGAGGTAATATTTGAACGTCATAATGTGGTGGATGATAATTTTTCTTTGAAATTAATGGATTAAAATGATATAGTGCCTACACTGCCGGTGTAAATAATACCATGGCACGGAAACTTTGAATTGTTTGTTCGAAAACTAGGACGAAATGCGCAATCATGTTGAAAATCAAAAATATTCGTGTTTTTCATGGTACTATCTGGAATAATTTAATACCACATGAAAACCTGATTGTATCACCCTTGACCAAGGATTATTGATTGTTTTTTGTGAAATGAAGCACAAATTATTACTTTTTTTATAAGAAATATCATTAAAATCCTTATTGGGATAATAAGTAAATATTCTTCAACGTTTTTTAATGGAAACATAATAAATTGTATTTGATTAATTAATAAGTTTATTTGTTCTCTCATAGACAACACAAACACAGAGTACTAAATAGTCGAAGAAAAGTTTGGCAGGCGCGCAGGATGAGTGCAGTTGACGCGCGGTTAAAAAATTATGACAATACGGTTTAGACGCCAAACTTCAACTAGATTGCAGCGTCATTACAACTTGATTGCAGCGTCACTGCAACTTAATCGATGCGTGTTAAAGTTACGTGAATTAGGATGCTGCACTAGAAAAAAGCTAATTTGTTTGTTGACTTTCCTAAACTAATCTTGATAAATCTTTCGCGCTAAAGAATATTCACTAAAAGCTAGCATGTAAGAAAACACAAATAAATTAGTTTTAGTATTTATAAAAATAATATCAAACTGATTTAATTTTTAAGCATATACAAATATAAACGTTTCGTAATTTAAATGGTTTTGGACGCCTAACTCATTAGCACCACAATTCAGTCTGATGCTGACTCTGCCGTCTGTACTTGAAGTTTACGATTCCCGAAGCGTAGCGAAGTAGATTTACTAATATCCAATATAAGTTGTTAGTTTAATGACTGCCGACAAGTACAATGCAGCGGAGTGCAAAGATTAATTGCATACGAAACGAATCGTACGCAGCGACACTTTCAAATGATGTGCTATCAATTTATTGAAGTCGCAAATAGCTAACGCTAGTAACAGCTTGTTCCACACATTGGTACACAATATCTCTTTATGCCTTAAGTTTCGTGGAGCACTCTATTGAGTAATGAGGCAATGACAGTAGTTATTTACCGATAATAACCAACCCTACGATCAGATCCTACTTATACCTACATACAAATGGACTAAAACTTACTATAAATGTCATATACTAAATGTCATGAGGTTTTAATCTTTCAGTGATTTCTCTTCGAAAATAACCTAATAACCTAAATATACTAAATATTTTACATCTATGAAAAATACAACATGCATTATACTCTTACATATAATCTTCTCATTGACGTGATAAATCTGTATTTATTTATTCATAAAAATAATATAATTTCTTGGGAACTCGTCGTTTCAGCCAATGTGTGGTGTATGCATTACACGTAGCTAAACACTTCCTACTCCTTATAAATAGATTTGTAGACGAAAGACGTACACTAGACTGGTCTTAAGCATGCGAGGAATCGTAAAGTGTCAGATGTATAGTCTTGTTACAAACAAATAAGAAAATTACTTATACTCACTTGTAAATTCTAAATATTATCTTCAGAGAGCTTTAAGCTATCTATTGATATGAACATTGCCGCTTTAAATACCAGTCCCATAAAGGTACACTACGGTGAGCTCGTTATTAAATATGACATGCTCATTATCAACATTAAAATATAACTATGGATAAATTGTGATACATCGGTTCAAGTTGTAATGAAACCGTCATCAAAAAAATAATGCGAAAATAATATTATAAGAAATTTTACATTTTATGTTAGTAATTTCATGCTTTTTCACAAAGAATATAACGATGTAAAATATAGTAGTGACGACATCAACTGTGTGTATAAACATAACTCGTAGCATCAATGCTAGTTTTATTACGAACACAGCTCAAGTTATATGTTTTCTAATGATCTGTGATCATAAATCATAATCAAGAGTCCTCACCATTCGTAACATTCATAAGCATTACAATACTTGCTACATTAGGGAGAAATCTATAAAGTTTATTTAGGCTATGCTTAAATTTAAAATTATCCGAACAAAGATCCAAAAATCAACCTTAATGTTAACCATTTTGTGTGACTTTAAATTTTTTTCGTATTTAAAAATTGTCATTCATCTAATACATCTGACTGTTGTCTGAGCAAAGTCAAAGTCTAAGTACGGCTTATAGATCTCACCCTAAGTAATGGCTAACAGGCAAACGGTCTTCTAACTGTACCAGTTGCGACTTACGACTGCGTCTTGCGTTTAACTACTTCAGCTCACGTTTATATTACCCGGAGCTGGAAGCTATAATAATTTGGACCACGGGTCGCATTGCTTTATTTGCTTTATATGATAGCCTAAATTTAACCGTGATTTAGGCTATAATGCATGTGAATGTGTGAGTTATGATTGCGTTTGTTCTGATATAATTATGTATAGGAGTGATGTATGCATGACTTGATTGACTTTTTCTATTCTTTATTTTAATAAATTAAACTTAGATTTTATTGAATTGTTATTCCTATTATTATTTTATTGTAATATTAAGTTTTATATTTTTTTTCCTTTTTATTTTTGTTTTTCTTGTGTATTAATTAGTGTTATTGGTGCTAACGTTCTAATTAATTAAAATAAATAAATATGTGTTATTTGTGTGATGTTTGTGTGACAGTGAGTGTATCTGGTTATCTCTATAATGAATACTTTATCATAATTCCATCTATCAGTATTCAGAGGTCCACGCATTAAAAACATCTTGTATCGTAATACATCTATCGCATCTGCATGAATTTATATGCGTTTGCGAGAACCAAAATACGCGAAGAACAGTATGTTATAATAATACGGCAAGCAGCATAAATAGACCTTAAATCTAATGTGGAATACGTGTAGTAATGCAACATGGGAAGCATCTTATATTTTAGTCCACGCTGTGAAACGAAATCCGAAATCAGCAATGGTATGGAAATTGCACGAAGAGAGGAGTTGCTCTTTAGGAAACAAAACGCTGCGTTAACTACATGTGTTACAATTTCTAAACTTGCTAAAGCCGAGTTTGCAGCGCCACT